>CM032476.1:5285131-5322846 GCA_019059595.1 Marasmia exigua
AAGTATGGAGACTACCCCCGACACTACTAAAGCTCTTCTATTTGATACCTATATTGAGACAGTTGGAACAACAAATAGATTATTCATCATTTCCTGATGGCGGCCATCTTGGATTTGAAATTTTTCACAATTAATATATTCTGTTACTCAAGCCCTTTTATATGATACCCATATTGTGGGAAACATAAAACATAAAATCCAAATCTTTGTGACGGCGGCCATCTTGGATCGATTTTTATCCAACATAGCTAAGAACACTCCCTCCTTATTCATCTTTCAAACAAAAGAAACAAAATTAAAATCGGTTTATTTGTTCGGGAGCTGCGATGCCATAGACAGACACACACATATACACACACACACACAGACACGTCAAACTTATAACACCCCGTCGTTTTTGCGTCGGGGGTTAAAAATACATCTGTTTACCAAGTTTCAATTGTATAGTTCTTATAGTTTTGGAGAAAAGTGGCTGTGACATACGGACAGTCACACAGACGGACAGACGGACAGACATGACGAATCTATAAGGGTTCCGTTTTTTGCCGTTTGGCTACGGAACCCTAAAAAACGGGACAGAGCCACGAAACGGAAAAGGTGGAACAAGTCTCAGCCGCTGCAGCGCTGGTTTTCAGGTTGGGTGAAGCCTTTGTGTGAAAACAAAATCTGAAGTAAATTATCAGCCTTTAAACTGTTCCACAGAAGGGCAAAGGCCTCCATGTTATAAATCAAGCTATCGTTACTATCACTACACTTGTTGAACCCGAGCTGGTTCGAAAAATTCAAAAGACACTTAGAAGTGTGTTTTGAATTTTTCGAACCAGCTCGGGTTCAACAAGAGCTCGTCCTGAGAATCGAACCCAAGACCACGAAATCTGAAATGAGACAGTTAAATCAAAAGCTAAAATCGCACTAGCAGAAAAGCAGGTTCAAATCAACCTAACTACTTGTTAAGACGTACATTTGTAAGTCGCGTACGAGCTCATCTGAATCGTAGAAATCAGCGAGGTCGGTTTAGCACGTACGCCGCACTTCTGTTGAAGTTTACTCCACTCAATGTTGGTTCTGAATAGTTGCAGGGGAGACTGAGGTAAGGTGAATTAGTAATCAGTGGTGTGTTACAAAGTATTTTAGGGTTCCGGACTGGGAAATAGAAAAACGGAACGTCTTTAATATGATCGCTTTTTGTCACTGTTTGGCCTTAATTTTGTAGTCCGTTTCATACAAAATGTAAGATGTAAACTAACTGTATCAGTGTATTATTTCTATAAAAAATGAACTAATGGCATAAATTTTAAGTTGTACGGAATCGTATCACTGACAGAAAACCGGAGTGAGGGTACCGGAGGCCCAACCCGGGGGAAAGGGGGGTTTAAAGGTCGGCAGCGTTTTTGTGACTCCACTGGCGACACCAGTGGAGTCACAAGTGCGCTGCCGACCAGACGTATGTATTGACTAGTTCACTGAAAGCCATCATTATCATCTTAGCGTTTGGTCTCGGTGACATCCCAAGTTGTGTCTTTGGAGTCCGTGCTCCGCTTTCTTGCTTCGACTCCTCCTCATCTCTTATGACTGAATGTATGCAATACTATTCAGGACAAAATTTTAAAATATTGCATGTAATTTGCTAGCTAGTAGCTAAAATTATTATTTTATTTATTTTTTATTTTCTTTCTTGAGGAAACAAACAGCTTAAATACTAATACATTTAGAATTATTAAATATAAGTAACTCACTAGCCTAACTAGTTTCTACAACTAGGTAATACAAATAATGTTGAATGAGAGACTAGCACTTCAGGAATTAAAAGTTAAACAGAAAGACAAATTCTTTATAGCAGTTAATCAAAAAATATAAAAAAAGAAAACTTTACCAAAATACTTATACTTATACTAACTACTGTCTCTTATATTATTAATAAAGAGGTAACGCCTCGGCGGATCACTGACTGACTGATTGACTGACTGATTTTTTAACGCACAGTCGAAACTACTAGACCGAACATCTTGAAAATTGGAACGTGAGTAGCTTTTATTATGTAAGCGCGCACAAAGGAGGGGTTTTTAAAAATTAAATAGAGTTGTGAAAATTAGTATTTGCACTGTTAATATCAGTACTTTCAGCATATTTTATAATCAACTCCCTAAAAAGGGTGAACGGGTATTAAAACATCGTCATCGTCAGCACATTTAAGTCCCTCAATCACATGAGACGGGTTGGCGAGGGTTTTGATATAAGGGGACTACGGTGCGGCGGCCTCCTCGTGTGGCCCCTTCGGTAGTATTTTTGCTCTGTTTGGAGCTGCTACCGAAGGGGTCCTGGCGTCCCTGGGCAACGGCGGATAGTAATTTGGCGCGCTCGCCATATTGCTACCCGACGGCCGACGGCTGCACACATGGAGGGGGGGTTATGGTTCATAGCCCCCCCTACGGACCTAGGCCGGTCTCGGTCTGGGTCTTTGAGTGGACCGCTCTGTTCTGGAGCGAGGCGTTTGGTGGGGGGTGTTCTGACACCCTGGAGTTTTGGTTGGTTGTGCGCGGACCTGGGTCTCTCACCGGCGGTTATCCGGCATGCCGTCTCTGACCGGTGGAGGCCCACGGCACTCGCCACGAAAGTGATTGTGCCCAATTCGTCCGCGCACTTAAGGCGGTGCAGGACCAGTGGCAGTTGGGGGGATGTCGGACGACTGAGGGCTTCAGTGCCCAGTCCAGCCCTCCCACTCTGGTCACGCTTTGTCTTGTGCCACCCCTTCCTGGGTGGAGAGCCCGCGGGCTCGGTGGCCGTAGGGCCGTGTTTTGGAGGTTCTGCGTCGGGTTTCTCAGCCAGAGCGGCTCGGCGGCAGTCCGGTTTTGCCAATCTTCCTGGCTCCGCATCCAGCGGAGTTGGGACTTGCGGCGGCTTCGTTTTTGAAGCCTGCAGGTTTTGTTTCCCCAACCCACTCTGCACTGCAGCCAGCAGTGTACGGGTGGGGAGGGGTACCTGCAGTCCTCCTCCCGGTGGTATTCTGCACTGCAGCCAGCAGTGTGGATGCCACTCGGGGGGCGGAGTTGGTGGGACGTGGGAGAGGCCCTGGGTCCAATGGACCAGCGTTTTGGAAGGAGGCCGTGCTGGCGAGCCTCTTCGCCCAGGACGGTTCGCGGTGGCAGCCTGGTGGTAATCCCGCGTTCCGTCCCGACTTAGCGGGTGTGGAATGGAAAAAGCCCCGGTGGTTTTAGTGGGTATGCCCTTGGACGGCCTCTGATTAGCAGAGGCCTAATCCAGGGGAGAGCCCCACACTACCCGGCCGACTCCCAGCGGCCGGGTGTGCATAAGGCGGCCGCCGACCACCCGGCGCTGACGTCGGCTCCTATCAGTGGGCCGGCGGCATTTCCACCGGGTCAACAAAAAAAAAAAAAAAAAAGGGTTTTGATATAAACGCAGAGTTTTCCTTCTCTGGGTGCTGATGAACATGCCAGCAGCTTTACCTTAGTCGCCTTTTACGACACCTCGGTAAGAGTGAGGGTGGCCTATTCTACTCTGCCGGGGACCACACGGCGTGTTAAAACGCCGTATGGTCCCCGGCAGAGAGAGTTTGGTAAACTAGAGTCATAAAAATTGATATCTGGGCTTTTTATATAAATTAAAATATTTAGCATTTTTTTTCCTCAACTCATTAACTAGTGAAATGGGGTTAAACGTTGTAAAGACGTTGTTGGAAGATTCGCCATATTTGATGCTCGATTTTATGAAAATTAGGATTTGGACATTCATACAGAAAATTTTTAGCACTTTCTTATTCAATCCTGAGAAGGTGACGAGGGTTACAACGCCGCATAGAAGTGCTGTTATTTTAAAGCTAGAGTCATGAACAATTATATTGGTTTTCTATATAAATTATTTAGCATTTTTATGTGAAATGGGGTTTAAACGTCCTATGGAAGGTTCTAAAAGGTTAGCAACGCACTTGTGACTTCACTGGTGGCGCGGGTGTTCATGGGCGGCGGCAATCTCTTACCATCTGGTAATCCGTCTGCTCGTCTGTCTGTCACCTATCACATAAAAAAAATCAGTTGGAGGATATTATTACAATACATCCCGTTCTCCTCTCCATGACTTCTATTGCTTGGATGTTGTGCTCGGCAGAAATGCGGCACGTTATCTTTAGATACGTGAATCGCTGAAAATGGGGCCTGTCTCTTAGAGATTTTCTGTGAATGTATTTTTATTAAAGAACAAAGAAGTGCTTGGTATATTCCTATTTATGTCACTGAGTGGTAAGTGACATTAATAAATATTGAGCGATGGTTGTTCTGTGGATTAGTCGTGACTTTTCTTTTGGATTATTAAATCTACTCATGAAATCAAGCATGGTGACGGAAAACATCTTGAGGAAGGTTGAGTGTACTTCTCATTTCACAAATAGTAAAGTCTTTTAGAACACTTTCTTAACAAACTATTTACCAAATCTTTGCATTACCGTTAAGGCGACGGGTGGCCCTAGCTAGTAACTAAACCGGATATATTTGTAACAATTTCGAAGTACGAGCCTCTCGCCCTAAAAGAATATATACTATTATTTAATAATTACAATTAACTTTTTGATCTGTTTTTGCACTTGAAATTTAGATTAACGCCATAAGTGGCCGTTTTTGGCGGTATTTCATATTTCGAGTAGGCAGTAGACCAAAAATAAATTATAAGTATTGAATAAATTGTATAAGTTCTTTTCGAGATGCTTGAACTACGAAATTATTAAACAGATATCCGGCTTAGATGCTAACAATTTAAATCAAATGACGTCGCTAATGTGCCCTGCCCGTCACCTTTATATAAATTCTTTGCCATGAAAAGGACTTGATTGGAGATAGCTATTAGGCTTGTTATCACAGAGACTTATAGTCAGATTTACTCATATGAACGTGTAATTCCCAGTTGGTTCCAAAGCTGTCGCTTTAGAACCCGAGGCACGCTTAAACCATTCTCCAGGATTTCTAAAATCTAATAATTACATTGAAGCAACTGCCGTCTGACCTTCGCAACCCATAGACAGGGAAAGAAGATGAACTGGATCATAGTTAGACATTAAGAATCATTAACTCAATAATAGTGGATGAACACTATCCGAAACATGCAGGTTTCCTCAGGATGCGCGTGAGGGTACCGGAGGCAAAATCCGGAAGAAAGAGGGGTTTAAAAGTGGTGGTTGTGACTCCAGTAGTGTTGCGGGTGTACATGAGCGGTGGGTAAGGATCCTCAGCTCGTCTGCCACCTATTTATTTATTAGGATCCTAACATAGGCCAAAGGATTACATGCCTCAAGTGGCAATGGGCAGGGCACATAGCAATGAGATCAGACGGCCTTTGGGGCGAAAAGATCCTCGAGTGGAGGCCACGGACAAGAAGTCGCAGCCGTGGCAGGCCACCCACAAGGTGGACCGACTGTCTGGTGAAGATCGAGGGAATCCATTGGATGCGGGCGGCACAGGACCGATCTGTGTGGAGAACATTGGGGGAGGCCTACGTCCAGCAGTGGACGTCTATTGGCTGAAATCATGATGATTATATCCTCCTAACAAAGGTGGCACAACCTATGACATAAAAACGATGTTTTCTCTTAGCTCCATGCTAATGGTAAAGTGAGTTACACTCTTCAACATTAGTGTCTCAATCAATGTCTTTAATATAATTTTGTCAACCCGTTTGGATCAGTGAAGCTGCCTCTGATGCAAGGGTTGCGGATTCGATCCCCGCTCAGTAGAAGCATTCGTGTGCGTGAACATGTATGTTTGTAATATGAGTATGTATTTACAAAATAAAAATAATATATGTATTGTAATTCCACTATTGATTCTGATATCTGTAACACACGTGCTTGAGCTACCTATCGTGGAGTCATATCAATGTATGTGATGTTGTGAAATATTTAGTATTTAATATTTATAATTGAAGAAAATTAACGTGTACTCAAATTTAACGTCCATTAGTATCGTCGGTTCGGTCCCGTAGGTTCAGTAGTCACATTAATCCATTTTAGTACCAGAGTTTGAGAGGATTAAGGCTATAATACTAAAATTGAAACTGCTGCAGGGACAGCTAATATACTTTTGAGTTAGTGCCGTCCTTTGATATTTTGACATATGTGTTTGATACCTACGTAAGTGAACAATTTCGCATGCAATTTCTCGATTCCTGTTCTGTAATTATATATGTTAGTATTAAATGAGTCTTGGCAGACAAAACAGTTCATAAATATGCATTATAAACAACTGTTTTTTTTTTGGATTTCGTTTAAGCTTTAAAAATCAAAGTAATAATTTGAGCTTGTATCGCACAGAAAATCGACGTAAAGCGGCGCTTGTATTTAAGCTTGCTGTGTTTTTAAATTCCGATTGATTGATTGGCGTTGCAGCTCCAATCCAGAAGGAAGAGTAGTTCTAAGGTTATCAGCATACACGTGACTCCACTGGTATCCATGTGTGACAAAATCGTTCCATCGGTCTCATCTGCCACAAAACAAAAGCAGTACCTATGTAATATTTTCACGTGTGCCAAAGTGATTATGAAACCATTACTTACATAAAAACGTTTGTGTTACATATATACCTGCGCTAAAAAACACCTTCAGGAGGTTTGTTAAGTGCTTGATTCGACATGAGCTGCCTGAACACGAGATGAATTTTTTAAGTGTGTTATTTACTTAGAAATAAATTGCAAAAGATTGCTATAAAAAAATTAACTACCTTCCTTCAGGAGGTGCTCCTGAAGTTGTCCTACGATGATACAGAGAAACTACTTATTGTCTCCAAATAACTTTAGCGTAAAGTTAGATGTAATTTATTGCTTTTATGATTTAAGTTTCTAAGACTTATTTTTAGCCAGAAACACAGGTCATCCTAGTTCAGGCAAAATGTTAAATTTGTGTACGATTATATAAGATTTATTGATCAAAAGTTGTATTAATCTTCGTCAGCCCATTTAAGTCCCCACTGCTGGGGCACGGGGCTCCCTCAATCACATGAGGGGTAATTGCCATACTCACCACGCTTGGCAGACGGGTTGGCGAGGGTTTTGATATAAATGCAGAGTTTTCCTTCTCTGGGTGCTGATGATCATGCCAGCAGCTTTACCTTAGTCGCCTTTTACGACATTTCGGTAAGAGTGAGGGTGGCCTATTCTACTCTGCCGGGACCACACGGCAAAAGTTGTATTATACAAAAGTTATTTGAAATTTGCCTATTCTTGCAACTTGTACGAAGGTCGCCGTTACAATAATCCACACTCACATCGACATTTTCAAGACCACTTATACGTAAGTCCAACTCGAGTCTCTAGACTCTATTTCTTCTAAGAATGATTGCTTGGAGGGATTCAACCAGATTCAACAGTTCAATATAAATACTTTCCGCCATTTTTCACTCGGCGCCAATGTAAACAGAGCCGTTCTCTGTTCGATCGCTACACTTTACGTAGGACCGGGGTTATCTCATTCTACTGAAGGTATGAGTAGTGTGGTGAGCAAACGCACTCGCGAGATAAAGCATATTTATTTTACTTTTTATGCTAGGAGGTTCTAAATATTCAAAGGAAACCACTTAAGGTGACGCTTCGACGAAACTGGCGCCGCCAGCGGATTTGGATTAAAGTAAAGTAAAGTATCAGCCTACCTACTGTCCCACTGCAGAGCAAGGGCCTCCATCAAAGAAATCAAATTATCGCTACTATGATGGGACTAGGCTTAATCACCACGCTTGCCAAATGCGGATTGGTGATCGCAAACCGAGCTATGTTTGAAAAATTCGAAACATACCTTTGCTTGACCCGGAAAACGAAACCAGGACCCCGAGATCATGGCCCAGTACTTAAACCATTAGATCGACAGGGTGGATTTATATTAATTGTGGTGATTATCATATTCACGTTATAGATTTACTTTTTATCGTTCCGTTTTCTGTTAATATTAATTGTCAGTTTTTTTTAATGCTTGCATGTTTTATTGTGAGTCGTCGCTCGAAGGTACACGGCTTGAAAATCAGCGCTGCAGCGGCTGCTTAGCGGTTGTTGTAGCACAAGCTGAGACTGAACCTTGTTGGCCGCAATTTTATAATGTTCTGTCCTTATTTTGTGGCGCCTGTAGAAAAAAAAGTTGGATGAAATATTTTCGAATGCTGTTGTTTGGCATTTTGGCATTAATGACCGGAGAGATACCACGGCCTCACAGAAAACCAGTGTAAAGCAGCGTATGTGCTGTTGCTGCGTGAGTATAGGTACTAGAGGCCCAACCCGGGGGATATGGGGAAAAAAAGGTTGTTAGCGTACTTGTGACTACACTGGTGTTGCGGATGTCCATGGGGGGCGGCATTTGCTTACCATCAGGTGATCCGACTGTTCGTCTACCACATATCACATAAAATACAAGAAATGTAATCTTTTTGCGACAAAAATATTGAACAAAATTAAATTTGTTACATCACTACCCAAAAACTAAAGTTGGAAAGTCAACGTTGTCGTTTTAACAGTTCCATATACCCATTTTAGTCGAAGCGACCCTACTTAAAAGCTATACGACTAAATGTAGGGCAACACTCGCAAAACATTACGCCATGCCACCCACCGGACCCTTATAAGTTCTTAACATAATTTGGAGCCGGGTGAACTCGTATTATTTTATATATGGGGTTATCTCAGCACAATGGTTATGACCCGAACAACTGATATAGATATTATTGGGCCTACCTTTGGGGTTTTGTTTGCTAGCTATTGGTTCTTAATGTTGGATGAGAAGTTGTAATATATTCATAGAAATGGCAATGGATGGGTCTACGTAAGGAAATGACGTGTCACAATTTATAGTGAAAAGGGGATTCTTATTTTGACAGTGACCCAAAACTTTGATAGTTTAAAACATGTCAAACTGATGTCAAAAATATATTTGTGAATTTAATTGATGGACTAGTTTTAATCAAATAGCTAATAACCAAAGCATATCGCGTGGATATGCTTTGGTTATTACAGCGCACCTTCTTGTTCGTAGCACTCGTAGCAAAGCTACGGATGTGCTACGAACAAGAGTAGTGCTACGAGGACTAGTTCTCGTAGCACGACTTACATACAAAATAGTAGATGTTACTCGCAGTTGTAGCGTTACAAGAAGTTCAGGGAAACGTTATTAGAAAACTAACTCAACTTTGAATTCTACGTATATCAAACAAACGGACACTTAAATTAAATTTACTAAGAATAGTTCCTTCTTATTTAGTGGTCACACTCTTGGCAGAGTGGCAGTGCTCTTCACATCGGCGTTTATGGCTTGCTTCACAATCCTTCACCCAGTCCACGAAGCTATGATTTCCTAGTTTTTACTTAAGAATAATTTTGTTACGTAAAATACGCTGAATTCGATACAAATGTCACTGATGACGGTGACAAATTGTCTTAATGCGTTTAATTAATAACAAAAGGAACCTTAACCCAGAATAGGGAAAGATTTAATTAAGTTCAGGAAAAGTAGTGTGTCTAAAAACAGGAAAACGGCCCTCCATCTTCTTTGTCTTTCGCAAAACAACGTCGTGGGACCCAATGAGCCTGTTTTATTACGGCAAATGGAAAGCTTATTTTGGCAAAGTGAAATAAATGTTTCCTATTTTTTTGAAGGGAATAATTCATGTCAAAGAAATGTAGAGCTTTCTCTACGTGTGTTTTGGAACCAATGTTTATTTCATTTGCATTTGTATGACTTATCTCCTAGAGTTTCATGATTATGTCGACATCTTTTTCGCAGCAAAATTCGCAGCATATTATAATGATAACGTGTTTGTGACGACTATTTGAAAAACATTTCATCTTATCATATGGCACTTCTGACAGATGTCTTGATAACTAGGCACCTACCTAACTTTTAGTGAGTTATGATACAAAAAAAACCGGCCAAGTGCGAGTCGGACTCGCGCACCGAGGGTTCCGTACAAACCTGCAAGGGCAATTAGATCTAAGTATTTGATATGAATTTCAACTTGATAGCTCTACGCGTTCATGAGGAAAAAAGTAATAAGTTTATATTTATTAAAAAATATATATTTTGTCATACAACTAAAAATTTAAGGTTGTCGGAATTTTTCCTTTATGTGTGCTATAAAACGTTGCTTCATGCCAAATTTCAAGATTCTAGGGCGACTGGAAGTACCCTTTAGGTTTTGATTCCCTTTGCGAGTACTTGCGAGTTTCAAAATATGCAGCTTAAATTGCTGTTTCTTTTGATTGCGTTGACATAGAAGTTTGATTTTGTTACAGCTTAAAAGTATTATAGACCTGAGTATTTGGTATGAATTTCAATTTAATACCTCTACGCGTTTATGAGGAAATGGGTAGTAAGTTTTAAAATTATTAAAAAAAATATATATTATGTGATGTAATCAAAAATTTATGGTTTTCGTATTTTTCCTTTATCTATGCTATAAGACGTTGCTTCGTACCAAATTTCAAGATTCTGAGTTCACGGGACCCTGTAGGTTTTGATTCCCTTGCAAGTGTGGAAAATTTGCGGCATAAACGGCTGTATCTTTTGATTGCGTTGGCTTAGAAGCTTGATTTTTTCTCAGCTTTAAGGGACAGTAGACTTGAGTAATTGATATAAATTTCAGCTTCATACCTCCACGCGTTCCTGAGAAAAAGGGTCTTGACAGACGGACGGACGGACGGACAACAAAGTGATCCTATAAGGGTTCCGTTTTTTCCTTTTGAGGTACGGAACCCTAAAAATATATATTAAATGTCTTCAGCACATTTTTGTTTAACGAGTTATGAATTAATATTGACTGGCCCGATAGCGCATTTAGTAGACTCTGCTTCATACGCCACAGGCTATAGAAATGTCCTAATTCAGGCATTAGCTTACCATAGTTTCCTTTACTTTGCACTTTAACTTCACTGTACCGATAACGTATAGTTTGTTAACTTTTGTAGACTGCATACATTGTATTAATATTTTTGTACCATAAGAATTTCGTTTACATAGATTATTATAAGAAATGTTTGTAGAACTATGGTGAGAATAAACGCTGTTTTTTTTTACATTGATCTGACTCCGAGATAGGTAGATCAAGCACCCGTGTTACGGATATCAGAATCAACAGTGGGATTACAAGTATATACATATAATACTTTTCTTTTGTAAATACATACTTATAATACATAGCAAACACCCAGACCAATACAAACAAACATGTTCATGCACACAAATGTTTGTACTGTGCGGGGATCGAACCCGCAACTCTTGTATCAGAGGAGAAGATCCTTCGAAAAACTCGACATAATACTCTTTTTGATGGCTATATATGCTTTATACTACGTTTTGTTGTCCTCATACTAAGTCATAGAGTATAATGAAATACAAAATAATAATTTGAAAATAAATAATAATAAATAATTAGAAAATAAATAATATAAAAAATATGAGATAAACCAATGAAAGTTTCCAAGAATGATGTTTGTGTCAGCCATCATCTCATTCAACCTTATCAGAGTGAAAGTAATAATGCACCTCAGGGACATTGACATGAGCATGACTACTCAGATAATAACTTTGGACCCCCATTTTACCTCCTTGGGGAGTAAATTTACCCAATTTTTTGGTGCTCCCCTAAACTATGAGAGGAACTCCTCTGCAAAATGTTAAGTTTCTGACCCTTACAGTTCAGGGCTTGCATTGATATATCAGTCAGCTTCCGCGTATATAGATTAAATAATAGAAAAAGTACTAACCTTACCGTCCATTTATATCATAGAAGCAGCCACATTTGTTAAGCAAAACCAACATCTATTTGAACATGATCATAACCCTCGTCGCAAATATAATTTATAGCTCTTCCAACACCCAAAATGGAAATGTTCAGAAACAGTCGACAGTACAGATGTATTAAAATATACAATAAACTACCGAACAATTTGAAATGCCAAGAAAACATAAATTCATTCAGCAAAACACTTAAACTATTACTTTTAAGAAAATCATATTACAGTGTCGAAGAATTTTTCAAAGAAAAAGATTATCATTATATAAATACAAAACGTGTCTGAATTTAATTATTCGATGTAAAATTAGCACTTGTAGGTATTAGAATAAATAAAATATTGTATTAGTAATAGATAGTAGTAATCTGTCATAAAATGTATTGTAACTAATACCTAACCCTTGCCATACCCTTACATTACAAGGTCCATGTATTACGATAGTTATGTATGATATTTATGTAACTTGTATATTGTATTATATATATATGGTGCAAGAAATAAATAAAAAAAATACTAGCTTTGACTGCCTCTGTGGCGCAGTTGCTAGTGGGTTGCGCTGCGCAAGAGGTTCTGGGTTCCAGCCCTGGGTAGACAAAATTTTATACTCAAGTTAAGTTAAGTTGGTAAGAAACTCTTCGTGGCAGAACGGAGTTTGGAAATTGGCAGTCTTGTACCACCGTGCCTCGGAAAAAAACATTATGGCGCTTGCTCATGCCCCAATCCTTTGTTTGCGCGCACACTTGAGCAATATAATTAGCAATAATTTGTATTTAGTTGGACATAAGCCTCCCACAATGTTCTCCACACAGATCGGTCTTGCGCCGCCCGCATCCAAAGGATTCCCGCAACCTTCACCAAATCGTCGATTCACCTTGTGGGGGGCCTGCCACGGCTGCGACATTCTGTATGTGGCGTCCACTCGAGGGCCTTTCCACCCCAACGGCCGTCTGTTCTCATCGCTATGTGCCCTGCCCAATCCCAAGCTAAGAATTATTTTGTCTAATATCCGTAAAACAAGTGCTTAGTACTTAACTTTATACGAAATTAGGTTGATATATTTGATGTTGTATGTATTTGTTGTATTAATAAAATAATACAAAATATTACATCACCGATACTACTTTTTTATCTCGTTTAGCAAATTTAATTAAACACAAAAATATAAACAAACACTTTAAATACATAAGTAATACTATCTAATAAATAGAACCGATGACTTTACGTATCTCATGGAACGTATTTTTTCTATCGTACAAAAACCTTTAAGAGCGAATTCAAATTTATTTTAGACATTTGCACAACTTGAGGCATGCAATCCTATGGGCTATGTCCGTGAACTTAGTTCTCCTGCGGATCTCATCATTTCTGATACGACCACGCAAGGAGATTCCGAGTATAGTCGTCTCCATAGATCTCTGGGTGACTTTGAGCCTCTTTAATCGGCACATGGTAAGCAGCGACGTTTCGGTTCCGTATGCCGTCCGGTTCGGTTCCGTATAGTTTCGTCTTGAGACACTGCGGTAGATGATCTGAAAATATGCTGTGTAGCTTCCCGAATGCTGCCCAGTTGGGTTGGATTCGAATGACCTCTTTCTGGAAGTTGGATTTACCAAGCTGGAATTTTAAAGATTTAGGTTGTAACATTGTACTGAAAACACTTCTCTATGCTAACAAGCCTCGGCAAACATCGAAGCCCCAACTTAACTACTATAGAATTTATAAACTTAGTTATAATCATGAAAACGATCCCCTAAAGTTACTTTACGACTTAATTAGGACGAACAATTTAACATGCTTCATGCTTACGCTGGAGTTAGTATACCGCACACTGGGTTGCCATTGGTGACAAGCCAGTGTGCGGTATAGTTACGGAATGGTAGCGCACTTGTGACTCCACTAAACCAGAGTGGCAATCGCTTACCATCAAAAAATTTTGGTACAGAAGATGTGACTTGATTCTTGATTTTAAGAAATTTGTACCTGAGTTTTCTGTTAAGACATTCTCACTGTCAGCCTGGAGTCTAGAAGTTGGCGGTGTTGTACCCCTGTGCCTTGGAAAGCACGTTTAAATAAAATAAATAAATAAAAATTGTTTATTTCAGACCACAGTTTTTGATCCATAGATTGTTAGTAACAAAATGACTTAAAATTATATAAGTAGGTACATATCGACAAAACAAAATGCAATAAAATAAAATTAAAAAAGAGAAGTTACCAAAGAAACTGGTTTCAGTGGTCACTCTTCGCACCAGGCACTTCCATAGCGGTGAGGTGTACCTATCCGCTAGAGTCATCAGGATGGTGTTTCGGCTGTCCCTCACCCTGCGGACCAGTGACGCTGTCTTTTTTCGGATTAGGGCCATAAAGCTAACAGCAGTTTGAATTTATTTTTGGACTTAAAAATTTTTATTGGGGGTTTTCAAATTTTTAATTATAAGTATCCCAATGTGCGGGACTGCTAAGTCCATAAAATAGTTGGACACAGCTACGGGAACGGGATCCGCTTTACCGTAATCTCTTTTCACTCTAATCTAATGCTTTCGCAAAGTTACTCCGGATTTCACGTCCGCTTTTAAAACACTACGGCGCCGGTCGTTTTTGAACAAGACTGGGTTATTTAATGGTAGCGATGGTAGCTCACTGGGTAGAACGCGCCTTCCTTACCGGTCGGGTTTCTAGATTATTCAAATCTATATGCATCTTTTCTAATATTAGCTCGGCGGTGATGGAAACGTCGTGAGCAAACCTACACGGATGGGATAGTTTCTCAAAATTGTGAATACCTACAATATTTGAGATTTCCACCTAAGTTTTCGGTTAGAAATTCTTAGTGTCAGCCCGGAGTCTGGAAGTCAGCGGTCATGTACCCCCGTGCCTCGAAAAGCTCGCTAAGCCGTTGGTCCTGCGCCCAATCTCTCTCCGGTCTTGTCACGCTGGTGTCCCATCGGAATAGGGTAAGGGAATTGTCTATCACTGTTGCGACTCGATAAGCGTATTGTAGGACGCCCTGCGACAAGATGGGATGGTTACATTCGAAGGCTGGCTGGTAAGGGCTGGATGCAAGCGGCCGCAAATCGGGAGCAGTGGCATGCATTAGGGGAGACCTATGTCCAGCAGTGGACGAATGTGGGTTGGTGATGATGATGATAATGATGATGATCTTTGGGAATTGCTATAGAAATACTATATTTTACTCAATTTTATAACACACAGACAACTACATACTAAATAATATATGTAAAGTCAGTAACGTTGATGATTAGGCCCTAAACTGGTGTGGCGATGCTTTTGTAAATATAATTAATGTGTAAATTATTTTGTATATATTTTGTGCATCAACCAACGCACGGACAGTATGACCATTTTATATGTATATAGTTTGAGATGTATTTCACGCAGCGCGCATGACGGGTCAGCGGCGCGCGCAGGCTCTGGTCATACTGTTCGTCCGTCGGTTGACAATCAAAAAAACGTCATTGAAATTTCAAAAGACTGATTTTACTGTGAATAATTTATTGTACAAATTAATCTAGCCGTTCTTATTATCTTTACTTCGTTTCCCTGCTTTTATGTTTTCCTTCTTTTTTATATATGTGTGGTGTAAATATCTGGTCGGATTGTAAATAAACGTTTGTACATAGACTCTTTCTTTACTACGGCACACGACGCCCCCCATACTGGCAACCTTTAAACTTCCCATCTCCCCGGATCAGGCTTCCGTTACGCTCACTTACTCCACGCAACACGAGCGTAAGTGGATGCTGCCTCCATGGAACAATGGTTGAGAACGTTTTCTCTTTAAACATCATTACACGCTTAAATTCACCTATTAAATTTATTCATGTGATCTTTTAGGACAAACGAGATATATATTCATTGTTACATAATCAAATTGCAAATAGGAAACACTTATCTTTATTGAAATTCGTGAAAAACAAGGTGAGGAAACTCGCACATTTTTATAACTGAAATATCCCTTGTCCAAGGTAAGCGACCAGGTACGCCACCCATTGTAATATTTTGTTCATCATCATCTTATTGTAAGTTTTCATCTTATGTTATCCATCCATGCGATTTATTGTGATCAACAATACTTAATTAAACCATGTGATCTGTCATCTAAGAGCGGTAAATAAGGTGGTAATTCGCAGTAGGTACAGACAGCCATAATCTATATATTTATACAAATCTGTCATTTTTTTAAATTGATTCTTGTCTTTAAGTCAACAAGTATAATATCAGCAAGAAAATTTTAATATTTTGGACATCACAACACTATATGCGAGTACAGCAGTTACAAAAGATCAAACAAAAAATAACAAAGCAAAGGAAAAACAACATAATAAGGGTATAAATAACAAGGCAGTGCATATTTATTGTGTGATGGGACCTCAAACATAAATGGCCCTCACTCAGCCTATGTCATGGCCCTGAAAAAGGTCATGACGCAGATTTTAATAGGGCCAGCTGAGTGAGTGCCACGGACGTCAGCCTTGTTTGTTTTGTGTGAAATATATATACTTTTTAATGTGTAAGATATCAATCGAGGATACTTAACAAACAGTGGTAATTTTTCATTATAATTTAATTTAAGCGGGCGGAACTATTCGGACCAGCATCACTGCGACCAGTTTGATCTAATTATGTGATCGCCGTTGTGCTACATAATTATCAGTTCCAAACCTCATACTTTTAAGAAAGTGTATACATTTTTTGGGACTGAAATCCCTAGATTGAGATAACTTGATGAGTGGTAGTTTGTACATAGCAAAACATTAAATGATACTAATGACGGTAGATTTGTAGATATAAGTTTTATAAAAGAAGTTAAACTTATTTACACTTAATGAGATTGATGGAATTAAACGAGAGTTTGAACTTTTAACAATTGGTTTATTTTTAAAGAATTAAATTATGACAGTGCATAAGACTTCGTAAACGTCAGAGGCGCGAGAGGGATCCTTACACAAAGTTTCGTCGTACAAACATTGCGCGCGCTACTTTGCCGTGGTTACATTGTAAGGAGTTAGGGTTTCGCGTACATTTGTTTCATCATCCTCCCCTGGACGCAAACCCATAGCCATCGTAAAGATCTCGTGCTTTGGACGGTGCAATCCTTTAGTCAAGATGTCTGCCATCATGTCTTGAGTGCTTTTGTAGCGCACGGAGATTTGCTTATTGGTGATACGCTCTCTTACAAAATGATAGCGAATATCAATATGTTTGCTTCTGGCATGGTAGATGTCATCACCTGAAATACTGATAGCACTCTGGTTATCACAAAATATTATAATTGGTATACCTGACGTGGAAGGCCAAAACTCTTCTTCCAACTGTTTGAGCCAAAGGGCTTCCTGTGTTGCTGTAGCCAAAGACATATACTCTGCCTCGGTGGTAGACAAAGCTATTGTCGGTTGTTTTTTTGAACACCAACTAATGGCGGCGCCCTGAAATGTGAAAATATATCCAGAACATGACCTCCTGTCTTCAGTATCAGTTGCCCAATCTGCATCACAGTGACCCATTATATTTGCATCAGTTTTCTTAAAGGTAAGTTTCAAATGCTGTGTTCCTTTTAGATATCTTAAAACTCTTTTTGCTACTATCCAGTGCTGTGACGTAGGTTTGTTATTGAATCGGCTTAACTGGTTTACAGCATAGGCTATATCGGCTCTGGTGCCCTGTGATAAATACAGGAGACATCCTATTAGCTCTTGGTACGGGACATCTTTTAAAACATCGCTCTCAGTTTCAGCCTTTTTCAGTTGTACATTGGCTTCACACGGTGTATGCACTGGTTTACAATCACTCATGTTGAAACGAGTCAGTACTTTTTCAATGTATACTGACTGATCCAGGGAGATTTCATTTGATTCAGTGTTATGCATTATTCTTAATCCAATGCAACATTTTGCCTCTCCTAAATCCTTCATGTGAAATTTTGTACTCATCTTGTCTTTTATCATTTTGACAGTAGCTTCATTATTGAAAAAGAATAGTATATCATCAACATAAACTGTGAGGATTAGGATGTCATGTTCATTAACAATCCTATAATATATGCATGGATCTACTTTAGATCGTGACATTCCAATTTCTAACAAAACTGCATTGAGTTTTTTATTCCATTGTCGGCTTGCCTGTTTCAGGCCATAGATAGATTTTTCAAGTAAACACACTTTATTTCCTTCCTCAAAATATGGTGGCTGCGCCATATAAATATGTTCCTGTATGTCCCCTTGCAAAAAAGCTGTCACAGCATCCATCTGGTGAATTTTTAAATTATATTTTACAGCCAAGCCAAAGACATATCGTAAGGAAGTACAACGGATGACAGGTGCGTAAATTTCGTTGTAATCTATACCTTTTTTTTGTTGATAGCCTTTTAGTACGAGTCGTGCCTTCATTCTGCATACATTGCCGTTTTCATCTGTTTTTGTTTTATATACCCACTTGCAGGGAATAACTTTTTTATTTTTCGGCAAATCGACTAATTTCCATGTATTGTTATTTAGTAGCGATTGATATTCTTCTTGCATCGCTTCAATCCATTTCTCTGCATTTTTACTTTCTAAGGCTTCAGAAAGACTTTGTGGATCCTTATCTAAAATACTCATTGCGGATTCGCCATTCATACACATAAAGGATGCATTTTCTTGTGTCTGATCGTCCTCATAAATTTCTTTTCGACGTTGCGACCGAAGGTGTATCTTAAGCGGTGAAATATCGATATTTTCTCCAGGATCATAAGACTCGTCTGCTACATCTGAATAGTGTGATGATGGTGATGAATTTAATGAGTGCGAATTTATACCTGTGGATATTGTTTCATCATACGTTTTATCATTGGTAATGTCAGTGTTCTCTTCATCAATGTTTTGTTCAGACAAAGGTAAGTAAACTGTTTTTGATATGTTTGATTCCTCATTAGTTTTCCTTTTTTTAATTATTTTATATGTATTATTATTTATTTTACTAATGTTTGTGTTTTCTTTTTCAGGTACAGACACATTGGAAACAATGTTTCTCTTCACGGTGGCTTCCAGAAATACGACATCTCTGCTCATCACAGATTGTTTAGTCTTCGGATCTATGAAGCGGTAGCCCTTCACACTGTCGCTGTAACCCACAAATATCAGCTCACGGGATTTTGGATCCAATTTCTGTCGACGCTCTTTAGGTATGTGTACCATAGCTGTGCACCCGAAGACCTTCATGTAGCTTAAATCTGGTTTCTTTCCTGACCATATCTCTTCTGGACTGACGCAGGAAAGTGTTTTCGTAGGCGAGCGGTTTATAATGTGCGCTGCCGTGACCACTGCTTCACCCCAGAAGTAGTTCTGTAATTGTGCATTTAATAACATACATTTAGATCTTTCTATGAGAGTTCTATTCATTCGTTCGCTTAACCCGTTTTGTTCGGGTGTATAAGGATTCGTAGTTTGATGTATGATACCAAATTTTTTTAGATAATTATCAAATTTTTTATTTACGTATTCTGTGCCATTGTCTGACCTTAAGATTTTTATTTTTTTATTTAGTTCATTTTCAACTCGGTTTTTATATTCTATAAATTTATCTAAAACTTCAGATTTGTTTTTAATAGTAAAGACATATACTTTACGTGAAAAATCGTCTATGAAAGTAACAAAGTACCTGGCCCCTCCAAGTGATGCTGTTTGCATCGGTCCACACACATCTGAGTGGATGACTTCTAGCAACTCAGTTGCTCGGGAGCCCACACTTGGAAATGACTCTCTATTCTGTTTTCCTTCAATGCAACTTATGCATGTTATATCCTCTTTCAACGGAGACAATTTCACACCAGTAGTACAGTTGGGAACTTTTTCAACATCTTTGAAGTTCAAGTGGCCCATTCGCTGGTGCCACAAGTACATATCATTTTCAGTAACAGCGGGCATGGCTTGAGCATTTTCAGTTATAATATTTAGTTTATACATACCATTTATTAAGTTGGCATTAGCTACTTTTTGACCATTTTTATTCAATATAATACATCCATTGTTACTAAATTGAATGCTGCAGCCACTTTTTATCATTTTACTCACTGATATCAAATTTGTGGATAATTCAGGTACATAAATTACATTTCTCACCTGTATTTTATTTATATTGCCATGTGTGTCCAGTAATCTGATAGTTTCATTACCACAGCTCTCAACTCGAAGTACTTTGTCGTTAGCAATTCTGATGCTTGTTACAGGTGGTGGTGTTACATCCTCGAGCCACTCCTTGTGTGGTGTCATATGCATCGAGGCCCCGGAGTCAATGTACCAGTTCAGCGAGTCATTCAAAGTAGTGGCTGAAAAAGCAGCAATAAAACCATTATTATCTTTACTGTTAGTTTTATTTTTTTTATACCAACAATTTTTACTTAAATGCCCGTATTTGTTACAGTGAAAGCATCTCGGCCCCTTGGTTTGTGTGCACCCTTTTCAACATTTTTACCATGTTGCTTGGAGTTTGAGTAAAATGCGGTTGTGTCGATGGTTTTTACTTCCTGTAATAATTTTGTTTTAATGGAATCGGCACAAATATTTACTCCCGAACTCTCGATAGCCATTATCATAGGCTTGTACATGTCTGGTAACCCAGCCAGCATTAAGGTGCCCAACCATTCGTCATCTACTTTAAATCCTATATTTCTTAGACGATGGGCAGATGACATTATTTTGTTTACGTAGTCTTCTATGTTTGCACTACTTTCTAATGTAGTGTTTATTAAATCCTTCAAAAGACCCACTTTGCGAGTCAAACCTGAATCGTCAAAAACTCGTGACAAGTTGTCCCAAACCTGCTTGGCCGTAGTGGCTTCTCTTACGTGTACATATATAATGGGATCGATAAGTAAAATCAGTTTCGACCTTAGCTTTTACGTCCTTTTTTGCATCTACTGGTTTGTTGTCTTCACATGAAATACATTCCCATAAATCTTCCAGTTGTAGATATGCTTTGACTGCAAAACTCCAAGTGGCGTAATTTTCTCTTCCAGTTAATTTTTCTATACTCATTAGACCACTATTTGAACTCATTTTTGTGTATTTCGTGAAAATATGCTGAAATAGAAACCACGATGTCGAACTTTTAGGTTATGTACTTTTACTTTATTTTATTTTTCGAGAAATGCACTATATTTTTATATTCTTTTATATTACAGGCATGGGGCGGCCCATAACCTGATGGAATTAAACGAGAGTTTGAACTTTTAACAATTGGTTTATTTTTAAAGAATTAAATTATGACAGTGCATAAGACTTCGTAAACGTCAGAGGCGCGAGAGGGATCCTTACACAAAGTTTCGTCGTACAAACATTGCGCGCGCTACTTTGCCGTGGTTACATTGTAAGGAGTTAGGGTTTCGCGTACATTTATTTCATCAGAGATTCTACTAGGTTACAAAACGGTTCAAGGTTCAGTGGCAGAAAATCGTTGTCATGTTATAACCATAAAAATTGTTATTTTAAGTGATAGGTGACAGATGAGCAGATGGGTCGCCTGATGGTAAGGGATTGTCGCCGACCATACACGCCCGCGACACCAGTGGCGTTACAAGTGCGCTGACAACCCCCCTTTCCCCTGGATTGGGCTTCCGGTACCCTCACTAACGCAACGCAGCGAAACACAGCACAGTGCTGCTTCACGCTGGTTTTCTATGAGGCCGTAGTATCTCTCCGTTCGAGCCGGCCCATTCATGCCGAAGCGTTGCTCTCCCACGTGTCGCTCTCGCATTCAGTCGCTTCTCATTCTCACCGGCTAATAACGTGGCAGCCTACCATATTTTCACATAGCGTAGCATCGCGTCGCGATGTCTGTTCGTCCATCTAGGACAACGGTAATAATAGTGACCCAAATAGACCGGGCTTCCGCTATGGAGTTCCGATGGCCCCCATTTCCATGTGATCACTGTTTGGCAGTATTGGGGTTAAGGATAATGTGTATGTTACAAGGAAGGAAAATATGAATAGAATTCTTACAACATCTTATACATAGTCGTCAATGAATGAATGAATGAATGAATTATGCTTTGCTTTCCTATGAATTTTTGATTTCAATAACCTTCATGATCGAAAGTGCGATGGTAGCTTAGTGATTAAGAACGAGCCATCCATACGGGGGAGGGGACCAGTTTTGAATCCAAGCATGCACCTCTGGATTTTTCAAATCCATGTGCGCATTTCTACCATTAGCTCAGTGGTGAGGGAAAACCTCGTGAGGAAACCTGCACGTTTGGATAGTTTCTGAAACGTGTAACCGTGAGTCAGTTGGTCTGGTTCCCCTGTTAAAGGATTGTAAAGATCAGACAGCAATCGCTTCTTTCTAATTACCGGAATCCATAAAATTTCTTACTTATCTTCTAATAATCGCCATACAAAACGGCAATTTCATACGTTAACCCCTAATACTTCGGATAACATATACATATCGTCATCGTCAGCCCATTTAAGTCCCCACTGCTGGGGCACGAGCCTCCCTGAATCACATGAGGGGTAATTGCCCTACTCACCACGCTTGGCAGACGGGTTGGCGAGGGTTTTGATATAAATGCAGAGTTTTCCTTCTCTGGATGCTGATGATCATACCAGCAGCTTTACCTTAGTCGCCTTTTACGACACCTCGGTAAGAGTGAGGGTGGTTTATTCTACTCTGCCGGCACACGGCACATATACATATAGTATAACTTTATTACTGTGAAGTCTTATTAAATTCCATTAATTAGTAGTTTTTGTTTGAGCGATATATTTTTTTATGTTATAGGTGGCAGACGAGCAGACGGATCACCTGATGGTAAGCGATTGCCGCCGCCCATGGACACC
Source organism: Marasmia exigua (assembly GCA_019059595.1). Lineage (NCBI taxonomy): Eukaryota > Metazoa > Arthropoda > Insecta > Lepidoptera > Crambidae > Marasmia > Marasmia exigua. Next base: position 5,307,733 of record CM032476.1, read on the forward strand.
CGCGACACCAGTGGAGTCACAAGCGCACTTGTGAGCTGCCGACCTCTAAACCCCCCTTACCCCGGATTGGGCCCCCGGTACGCTCACTCACGCAGTGAAACACAGCACAGTGCTGCTTCCCGCGGGTTTTCTGTGAGGCCGTGGTATTACTCCGGTCGAGCAGGCCCGTTTATGCCGAAGCGTGGCTCTCCCACGAATAAACATCCTCACCAACTTTGGTGTTTATACTCGCAATCAATATTAGTAGGATTGCAATGAACTGCAAGTGACGTCTGCACCAAAGGGTTAACAATCATTAAGGCCATTAATTTTGAATTCCTATTAAAATTTAATATAGTATCAATTCTGGCATCGAGCGTTAATTGCCTCAATGCGGCGCAGTGGTCTTTAAAATAGTCGATAGCCTTTGTGTCTCGGTTATTAGGTCTTTACGCCAGTTATATACGAATACACATTTGCAGTGCATAAAATATATTTTTAGATTCACAAAGAGGCTCATTTTATTATTATTTTATTTATAAATAAATTTATTTATTTATATATAAATTGGTTAAAACCAAAACTTACACCTGTCATTACAGGATACCCATTGCGATAGCGAAGTAATAATTATAAACTAGTACACACATAAATATTTTTATACCAATTTAACATTACCTACAATAAACAAACATCAGTAAATACCTTAGACAATGTAAACACTAAATTACACTTTATAACAAATTCTAAATAGTACCACCCTTGCGAATTCACTCAGATTACAAAAAATAGATCTAAATGATTGGCTATCAAGTTGAATAGGCGGAGCGCGCGCGTCAACGGCGCCTCGGCCAGCAGGCGTGTGCGCGCTCATCTGAAATACTCTCATGCATGGTCCGACATTTTTTGTAGTTTGGGAAAATATTTTATGCAGTTAATAACGAGCAAGAAATAACACAAAAATAAAATTGAGAAAAAGTTTGAAAAGTATTTTTTTAGTACATAAAATAAACATAATACATAAAAAATAGTTGGACCACTGAAAACAGACCATCATATAGAAGTTTTTTATGACGCCCGTTTTTCCCAAGCAAGAAACAGCTAGGCCTGCCAATTTTAAAATTCGACGTCTATTTTCCCCACAAACACAGGAAAGTCGTTTAAGACCTTTATAACTCATAATATATAATAGGTTTGGTCAAGCGTTAGCCAATCGTGCAAATATTTAAAGTAGTTTTGAAGGTAGCCTGAGTTAGGGTTATATCATGATATGCATACCGTATGCAGCTACAACTGACCTAAGGGGGGTTAAAGAGAAGCATTTGTAACTAGAATGCAGTTAAAGGTACCCCATTAGGGGTAGATGTCACAAAAATATCTTATAAGCAGTACAAACGTTTGTGTGAATGAACATGTCTGTTTGTATTGGTCTGGGTGTATGTATGTATTATAAGTATGTTTTTATTAAAGAAAAGTATTAGGTGCATATATATATTTGTAATTCTGCTGTTGGTTCTGATTTCTGTATTACAGGTGCTTGAGCTACTTATCTCGGAGTCAGATCAATGTTGTGAAATGCCTAACTCTCTCTTATCCTAGCTGCTTATGAGGATCTAAAAGCTGTAAGAAAAGCTGGAACATTCATTTCCTTACGATAGTTTTGCTAATATGCAGCCTCAAGGCGCTTAATTAAGTTAAGATTTATTAATTTTAATTATCATTAAAAGTAACATAATTATAGGCAAAGTGTAATCTAAACCACGGAAGAACAAATTTTGAGAAACATTGATTTACACATTGTATGGCGGCAATAACACTGTTATCATTCTATTTCTATTTTACCCAGATATGGAAGTGGCACATTTAGCCAGATATATGGGTGTGAAGGGTACTTTGCGATATGTTAAAGCTGTTTTCCTTTGCAAGTAACGGCTTGAAGCTAATTTGCTTGAGATTCACGGCTCGATTGGGCCCAACTCGCCTATTAAATTTTGCTGGGAGGAAGGGACAGAAGTAATTATGTTATATGCTTAATTTATAAAATAAACTCATGTTACTTACACTATACATAACTCAAGAACGGTTGGGCCTATTTGACTGAAAATTGATCTCCACATTAGTATAATTTATCAAGACGAGAATTAACACGATATTTATTATGTGATACTCGATGTTTCGGCTACGTTAAAGCAGCCGTGGTCACGAGCGGACGAGCGATTAATTATAGTTATAATTCTACGCGAAAATTTAAAAAGCTATTTTTCACATAAGTATACGTTTTATCCGTTCCTGTGGGATAACAAAAACTAATACTACGCGGGTAATGTCACGGACAAAGCTAATGCTTAATAAACCGTCCTCCACCGTTTTATTCTTAAGCGATTGGAGACAGGAGAACAACCGGGTCACCCAATGGTTAATCAGTGCCACCACCCACGAGCACCTGCCTCACCAATGCCTGCACAACCTCATCACCAGCAACCCACACTCGTCCAATGCTGGACATAGGTCTCCCGTAATGCACGCCACTGCTGCCGATTTTCGGCCACTCTCATCCAGCCCACACCAGCCAGCCTTCGAAAGTCATCATCCCATCTTGTCGCAGGGCGTCCTACACTACGCTTACCAAGTCGCGGTCTCCACTCAAGGACTTTACGGCTCCAACGGCTGTCAGTTCTGCGGCTAATATGACCAGCCCACTGCCACTTTCTACCTACCTACCTTAATGCACAACCTATTCTTCTTTAGCCCTAATTGAGCGGCCAGTGTCCTCTCTCTCTATGCAAAATGACGACCCGTTTGGATCAGTGGTAGTGAACGCTGCCTCTGGTTTGATGGTTGCGGGTTCGATCCCTGCACAGTTCATAAATTTGTGTGTGTGAACATGTCTGTTTGTATTGGTCTGGGTGTTTTCCATAGAATGTATTTCAAAAGCAAAGTTTTCAATGTATATATTTGTGATTCCGCAGTTGATTCTGATATCTGTAACACAGGTCCTTGAGCTACCTATCTCGTGACGTACAGGTTTCCTGGCAATGTTTTTCGTGATGTTAGAAATATGCACATAGATTTGAAAAATCCAAAGGAAGTAATATGGAAGGCGCGTTCATACCCTCTCAAGTACCATCGCTCTTCTCATCCTAAGAAATCTGTGTCAACCAGTAATCAGAAAAAATGGTGGTATTGTTTGTCGTCGATCCTTTTTCGTGTGTCTCATTTGTGTTTCATCTGTATATTAGGGGAAACGAGGCAGAGAATAGAAAGTGTTCTTGTTTTTGCGCATACCTTCAATGGCGCCTGCAAACAGATGTCAAGTGTACGAGTCATAATCAGCCCATTTAAGTCCCCACTGCTGGGGCACGGGCCTCCCTCAATCACATGAGGGGTGATTGCCATACTCACCACGCTTGGCAGACGGGTTGGCGAGGGTTTTGATATAAATGCAGGGTTTTCCTTCTCTGGGTGCTGATGATCATGCCAGCAGCTTTACCTTAGTCGCCTTTTACGACACCTCGGTAAGAGTGAGGGTGGCCTATTCTGCTCTGCCGGGGACCACACGGCAGGTGTACGAGTAAGTCCAACAAAATAAAGATGATAAAGATGGTAAAAATGGTAAGAAAAAGTAAATTGGTAAATACCAAAGCACACGCGGTAAGATTGGTGACCGATCGTGAACTGACCAAGGGTAAAATGTGAAATAGCTATAATTTGGGTCAGCGTGAAATGCTGACTCCGCGAGCGCCCTGACTTAAGCACTTTACTTCGTACAAAGATGTTTATTAATCTGTAATGAAATTGAGACCACAAATAAAAAAATGTTGTAGACATTGAAAATATGAGAGCAATCATGCAAAATATCGTTTTGTCAGACATTTTCTCCAATGTTAAGCCAATGCTGAGTCCTTATGAACGTTTTTTCTCATCGCATGATAAACAGTGTTCATTTTCGTTGAGTGTTCTTCTTTATTTCCCATGTCTTAAGGTACAAATTTAATAAAAGGGAGACTTAAACAGGGTTTTTTGTTAGGCCCTTTGTCAAATATTATTAGGTATGTATGTGGATGGTGTGTTTCTTCCTGAAACCACAAAGGATCGGAAGTTTCATTGTTTTGTTTTTTCTCTTTGTATGATTACTTTGTTCTAATCTAATTACTTGAGTATAAAAGATGATGCCCACGAGTTGCTCAGTTAGTTTATTGTCTCGAGCTTTTGTTGCAGACAAGAAAACGGATCACCTGATAGTAAGCGATTGCCGTCGCCTATGGATACTAGTGGAGTCACAAATGCATTGCCAACCATTAAACCCCCGATTTTTTTTATGAGATAGGTGGCAGACGAGCATACGGATCACCTGATGATAAGCAATTGCCGCCACTCAAGGACACCCGTGACACCATTGGAGTCACAAGTGCGCTGCCAACCTTTGAACCCCCTTTCCGCGTATTCCGTATTGGGCCTTCGGTACCCTCACTCACGCTGCAAAACACAGCACATTCCTGCTTCACGCCGGTTTTCTGTGAGGCCGTGGTATCACTCCGGTCGAGCTGGCCGTTTCTATTCATGCCGAAGCGTGGCTCTTTCACGGTCAATTGTCAACTGTTGTCCAGGGTAAGGATCAAACCCACACCCTTTGGTGAATTAGGCAGGGCCACTACCAAATGCGCAATCGGGCAAAAAGAGAGAGATATCCACAGAATTAAAAGATTAAAAGATAATACAATATCAAGGAGTGTAAGTCGCAAGGACAAATAACTTATTTAATCTCACAAGTCAAAGGAAACTAACACTCAAGTCGACCCGTTTAAGTGGACTCCTCATCTTGGCTTTTGATTCCCGGTTTTTTTTATGCTAGAGGCGACAAACGAGCAAGCAAGTCACCCGATGGAAAGTAATCAAAGCCGCCCATGAGCATCCGCGAAATCAGAGAGATCACTAATGTGTTGCCGGCCTTTTTAAAAAGGAGTACGCTCATCTCTTGAAGGTCCCTAAGTCGTAGCCGTCAAGAAATAGTCTAGCAGGCAAACCGTTCCACTGAACTGAGGAACTGAGGTCATTTGTCAAATCTAGAATGAAAAAAATAAAAGACAAGATAACACAATCAAGGAACGGAAGTCGCAATGACAAAGAACTTATTTAATTTCACAAGTCGAAGGAAAGTAAGCAAACTGGTGTCCGATTTAGTTTAAGAGGCCAGCAAAGTAAAAAGGAATCCTGGATCATGGTCCAACCGTATTCTGGGTTCCGACGAGACAAATTTAGACGCAACTGGTAATGATGCGCTAAGATGAGATGAGTATTCTATTCATTAAAAAAAAAATTGGCGAATTTCTTGATGTCATAGATAAAAAAACCGCCTTCAAAAACCACTAACTAAAAAGTGTAAAATAATATTTTGAAGACTTCATACACTTCATAGCATTTTATAACAGTACACTCGAGAAAAGGTGTTACTGAAGTCGGCGCCTAATCTCTGCTGATTAATTGTACAATAAAATTTTAGGCGCCGACTCTAGTCCGTGGTTTTTGAAAGCATTTTTTTTCGTCGAAAATTTTTTTCATGATTTTTAGTGTCTCATTTTTCTCTTTGGCAGTTCCAAGATGGCCGCTGCCGGGGGGTTTTTTTTTAAATTTAAATTTTTAATTTATTTATTTGATTGGACTGGTTATGAACTCAGAACTGTATTTTTTAGAAATAACTGTTGACGACACCGGTATACGATAAAGCTTATATAGATTATGTTTATACCGAGCCTTATAAAAAAATGTAATTAGGATTTCTAAGTAAAATAATAATAAAGTAGAATAGGCGGTTAAAGGGATGTAACTCTTTAACGTTACTCACAGTATTTTCTCGCCCCGAAAACATTTTCCAAGTTACTCGTAGCTTTTAGCTGTACACGGAATCATTGCACCGCAAATAATTTTGACCAACTTAATTAAAGGGACAACAGACCAAAATGTGTTGTGAAACTCACGGGCGATTGTTTTAACGGCATCCTGCAGGGGAGCCGGTATTTTTCATTTAGCCCTGTCGTAGTTAGAGAATACCGGTTTTTGTAACACAAAACGCTGGGATTGTTTTTGTTCACGTTATAAATTCTTCAAGTCTAAAACGTTTGTGAAACTTAATTGGCCGTGCTAGTTTTTGTAACGTTTTTGTTGATGAAGGCTTCGGGTAACTCTTTTGACTGGTAACTGTTTAGTTAAAGTGGAAAGTATTTTATAAATTTTAGTACATTCTTCAATTTAATTTATAAAAAAGCAATCAACTTTTTCGAAAAAATTTCAATTTTTTCCGCAAATTTTTCATTTCACATTTTTCCTCTTCTCAGTATCCCATTTAATAATTATGACTAAATTGCTTACCGTTATAAATATGTATTCTTTCTATTTATGTCATATTTATAATATATATGTATTGCTATGTATATATAGGTTTATGTGTATATGTATATTATGTATTGTATAGTTTTTTTTTTTGTTTTGTTCTCCACTTTCACGTAATCTTCTTTCGCCGCATCATTATCCTTTCTGTATGACCCAAAGGTTGACTAGTAGAGAATGCCTCCTGGCATTAAGTTCGCCTATTGTATAAACTTTTTGTGCAATAAAGTTATAAATAAATTAGGTTTTTCACACTTTATTATGTTTTAAACAGCGATAGTCACAAGCAATTTCGGAAACGTAAACGTATAAGTGAACAGAATAAAGAGCATTACGATTTACAAATTTGTATGAAATTCAATTTATTAGTTAGTTAACGGTTATGTGGGAGATACTCGCTTCGGTATAATTGGGCACGCCGGAATGATACTGAAGCCTCACAGAAAACCGGCGTGAAGCAGCATTGTGCACGTTCATGAAGGAACTTCATACGTACGTTAAATTAAATTAATTTAAAACATTATTTTCAAGAGAGGCCTTTACCCAACAGTGGGACAGTATAGGCTAACAAAAAAAATGGCATGATGAATGATTTTATGGAAAAATTTTTGTTTATTTTAAAAAAATCGAACAACTATTTTTTATTTGGACTTAAATAAATATATTTTTATCGATGTTGGTCTTTTTACAAGCTTTTATTTAGTTTCACCTGTCCCGTTGTCTGTCGTTCTGTAATCAAATCTTGCAACTTAAATTTGATCCACTTCCCGGTTTCCGATTGAGCTGAAATTAAAAATGCATGTATAAATCGGATGACAATTCAATGTTATTGTGACAGAGAGCCGATCTGATGATGGAGCTGGAAGGTGGCCATAGGAACTCCGTAATTAAATGATGCAACCCTATCGAGTTTGAGCTCATTAGATTCGTCTTGACAAGTACTTTGATACTATATGGTAACCAGGGTCTGATGATGGAGCCGGAAGGTGGCCATAGGAACTCCGTAATTAAACGATGCAACACTATCGAATTTGAGCTCATTGGATTAGTCTTGACGAGTACTTTGATACTATATGGTAACCAGGGTCTGATGTTGGAGTTGGAAGGTGGCCATAGGAACTCCGTAATTAAACGACGCAATCCCATCGAGCCCCATCGAGTTTGGGCTCATTGGATTAGTCTTGACGAGTAATTTGATACTATATGGTAACCAGGGTCTGATGTTGGAGCCGGAAGGTGGCCATAAGAACTCCGTAATTAAAGGACGCAACCCCATCGAGTTTGGTCTCGTTTGATTCGTCTTGACGAGTACTTTGATACTATATGGTAACCAGGGTCTGATGTTGGAGTTGGAAGATGGCCATAGGAACTCCGTAATTAAACGACGCAACCCCATCAGGTTTGGGCTCATTGGATTAGTCTTGACGAGTACTTTGATACTATATGGTAACCAGGGTCTGATGTTGGAGCCGGAAGGTGGCCATAAGAACTCCGTAATTAAACGACGCAACCCCATCGAGTTTGGTCTCGTTTGATTCGTCTTGACGAGTACTTTGATACTATATGGTAACCAGGGTCTGATGTTGGAGTTGGAAGGTGGCCATAGGAACTTCGTAATTAAACGACGCAACCCCATCGGGTTTGGGCTCATTGGATTAGTCTTAACGAGTACTTTAATACTATATGGTAACCAGGGTCTGATGTTGGAGCCGGAAGGTGGCCATAAGAACTCCGTAATTAAACGACGCAACCCCATCGAGTTTGGTCTCGTTTGATTCGTCTTGACGAGTCTCTTGCTTTTGTCTCATATTAATTATATATGATTGATTGGATGGACGACCCAATGCCAAAGTGAGTACGTACCGTGGGCTGAATTGTATGAGGGTGTATAAACATGTCTTGCCGCTAACGTTGCGCCTCAGGTTACCAGGGTGAACCCTGTTGTATTGTAGCCGTTATCCCTCTACAACGGACCTTTGGGGGATGGACCGTTATTTGTCTTATACTCGTGGGAATAACATGAAGAAAACAGAAACAACTACACAAAGAAGACGACGTTTAGAGAAGGCGAAATTGAAGAGACAGGAGAAGATTGCTAATGAAAGCGATGTCCACAAGCGGCAACGCTTAGAAAAACTAAGTTTAGCTACTGCTAAACATTTGTGGATTATGAGAAAGCCTTTGACTCGCTTGAAATCTGGTCTGTTCTGGAGTCCCTGCAGCGATGCCAAGTCGATTGGCGATATATCCAGGTGATGAGATGTATGTATGATGCCGCTACTATGTCCGTCCAAGTACAGAATCAGCAAACAAGTCCTATACTACTGCATCGAGGAGTGAGACAAGGGGACGTCATCTCCCCGAAATTGTTCACAAATGCAATGGAGGATATGTTCAAGACGCTGAACTGGAAAAGACGTGGCATCAACATCAATGGCGAATACATCTCTCACCTGCGATTTGCAGTCGACACAGTCATAATGCCAGAAACGCTGCAGGACCTACAACAGATGCTGAATGACCTGGCTGACTCTTCTAAATGCATCGGCCTACGGATGAACTTGGACAAAACCAAGGTCATGTTCAATGAACATTTTCTACCGGAACCGATTGCAATTCACGGTGCCGTCCTAGAAGCTGTTCAAAAATACGTATACCTCGGGCAGACTTTGCAATTGGGTAAAAATAACTTCGAGGATGAGGTGAATAGGAGAATCCAGTTAGGTTGGGCAGCATTTGGAAAACTACGTCGTGTCTTCGTATCGTCGATACCACAGTGCCTAAAGACAAAAGTCTTCAATCAGTGCGTCGTACCCGTCATGACATACTGAGCCAAAACGTGGACACTTACGGTACGGCTGGTTCACAAGTTAAAGGTCGCTCAGTGGGCTATGGAACGAGCAACGCTCGGCGTCTCTCTCCGAGATTGAATCCGAAATAAGGTGATCCGGCAGAGAACCAAAGTCATCGACATTGCTCACCGGATTAGCAAGCTTAAGTGGCAGTGGGCTGGCCATATTAGCCGCAGAACCGACAACCGATAGGGTAAACGAGTTCTAGAGTAGAGACCGCGTCTTGGCAAACGTAATGTAGGGCGCCCTCTGGCTAGGTGGGGGGACGATCTGCGCAGGATGGCTGGCAAGAGCTGGATGCGAGAAGCCATGGATAGGTCACAGTGGTGAACAATTGGAGAGGCCTACGTCCAGCAGTGGACTGCGATAGGTTGATGATGATGATGACTGCTAAACATAGAGATCATATCGTTAGAACAACGCCCACATAGGCAAAATACCGACAGAATACATACACAAGAGAGAAAGGAAAACGAATCTCTAGAACAACGCACATATAGGCAAGATATCAATAGAATAAATACACAAGAGAGAAGGAAAAACGAATCTCTAGAACAACGCATAATTAGACAAGATATCGACAGAATACGTACACAAGAGAGAAGAAAAAAATAGAGGTACTAAAAAGTTAAAAATAAAATTAAATAAAAAAAAACCTTTTTAAAAACAAGCTTTTATTATTTGTTTATAAAATGAACTAAAAAGTTAAAAATAAATTAACTCTAAAAAGAAATATAACACTTTGTAACTTGATTGTAATCTTTAAAGACAAATAAGCGTCTTCGTCTAGGACAAAATAATTCCATATTGTACAAATTTATTTAATTTTAACACTAAAACTTTTCGCCATACATAATTATTCACTCTCATCCCCCCTCTTTATCATAGTCCCCATTTATAAATAAAAGCGTGTTACATTTAATATAACACAACATTTTTCTCAAGCTATCACAATGTAACACGCTTTCATTTATAAATGGGGACTATGATAAAGAGGGGGACGAGATTGAATAATTATGTATGGTAAAAAAGTTTTAGTGTTAAAAGTAAATAAATTTGTACAATATGGAATTATTTTGTCCTAGACGAAGACGCTTATTTGTCTTCAAAGGTTACAATCAAGTTACAAAGTGTTATATTTCTCTTTAGAGTTAATTTATTTTTAACTTTTTAGTTCATTTTATAAACAAATAATAAAAGCTTGTTTTTAAAAAGGTTTTTTTTTATTTAATTTTATTACATTTCTTAAATAGCTTTCATAATATTTACGCCAGTTTTCGGCTTTGTGCATAATAATATCCTACAATCGATCAATCAATCACAACGATCAGCCACGTATGCTCCTGCTTATATTATAGTGCTCAAGTGTGTGCGCAAACTCAAGTGCACTCTCTATTTCCTTACCCTTATATTGGGACACCAGGTGAAACGTCCGAAGAGGGATCGGGCGCAGGACCAAAGAGTTAACGTGCTTTCCGAGGCATTGTACAAGATCGCCAATTTGTAGACTCCGGGCTGATACTAAGAATTTCTAACCGAAAACTTAGGTACAAAATTAGTGGTCTGACCCGGAGATTGAACCGGAGACCTGTTGCAAAGTCGTCGCTTTAAAATGCGACCTACTAACCACTGCGTCAATGAAGCAGTTCGTGCGTATTAATGTCATCTTACCTCCCTTTTTAACCCCTGACGCAAAATCGACAGGGTGTTATAAGTTTGACGTGTCTGTGTGTGTGTGTATGTGTGTCTGTCTATGGCATTGTAGCACCCGAACAAATAAACCGATTTTGATTCTGATTTTTTTTTTTGAAAGATGAATAAGAAGGAAATGTTCTTAGCTATCTATGTTCGATAAAAATCGATTCAAGATGGCCGCCGTCACAAACATTTGGATTTTATGTTTTAACACAACTCCCACAATATGGGTATCATATAAAAGGGCTCGAGTAGCAGAATATGTCAATTGTGAAAAATTTCATATCCAAGATGGCCGTCGTCAGAAAATGACGAATAACCCATTTGATGTTCCAACTGCCTCAATATAGGTATCAAATGAAATAGCTTTAGTTGTGTCGGGGGTTTTTTGAATTTTCAATTTAATTTTTTGTAGCAAATTTTGCCAGCCTAATACTACCTATTCATCAACCTCTCTTATTCAAAATACCAAAGAAATAGGTTCTTTTTAAATATAATAAATTAAAAAGTAAATAAGTCGCACAATGTTAAATAGGTAAAAGTACTTACAAATTTATTTCAGCGTACATTTAAATTGTATGTAAATTTCGAGCGGGGAATTTCGCGGTACAATTTTCCGCCTTTTGATAATGACTTACGGTTGGTTAAGGTTGCACACGTCGTCTGTCTAAATAGGACGTTAAATCACGTAACTACCCTAAAAAATATTTATTTGCGATATCGCATTGTTTGATGTTGATTGTATAAAAATGCTATTAGAAAATTACCTAGTGATGGGATTGTATCTTAATGTAAGTTGTTGATTGAAGGTTCATTATCTCATTTCATCATCATCATTTGACGGCTTGATTGGAACAGTGGAAGTGCCTCTGATACAAGGGTTGCGGGTTAGATCCCCGCACAGTACAAACATTTGTGTGCATGAACATGTTTGTTTGTATTGGTCTGGGTGTTTGCTTTGTATTATAAGTATGTATTTACAAAAAGAAAAGTATTATATGTATATATTTGTAGTCCCACTGTTGATTCTGATATCCGTAATACAGGTTCTTGAGCTACCTATCTCGGAGTCAGATCAATGTATGTGATGTTGTGAAATATTTATTATTTATTTATTTTATTATCATGCACTAATAATTAATTACACATCCCTATTTTAAACTTAATATTTAATCTTACTTATTGCTTTTATCCTTACTAATTGAATTTAGTTTTAAGCAATTTGCATGTTATTATAATTTTATCAGAATACCAGCGCCACGGTGACCTCACGTGTCCGTGGCAGATGCTGAGCGGAGACCTTTTTAAGGTGACGCGTAGGGCACACCAGCGACTAAACGAATAAACAATTTCGGAGTAACAACCTTTCGGCAAACACTTATACTATTTATTAAGTAACCATGCACAAATGTTGGGTCCAACGCGTACGCGAAAAATTGATTCACGCCAGCGGCCACTTTTGGCGTGAATCAATTTTTCGCGTACAAAAACGCCCCCAACATTTGTGCATGGTTATTTAAAAATAGTATAAGTGTTTGCAGAGAGGTTGTAACCCCGAAATTATTTAAAATAGATCCGGTTTAGTAGCTAAAAATTAAAATTGATTGGCGTCTCTAGTGTGCCCTACCCGTCACCTTAAGTGCTGCATTGAGAAATATGTACTATCTTGCTTTGTAATTTTTATTTTTGGTACTAAAATAAATAGTTTCAATTTCAATTTCCATTATAATATTAACCTTATTAGGACGGTATAAGAATCGAGGTGTTTACATTAATTTAATAGCAGGTACATAATAAAATGTATCCTCAAATCTATCATCTAGGAAGTGTCACCAAAGTTGAACGTCCTATTATGAATAAATAAAAAGAATAAAATTTGAATAAAGGCGCAAACGTCACTACGCGGTCACCCGTTGAGGATCGGCCATCTCCGTCTGGCTTGAGAGAGTTGTACGCTATCTTCGCTCCAGAACTCGTTCATCCCAACTGATATTAAAGAGGATGAGAGTAAGTGAAACAATGACACCTCAGTTTAGACAGGATATTATAAGTAGATATTATAAGAACACACTTACATGATAAAACAAGTAATAAGAATACTATGGCACACGGAAGGGTGTAATGGTAGTTAAAGCTGTAAATAAATAAATAACAAATGGAAGTAGCTAGTACAAAATATTTCTTATAATAGAATTTGAAGTACAATGAAGCGGCCAAAAAGGTGACGACAATAGATAACTATTGCATAAAATATACAACTTAAGGTGCTATATTTTTTTTATAATATAGGTAGCAGACAAGCCGACGGATCATCTGATCATCATCATCTGAGTATCCTCACTCACGCAGCGAAACACAGCGCATGCACTGCTTCACGCTAATTTTCTGTGAGGACGTTATAATACTCCGGTCTAGCCAGCACATTCTTGCCAAAGCGTGGCTCTCCCACTTTTACCTACATCGGTAAAATTAGCGCCGCCAGCAGATTTAAATTGTGGTCCAAGTGTTTAAGATTATACTTTTTTTATTAATCTCTCATAATCGCCAAAATCACTTTTAATCTACTGGCGGCGCTAGTGACACCGATGCACCTTAAGTACATTACCATACCATGCAAATACAAAAAATTAATTTTGGTCGTCAACAACAACGGTTGTCGGTTTAACGACTGATATGGACAACCAACTGCTACTTCAGCTTGCTAATTCACCCATTATCACTAGTTAAGTTTTATATGCACGTATAACCCCGCGCAGTGCACTTTTGTATGCAGCTTTGATACTGCAAAACGACGCTTTATCTGCATCCGTTTTGTTGTGCTGGATATCCATACTAGGTTAAGCATTTGTATTACGGATCAGACAACAGAGGCAGAGTAGATTGTGTAATCTAATAAGTCTGTACTTATTCACGCACTTAACGGCATACTATCTCAACACCATGGTCTATGTTGTCTACTTTTTATAAGAATGTTGTAAATGCTTGTAAAGGCTTACATATAGGTCCCCAATAGATAGATAGATAGATAGAAACATTTATTCACTGGAAAATACGACACACCACATTTTACAGATAAGACGTTCTTCCACTACTCCACCAGGCAGACCCTCAATCGACACCGGTACATGGTAGAAATACCAAAAGTCCGCACAAAGAGGTTTGAATCCTGTTTCCTTATTCGTACTGCGAAACAGTGGAATCAGTTGCCTGAGGAGGTGTTCCATAGAGGCTACAATTTGGGGGTTTTCAAAGCGCTAGTGAATAGGTATCTTCTAGGTAATCGTGCTACATCTTAGACCATATTATCACTTACCATCAGGTGAAATATGGTCAAACGCTTACCTATCCACAGTAAATAAAAAAAATTAATAATAAAAACGCAACAAGTATAATCAAATCAAATACAAACTAAAACAGCCAACACAACATTACAAAAATAAAAGGTCACAAACAGAAAAAAAAATTAAAGAGAAAAAAAAAACAAAGTAATAATACGTACAATAGACAAGTGCTACCTACGTAAATGTATGTATGTCAAGCTGTAAGCATACCTAATAAATAAATAAATAAATAAACACCATATACACCGTGCTTTTCTAACCCCAGGAACATAGGGTTTAAAAAAGAAACACCTTCCCATACAAAAGTAATAATCTGGTTGGTACAAATTGTATGGGAAGGCTTTTTTTTTAGATTAGACTACGTTGCTTGGGGTAAATGTTTGTTATCATCAGTATGACTCCCTCGATAAGGGAGTAAGACAGTAAAAACAGCACGGTGAATAAATAAACATGATAATATTTTGTGAAACATTAATACAGTCATCATATTTTTCTGACTCAGATGGTGTTAAAACGGCATTGTTGGATAACAGCATTTGTACAAGGACGCCCTGATGGTCTAGAGGGTTAAGTACCGGGCCGTGATCTCGGGGTCCTGGGTTCGGTTACCGGGTCGAGCGACAAGTATGTTTCGAATTTTTCGAACATACCTCGGGTTTGTGATCACCAATCCGCATTTGGCAAGCGTGGTGATTAAGCCTAATCCCATCGTAGTAGCGATAACTTGATTTCTATGATGGAGGCCTTTGCCCTGCAGTGGGACAGTTTGTAGGCTGATACTTTACTACTTTACAAGGACGCCAGAGTAAGTGATTCGCTTGCTCTTTCGCCTCCCTGTCCCAATAAAAAAATACAGCCATCAA
>CM032476.1:5330320-5620320 GCA_019059595.1 Marasmia exigua
AAGTCATCATGGTCATGCCATTTCGTTCCAACACCCAATGATAAAAGGGGCTGGCATGAATTTTGTTCCGGGACTATCCTTAGTCTGTGTTTATACACCGTAATTTTTTATCGTTTACACCCCGAAAACCTCATATAAGGTATCGTGAATAAAGTCAATTTAACATGTTACACGAGCAATACCGTGGGAGAGCCATAGAAATGTCTGCGTTGGTGTCGCGGGTGTCCATGGGGGCGGCAAACGCTAACCATCAGGTGATCCACCTGCTCGTCTACCACCTACCACATAAAAAAAAAACAAAATAAAATATCCAACCGGCAATAATGTACAATACCGAGGTGTCGTAAAAGGCGACTAAGGTAAAGCTGCTGGAATGATTATCAGCACCCAGAGAAGGAAAACTCTGCATTTATATCAAAACCCTCGCCAACCCGTCTGCCAAGCGTAGTGAGTATGGCGATTACCCCTCATGTGATTGTCAACGTCATTCATTCATTCAACGTTGAGAAAGTAAGTACTACAATATTTTATGAGTATTTGTACTCCAATGTGGCATGCAATAAATAATTATGAGTATGTATGGAACAGCTGATATTTTTTCGCTTATTTTTTTGATCTAACATGCCAAATGGTCTTTATTCACAATAATGGAGTTATTGAGATGTAAACAATAAAAAAATACGGTGTATATATCGTGATGTTACATGCCTCCTATACAAAGACTGCGAAATACTACTCTATAAATATTCATTAAGAACCCAGAGAAACAGTCGGAAATATGTTGATTTACGTTCAGAATATCCATCGGGGCTGAGGATTTTAGTAGTGCGAAATTAAATTATAGCTGCAAATTTAAATTTTAGTCGAAAGAATAAATTTTAATAATGTATAAAGTCGAGAAGCAGTAGATACTTAAGGGTTTCAAAGATTTAACGGATAACTGTGTGGATAAAATAGTTTTTTTTGAACGGGTAAAAATGTAAGAATGCGTCCGCACCTCACGAACGCGCCGCGAATGCGCACCTCGTGAACTGCTCGCGAGCTGCGCGCGTGCATTTTATCTTCGTAAGCCGCTCCTACGCCGCCCATTCTGCTGCGCATTCGCGGCTCATTCGAAGAGATGTGAACGTACCCTAATATGGAATGAAAAAATTTGTTGTCCGCATGGTCGCTATCTATTATGCAATTTAACAGATTCCCATAGTGTGGACGGCTTCCGCAAACTCATTTTATATTCACTTTGAGAGGATTTCTTCTGATCTGTTTTGACATCCGATAATCCGCATTTTAAAAGTTTTTCGACGGCCAAATGGTTGCCCCAACTACTTATTATCTGTTAATTGACTCGAAACGAACGATATATTAAAGGTCGAAATAAACGTTGAATGTCAATGTCATTAAGCACAGATTTTTAAATAGAATAGTTTTTTCAACCTAGGAGAAGACCTCAATATAGATCGAGCATTTGGCAAAATTACAGTTTAATTTTAAATCGACGTGGCTCTCTTATACACTTGACATTGGCGGAATCACACGCGCAGCCGTAACCGTGCGCGGGATAAGACCATAAAAAAGCAAATAGTCAATGGCTTTAATAGACCATTTCAACTAGTGCGCGATGCAATCCGCTATTTGTTGGTTTTTTCGTCGAACTCAAAGGGCGCAGTGGCCAGTGTAGACGGGTTTCTTTTATCTGTACTGCCAAACGCGCTATGTAATGCTATAAGCTATATTTGCCACGTGCATGCTGGAATTATATATTAATATGTACACGCTAGGTTCGTCCGCGCCCTGCTTCATCTCCCCATGAAATCCACATTTAACGCCATCTATTGGTACAAATTAGAACTAATAGTACAATTTAGTCCCAAAACAAACTGAGAGCGGGTCTCTAGTAGGAAAATAAAAGAAAATAAAACTAACAATTCTACAGTCTCTTAGGAAAACTCTCTTTTATATACCACCTTAAATTGCATCACTAAGGAAGCTTCAACTAATATATCTTCCCCCACACTTATAATTATACCACCCTAGGGTCCCGCATAATATCCGGGACGGACAAGTGTGGTCACCGTTAAGTAAGTTTGCGTCCATTTGCTCAGCGGGTCGGGGCATTATGTCTGTCTGTTTATCTAATGTAATCTAGGGTAATATAATATTAATGTTATGGCTAATGTTATAATTTTACGGAAAGTTGTTAGTGGGGTGTTGTATACTTTCGAGCATCTAAATAGAAAACATAATAATATGGAACGAGCATGTTAGAAGAAATTTCCATCATCAGGTTTTTTAATATGTTCTTGAAAATCCATATTCAAATATTTGCCATGTTTTCGAATAAACACACTTTATTCTTTTTATTCTACTGAGAGAGATGGGAATGTTGAGATGGATATGTGGAGTGACGAGAATGGACAAGATAAGGAATGAATATATAAGAGGAAGTATGAAAGTGGCCCCCATCATTGATAAATTGAAGGCAACTCGTCTTTCCTGGTATGTCCATGTAATGAGAAGAGGGGAAGAACATGTAACCAAAACAACCGACCCCAGATAACCTGGGAAAAGGGCTGATGATGATTCTTTTTAACCCCCAACGCAAAAACGACGGGGTTTTATAAGTTTTAAGTTTGACGTGTCTGTGTGTGTGTGTGTGTGTCTGTGTGTCTGTCTATGGCATCGTAGCTCGGGAGCCGTGGCTCCCGTCATCGTAATGCCATAGACAGACACACAGACATTTGTTCGGGAACAAATGAACCGATTTTAATTTTGCTTTTTTTGTTTAAAAGATGAATGAGAAGGAAGTGTTCTTAGCTATATTGGACAAAAATAGATCAAAGATGGCCGCCGTCACAAAGATTTGGATTTTATGTTTTAACACAACTCCCACAATATGGTTATCATATAAAAGGGCTTGAGTAGCAGAATATATTAATTGTGAATTTTTTTAAATCCAAGATGGCCGCCGTCAGAAAATGAACAACTATTTCAATATAGGTAACAAATGAAAGAGCTGTAGTTGTATCGGAGTTTTTTTTTAATTTTCAATTTATTTTTTTAATTTATATTATAATTCTACTTCATTCTATTTTATAACAAAATGAACTAACAATTTTAAGTACAAAATTAACTAGCATTTTTAAAAGCTTTTATTTCGCAGTTAAAAACACGTTTATTCCTCATTTTAGCATGTTTTTCCCAGTCTTGTCGAAAGCTGTCACTTCAGAGCCCTGGGTAAACTTGGACCATGGTTTAAAATTCGGGAAATCTGGTAATTACAACAAAGCGACATCCGTTTGACCATCTCAATTATTATCTCAAATATTGAAGATATCCACAATTTTGAGATATTCCGAGACGTAAAGTGACACCATTGGTGTTGCAGGTGTCCATGGGCGGAGGTGATCGCTTACCATCAGGTGATCCGTCGGCTCGTCTGCCACCTATATCATAAAAAAATATATCTTTAAATCCTACTTGTAATAAAGAGATAAAGACATATTATAACCCTATTGCTTATAGCTAAACGAAAAACGAGGCCCTGTTGGTCTAGTGGTTTAAGTACCAGGCCATGATCTCGGGGTCCTGGGTTCGATTCCCGGGTCGAGCAAAAAGTATATTTCGAGTTATTTGAACATAGTTCGGGTTTGTGATCACCAATCCGCATTAGGAAAACGTGATGGTTAAGCCTAATCCCGTCATAGTAGCGATGACTTTAATTCTATGATGGAGGCCTTTGTCCTGCAGTAGGACAGTTTATAGGCTGATACTTTTAAACGAAAAAATCGAATAATTTGCGCCATGTAATCGACATCCAAGTGAGAGAGCCACTCCTTGGCATAATGGTTTGATCAGAGGGCCACAGCCTCATAGAAAACTGTGCGGGTGTCCATGGGCGACGTCAATCGCTAACCATCACAATTTGCTGAGTAAATGAGAGTACTGGCCCAATCTGATGAAAAGTGGTTTAACGGTAGGCAGCACACTTGGGACTGCACTGGTGTTGCGGGTGTTCATGGGGGGCATCAATCGCTAACCACCACAATTTGCCGAGTAAATGAGAGTACTGACCCAATCTGATGAAAAGTGGTTTAAACGGTAGGCAGCACCCTTGGGACTGCACTGGTGTTACGGGTGTTCATGGGGGGCATCAATCGCTAACCATCACAATTTGCCGAGTAAATGAGAGTACTGACCCAATCTGATGAAATAGTGGTTTAACGGTAGGCAGCACACTTGGGACTGCACTGGTGTTGCGGGTGTTCATGGGGGGCATCAATCGCTAACCATCACAATTTGCCGAGTAAATGAGAGTACTGACCCAATCTGATGAAAAGTGGTTTAACGGCAGGCAGCACACTTGGGACTGCACTGGTGTTGCGGGTGTTCATGGGGGGCATCAATCGCTAACCATCACAATTTGCTGAGTAAATGAGAGTACTGGCCCAATCTGATGAAAAGTGGTTTAACGGTAGGCAGCACACTTGGGACTGCACTGGTGTTGCGGGTGTTCATGGGGGGCATCAATCGCTAACCATCACAATTTGCCGAGTAAATGAGAGTACTGACCCAATCTGATGAAAAGTGGTTTAACGGCAGGCAGCACACTTGGGACTGCACTGGTGTTGCGGGTGTTCATGGGGGGCATCAATCGCTAACCATCACAATTTGCTGAGTAAATGAGAGTACTGGCCCAATCTGATGAAAAGTGGTTTAACGGTAGGCAGCACACTTGGGACTGCACTAGTGTTGTGGGTGTTCATGGGGGGCATCAATCGCTAACCATCACAATTTGCCGAGTAAATGAGAGTACTGGCCCAATCTGATGAAAACTGGTTAAACGGTAGGCAGCACCCTTGGGACTGCACTGGTGTTGCGGGTGTTCATGGGGGGCATCAATCGCTAACCATCACAATTTGCCGAGTAAATGAGAGTACTGACCCAATCTGATGAAAAGTGGTTTAACGGCAGGCAGCACACTTGGGACTGCACTGGTGTTGCGGGTGTTCATGGGGGGCATCAATCGCTAACCATCACAATTTGCTGAGTAAATGAGAGTACTGGCCCAATCTGATGAAAAGTGGTTTAACGGTAGGCAGCACACTTGGGACTGCACTAGTGTTGTGGGTGTTCATGGGGGGCATCAATCGCTAACCATCACAATTTGCCGAGTAAATGAGAGTACTGGCCCAATCTGATGAAAACTGGTTAAACGGTAGGCAGCACCCTTGGGACTGCACTGGTGTTACGGGTGTTCATGGGGGGCATCAATCGCTAACCATCACAATTTGCCGAGTAAATGAGAGTACTGACCCAATCTGATGAAATAGTGGTTTAACGGTAGGCAGCACACTTGGGACTGCACTGGTGTTGCGGGTGTTCATGGGGGGCATCAATCGCTAACCATCACAATTTACCGAGTAAATGAGAGTACTGGCCCAATCTGATGAAAAGTGGTTTAACGGTAGGCAGCACACTTGGGACTGCACTGGTGTTGCGGGTGTTCATGGGGGGCATCAATCGCTAACCATCACAATTTGCCGAGTAAATGAGAGTACTGGCCCAATCTGATGGAAGGGCGGTTTAAAGGTAGGCAGCACACTTGGGAATGGACTGGTCTTGCGGTTATTCAAGGGGAGCATCAATCGCTAACCATCAGGCGATCTATCAGCCGCTTTTCAAATAAAAAATCCCAGCTCCATAATGGCGTATCTTGGTACTGGTTCCAAGACTAGGTAAGCGTGGGTTACTAGTCCAGTAATAAGTAGTTAACTGGCAAAAGCAATAAATTTAAACAAATTTAACATTAACGATTCGCAAGAAATTGCGACGAAAACAACATGAAAATTGCAAGACACTTTGTGAGAAAATACCAAGAAAGAGATAAACTAAGAAATTATTATTGCGTGCGAAGCTAGTCTGGAACGAATCTTAATGTTAATGTACAATTACATTATAGTTATGTACAGTAGATTTATTTATATAGAAGGATTTTCAAGACAGAAGAATGACAAATATAATACATAAATACATTTTTCACCCAAACACAGAACAAAAATAAGTGTTCATCACATATCGCTCTTTTTTGCACTTCCGCTAGAGAAGACGAGACGGATATTAGCCGAAAATATTTTCTATGAAAATTTATGACGACCCGTTTGGAACAGAGGTAGTGAACGCTGCCTCTGATGCAAGGGTTGCGGGTTCGATCCCCGCACAGTACAAACATTTGTGTGCATGAACATGTTTGTTTGTATTGGTCTGGGTGTTGGCTATGTATTGTAAGTATGTATTTACAAAAGAAAAGCATTATATGTATATATTTGTAATCCCACTGTTGATTCTGATATCCGTAACACAGGTGCTTGAGCTACCTATCTCGGATTCAGATCAATGTATGTGATGTTGTGAAATATTTATTATTTATTAATTTATGGTTCTCAGCACGCCAACTGTAGTAGTATTATTATTTTTATTAGTAGTAGAATATAAATTAATTTATATAATAAAGGAGCCGTAAAAAATGTTATTCATAAAGATAAACAAATGTGGAGGCTTGTTATTAGCAATTTGCACTGTCATCATCCTATGCCATTTATTTTGTAATTAGTAATGTGGGATTATGAGGGAGTGAAACGGAATGGAAGACGAGTAGAATGGAACGGAGTAAATGTAAACAGAGAACGTGTGAACGGAGGGAATGATTGAGTTATCTGTGGGTGTGAGACGACGAAAGACGCGAAAAGGCTTGCTTTGCTATATTGTAAAATAAAGAAGATCTTGAAGACCCTGAAATCTTTTTTCAATCTCAAGTCCCACAGTAATAATAAAAAAAAAACACACTAATGTCTCGGCTCGAGTACTTTTAAACCTACATAAACATTATTTAAATTTTATAGATTTTAGTAAAACTTACAGTTGATTGATATACACACACAAAAAAACAGATAAGGCCAATTACAATTTTGTGTGGTCCACGACGTCATCATGCAGGTGCATAGGTGACACATACCGATAACATCATTCTGATTTATAATTAATAATCTTTTGTTTATGTAATACGATATGTTAGTAGTCTAATACTTTTCTAAACAATGTAAATGTCACGATAAGACGTTACCTATGACCTTTTCAGTAGATTAGAATAGATAGTATATAAACCCTATTTTCTCGCAATAAATGATTCAGTTTATTCAGTTTACCACCGACTTCAGTTGTCTTATTAATCTCCCGACGCCGAACATCGAGCATCGAGAACGACAAACATCGAGAGATGTAGCCAGGGAGATAGACCAGCGCGGTGCTGTATATATTTAAGAAATTTCCTCTGAGTTCTCTCAAGCGTAACTGTCATAATATCATCATCATTTCAGCCAATAGACGCCCATTGCAGGGCATAGGCTTTCCCCAGTGTTCTCCTCATAGATCAGTCCTCTGCCACCCACATCCAATGGGTTCGCTCGACCTTCACCAGATCGATCAATCCACCTTGGGGGCCTTGCCACGGCTGCGACTTCCTGTACGTAGCCTCACCTTGAGAACCCTTTTGATCCAACGGCAGTCTGTTGCCCTGGCTATATGCCCTTCCTATTGCCACTTGAGACATGCAATCTTTTCCAATGTCATAATATGAATCATTATTAAAAAACCGGCCAAGTGCGAGTCGGACTCGCGCACCAAGGGTTCCGTACAAACCTGCAAGGTTTACAAAGTTCGTTCATTACGACAATCGAGTCATAACTATGGTATTTTTATTGCAAAATGAAATTCATAACATTACAATGGGGAAAGATGGAGGAGCATAACTTTGAGACAAAGATCTCTTTATCGTTTAAGTAATCCTTTATTTTATATTAACACATATCATTTCGAAATATAAAGAAGAAGGCTATTTCGTCTTCTTTAAATGTTGCCCTCCCCATACATAGTATAATAACTCGCGGTCATTGCTGTAACTACAATTATGTTTACAATCACAATTTTTTTGGTGGTATAACTACTTAAAAATTTAAGCTTTTCGGAATTTTTCTGTTACCTGTGCTGTAAGCTATTGCTTCTTACCAAATTTCGAGATTCTATGTCAACGGGAAGTGGTCTTTAGGTTTTAATTCCCTTGCGTGTAGTTGCGAGTTTCAAAATATGCGGTATCAATGGTTGTACTTATGCGTTTTGCGTTTTTGCGTTGACTTAGAATTATTTTTTTTCACGGGTTAAAGGCAATTAGATCTAAGTATTTGATATGAATTTCAACTTAATAGCTCTACGCGTTCATGAGGAAAAAAGTAATAAGTTTATATTTATTAAAAAATATATATTTTGTAATGTAACTAAAAATTTAAGGTTTTCGGAATTTTCCCTTTATGTGTGCTATAAAACGTTGCTTCATGCCAAATTTCAAGATTCTAGGTCGACTGGTTTTGATTCCCTTGCGAGTACTTGCGAGTTTCAAAATATGCAGCTTAAATTGCTGTTTCTTTTGATTGCGTTGACATAGAAGTTTAATTTTGTTACAGCTTAAAGGTATTATAGACCTGAGTATTTGGTATGAATTTCAATTTAATACCTCTACGCGTTTATGAGGAAATGGGTAGTAAGTTAAAAATTATTAAAAAAATATATATTATGTGATGTAACTAAAAATTTATGGTTTTCGTAATTTTTCCTTTATCTATGCTATAAGACGTTGCTTCGTACCAAATTTCAAGATTCTGAGTTCACGGGAAGCACCCTGTAGGTTTTGATTCCCTTGCAAGTGTCGAAAATTTGCGGCATAAACGGCTGTATCTTTTGATTGCGTTGGCTTAGAAGTTTGATTTTTTCACAGCTTCAAGGGACAGTAGACTTGAGTAATTGATATAAATTTCAGCTTCATACCTCCACGCGTTCCTGAGAAAAAGGGTCTTGACAGACGGACGGACGGACGGACAACAAAGTGATCCTATAAGGGTTCCGTTTTTTCCTTTTGAGGTACGGAACCCTAATAAATGAAATAACCTACCGTCTGCGTGTCTTTGCGTTTAGTATACAAAAATGTGGTTTACAAAACTATATTATTACTGGACCGGCTCGATAGGTTTGATACCATGGCTGCACAGAAAACCGCTGAGGCGTGAAACAGCGTCTGCACTTCCGCAGAGTGAGTAAGGATACTGAATACCCGTTGGGAGAAAGGGGAGAACGTTGGTAGCGCATTTTCAACCCTTTGGTTGGTTGCGGGAGTTACATCATCCGTCTGCTTGTCTGCCACCTATCTCATAAAAAAGCTGTTAGTAGGTACAGTCAGCATCAAAATGAGCTTAGCGTTCAAGCCTACCGAATGAAGTTTGATTACAGGAAAGAGTTCCAGATTTGCTTTCTACATAGATAGAGCTCACTCTATTGTGCTATGTAGAAAGCAATTTGTTTAGTAACTAACATTAGTTATGTCATGCATTTTGCTTAATGGAGCATTAAGGTAATCAAAGTTTTTTTTCTTTTTGCAGGTAAGCAGTTACTTCGACTTGGTATTTAATTGGTGAGAAATAGTGATAACATTAGTAAAATATTGAATATACAGGCTGTATCAGTAAAAATGTTCATCCCTTTAACCACTAATATTTTACCAACCATTCTGCACAACGTTTGTTTTATGACTTTTACAAATTCACATTAATTTCTACTTTTCATACAAAGACGGTCACGTAACTTTTTCATTTTGTACGATGAGTCCAAAAAATTGTCAAATAATTTAGAAAAAATCGTTAAACAAAATATATATAGGCTCTTCCATGGAGAGTGCTCTGTGGAGCTGTTTAATATCATACCAGTGTCACCATTCTACAATCGCACGACTAGACGCCGCGGCAAACTTAACCAATACTACCTGGAACCAATCGCTAACAGAACGCTTCGTTTTTAGCGCTCTTTTTTCCCACCCTCGTGCAAACTCTGGAATGCTTCTAGCTGCGGTGTTCTCTGATCGCTATGACATGTCTTTTTTTAAACGAGGTTTGAAAAGAGTTATTCTTTCACGGCAGGCAGCGGCATGACTGTGCTCCGGCATTGTTGATGTCTGTGAGCGGCGGTTACCGTTTACCATCAGATGGGCTGCAAGCTCGTCTGCTTATTTTACGCAATATTTTGTTTCGGATAGCCGATAGATGCAAGTTGTATACCCTATACACCGTTATTTTT
Source organism: Marasmia exigua (assembly GCA_019059595.1). Classification (NCBI taxonomy): domain Eukaryota; kingdom Metazoa; phylum Arthropoda; class Insecta; order Lepidoptera; family Crambidae; genus Marasmia; species Marasmia exigua. Next base: position 5,340,494 of record CM032476.1, read on the forward strand.
TAATATTTTACATCCCGAAACCCTCCATCATAAATAAAGTCCATTTTGCATGTTTGATCAACAATGTAAGCGATGAAAAACCGGCCGGCACTTAGTCGGGCTCGCCCACGAAGGGTTCCGTAGCAGCAAGTAAGATATAATTGGCAGGTAAATTGCGGTTAACGGTTCATGACGTAAAAAAACTACTTACTCATTCTTGTTCAAACCAATTTCCGTTGTCAGTTTGGATGGTAATGTATATCATATTTTTTTTTGTTTTATAATTATAATTCTCACAACATCTCATAAGTTTACCTGATTCCGTTTTAAGTAGCTTAAGCACTTGTGTTACAGATATCAGACAACAGAGGAACATAAATATATACTTAAATACATATATTACACCCAGACACTGAACAAACACAAGTGTTCATTGCACGAATGTTTGTCCAGGGTGGGGATCGAACCCACGACCTTTGGCGTAAGAGACAGGGTCACTACCAATTGCGCCATCCGGTCAGTCAAATTATTTTACTATGGAAGTTAGATGTGGGGCATTTTACCACAAGCATCATCATTTCAGCCAATAGACGTCCACTTCTGGACATAGGCCTCCCCCAATGTTCTCCACACAGATCGGTCCCGTGCCGCCCGCATCCAATGGATTACCGCGATCTTCACCAGATCGTCGGTCCACCTTGTGGGGGGCCACAAGTATTAAGCACAAAAAATAATAATAATAGTAGTAAATTAAAAAAATATATTAGAAACCTCAACATCTTTTAAAAGACCTATGCATAGATACCCCACACGATATCGGTTTGATGAAAAAAAATATTGAGTTTCAGTGCTGAGTATACGGACCCCCCAAATTTTTGTTTTTTTCATATTTTTGTGTAAAAATCGTAATGCGGTTAACAAAATACGGTAACAAAATTCACTAAGTTCCAATAGTATAGTTCTTATAGTTTCGGAAAAAAGTAGCTGTGACATACAGACGGACAGACATGACGAATCTATAAGGGTTCTGATTTTTGCCATTTGTCTACGGAACCTTAAAATTCACCAATCACATCATATTGACTTGCCCACACATAAGTTTAAATTGTATATAAAAAACTGTTTAATAAAGAAAGGCTATTATAAAATAGAGGATTTTTTGAATGACAATAATTTAGGGACATATTAGTAACACAAAAATTGTACTATATTTTAAGTTAGGTAATGGTGACATTTTGTAAAACATTTTTTTTTAAAAGAGTAACTGCTGAGTTTCTTGCTGGTGTCTTCTTGGCAGAAAACTACATTCCGAACCAGTGGTAAACATGTTGACATTCATAAGTGTTCTGTATTTCATTTCATTTCATTTCACCTGTTTCATACTAAATAGAATTTATAAAACAGGTGTTTTTTTTTCGCTTATATTATTGATCTAACATGCTGAATGGACTTTATACACTCTTTATCTTTATCTTTATCATGAGGTGAGATTGTAATGAAGCGTATTTCAAACTGAGCTGCTTTCTTCTGAATTAGTGAGGAACAGGGAAGTCTTGAAAGCTCAGCAGTTTGGAACGCGTCTTCCATACGGGGGTCATGAATTGAATTCGATCATGCACCACTGAATTTTTCAAATCTATGTGCGTATTTCTACCATTAGGTCGGCGATGAGGGAAGACATTGTGAGGAAACCTGCACGCTTCGGTTAGTTTCTGAAACGTGTAAGCATGATTCAGTTGATCTAGTTTCCCTTTAAAAGGGTTGCGAAGGTCAGACGGCAGTCGCTTTATTGTAATTACCAAACTCCCCAAATCCCGGATCATGGTCCAAGCTTACTTCGGGCTCCAGAGCGACAGCTTTGGATGCAACCGTGAATCACACGCTGAGGCGGGAGGGCAAGAAAGCCTAAAACTATAAAGCATATCGTTGAATAGTCCCCATTGTGTTTCTACTGAATGGACATTGAACATACTGCAAGTAATTTGCACTGGCTTCCCGAACTAGATCTCACATTCAAAGGACCCGAAGGCTTTAAATGCAGAATTCAGAACGAAACCGTATCAAACGGTGAGGTCTTAAATATTGTTGGAAGTTCATTTCAAACTATTTCGTTTCCAAACTCAGCTTACAACCTATAGGGGTAAAGCCCTACGAATGTGTCCACTACTGGAATTTATCCGGGGAATATACCGGCAAATAACATTCGTAGAAATAGCTATGAGTGTTATGTATCCGGGTTATGTGCGACTTCTTTCGCCAGGTAAAGCTGCGGACATACGGTCCAATTTTACTGGGAATGTAGTATCGCCCGAAAAGTTACGTCTGAGCTTTTTCTTTTTGCTCTAGCTTTGTTTCTCTTTTTGCTCGACGTGAAGCAAAAAAGGATGTTAAGCTTGACGGCGTGTGTCTGGCATGATGAAGAATTATTTTAACTGTCTACCTACTTACGCAATTTAGACTTTTGTATTGCATCTCCTACGAGTCTACTTATCTGACGTATGATAACCTGTTTGGAACAAGTGGTAGTAGCTGAGGTTGCGGTTTCGATCCCCGTACAGTACAAACATTTCTGTGCATGAACATTTCTATTTGTATTGGTCTGGTAATGTATGTCAATTATTCGACAACCCGATTGGATCAGAGGTAGTGAACGCTGCCTTTGATCCAAGGGTTCGATCCCCGCACAGTACAAACATTTATGTGCATGAACATGTCTGTTTGTATTTTGTGGTCGTTTTCTATGTAGTATTATAAGTATGTATTTACAAAAGAAAAGTATTATTAGGTATATATTTGTAATCTCACTGCTGATTCTGACTTCCGGAAGACAGGTGCTTGAGCTACTTATATCGGAGTCAGATCAATGTATGTTATGTGATGTTGTGAAATATTTATTATTATTTATCTACCGTTCGCCTTTTAAAGTGAGAGATTGAGTGTTGTAGGCACAGCATATCTATCTGAATTTATTTACATGTAGTGAGCCACTGTGAAGCGGTTTGAATGAGTTCAAAGTTGCCGGGCGTCGCGACGTGTTTTGTATATGCTGTAACGCACACATCAGCACAATGCGGGTGCATATGGGGGAACCATGATTGTAGTTATGTGCATTCACTCGTATGTACCCCTGCCCTGCCCTGAATGCTCAGACAACAGTGAGAACCCTCACCAAACGAAAAAGTTTATAAAATGTCAAAATATCTTTTGGTTTTTTTCGTATAGCACCGACTTTGCTATTGTTTTCAAATAAAAAATAACCCTAGGTCACCTGGACAGTAATAAGAAATCGATTGATACCTCATTCATCAAATACGTCTGGGTAGTATAAGCAGAATCATGGAACATACAAACATATTTACATACTTACATACATAGACTACTAAAATCATAACCCTTTCCTTTTGGCTTTGCCATAGTCGGGTAAAAACACGCCGAGCGGCCTAATTTCAACTACTGTATGGTCTGTCGTGGATTTTTCAAATTTATAATGCATACTAGCTCCACCCTGCGTTTTTACTCGCGGGGTAATATAATTATTAAATACTAGGTATATGGTATAGCTTGACAGATTCCTATTTTATCTTATGTATAGTGCTGTGCCAATGTTTTTTTGTCATTCCCGCTCCATCCTTGTATCATCATCGCTTTCATCTTCCTCATCGTCATCATCGTCACTCATCACCCACAACATTAACCTTCCTATAAGTCTTCCCAGTTTTGACTTAAAGTATGTTTTATTAATAACAAAACACCAAAATTGTCGTTGAAGTTCTAACACCACGTAAGTAATTTTTTGGCGCCATTTTGATGCCATTTGCTGGAGAATCGAAAAATGCGTCATTTCACCCAATCAGAATCAAGATGCGACCAATAAAAACCTATAAAATTTTGAAAAAGAAACAACACAGAAGTCATAAAATAACCTACGAGACCATTTTGAGATGACTAGGAGCCCAATTCTCGTGCTCGTGATATTTTGAAAACATGGCGGATATCACACGAAAACCATACAAAAAAACTATGTTTTAGCGATATATGTCGTTTGAAGATAAATGTCACGAGCACGAGAATTTCAGGTTCAGGAGTCCAATTTTCGTGCCTGTGACATTTATTTTCATGCGACTGCGACTTCCTGTACGTGGCCTCCACTCGAGGACCTTTCCGCCCCAACGGCCGTTTGTTCTCGTTGCTATGTGCCCTGCCCATTGCCACTTGAGGCATGCAATCCTTTGGGCTAATATTAAATAAATTTAATAATCATAATTGGCTATGTCATAAAATTATTCAATTTGATGTTCAGATTAGGGCCAGTTCAAGTGACACTCAGCGTCATTATAGAAAATTCATGAAATATACTAAAGTATGTTTTGGATACACTAATTCAAAAATCGTCTTGCATAGGTCTCGCACGCATCAAGACACAGGAGAATGATATCTAAATGAGAAACATGAATTAACTTGACATTGATCAAAACCAGAGCAGAGTTTTTTTAACAACTAAAAAGAGGGTATAGGTAATGTATAGGTACGCACAGTCATATAGGTATACAATTTGCATTTTACGGGCCACTTTACAACCTTTCGTTTTATATCTACTTGGAAAACGCATAAAATTCTCGGTGCAAAAAATAACGTTGATATGACGAGTGGGTACACTTTTTAGGGTTCCGTAGCCAAAATGGCAAAAACGGAACCCTTATAGTTTCGTCATGTCCGTCTGTCCGTCTGTCACAGCCGATTTACTCGGAAACTATAAGTACTACAGTGATAAAATTTGATGGGAATATGTGTTGTATGAACCGCTACAAAAATATGACACTAAATAGTAAAAAAAAGAATTGGGGGTGGGGCCCCCCATACATGTAACTGAGGGATGAAATTTTTTTTTTCGATGTACATACCCGTGTGGGGTATCAATGGAAAGGTCTTTTAAAATGATATAAAGTTTTCTAAAAAACATTTTTCTTAAAGTGAACGGTTTTTGAGATATCAGCTCTCAAAGTCGTAAAAAGTATGTCCCCCCCCCTCTATTTTTATAACTACGGGGTATAAAATTCTAAAAAAAATAGAGGTGATGCATGCTAATTAACTCTTTCAACGATTTTTGGTTTGATCAAAGTATCTCTTATAGTTTTTGAGATAGGTTGATTTAACTGTAATTTTGGACTTTGCTGCTACGGAACCCTTTGTGCGCGAGCCCGACTCGCACTTGGCCGGTTTTTCGACTCGGTCCTTCCGGATTTGTCTCTTATCTGGTTTTATTTGGTTTCCCGTAGAATTGCAGACGTGCTAATAAATTCATAGTTTCAATTTAAGGCTTGGTTTCACTGCTGTTTAACACAGGGTTAACATGAGTCTGTAAGTTTCCTTGTTGTTGGGGGTCATGCCTACCTAAAGTAAAGGGTGAAAAAGAGTCCGTATGACTTACAATAATAATATCATCATGATCAGACTGTTGCAGTCCATTGTTGAACATAGGCCTTTCCAAATGTTTGCCACTCCGATCAATATTTGTTTACTTACATCCAGCTCCGTCTTGTCATCCTGCGCAGATCGTCGATCTATTGAGCTACCCCATTGTGAATTAGAAGACTACGCACTTTTTGTGTGCTCTTCAACATAACCTTCCTATGTTCTTCGCTTATATAATTTGCAAAGAAAAAAAAAATATCTTAATGTAAAATGCATAGGCTTGTATGTACACAGCATTTTCAATACATTAATACTTACAAATACATTTACGTACTTAACAAATCCAGGATGCTTGATTTTTTTTTTATGTAAAAGGTGGGAGACGAGCTGACGTATCGCCTGTTATTAAGCAATTGCCGCCGCCCATAGACACTCGCTACACTAGTGGAGCTACAAGTGCGCTGCAACCTTTAAACCCCCCTTTTCCCCGATTTCTGTCTCCAGTACCCGCACTCACGCAACGAAACACGGCACAGTGCTGCTTTACGCCGGTGAGGCCGTATTATCACTCCGGTCCAGCCGGATGAGAGAGAGCTCGATTTCGAACCACTGCACTGTTTATTTATTTATTTAGTTGCACAACCAACAAGGCATACAGTACAACATTCTTAAGACACCTGTAGTAACCCGTAAGTACACCCGATCCCAAAAAAAGTAGACCACTCTAATCCGTACTACTATAGACCGATAGCCATTACCTCCTTGCTCTCAAAAGTAATGGAGTCCATTATAAATGGCCAGCTGTTAAAGTATCTGGAAGACCACGAGTTCATCAGTGATCGCTAATACGGCTTTCGTCGGGATCTTCTAGTGTACTTATTTAACTCACGGGCAAGCGCTATTGAGAGCAAGGGCGAGGCGTTGGCGGTCAGCTTAGACATAGCGAAGGCCTTTGATCGGGTGTGGCACAAAGGGCTCTTGACTAAGCTTCCATCCTACGGGCTCTCGGAAAAACTGTGCAGATGGATCACCAGGTTTTTGACAGATCGTAACAATAAAGTTGTAGTCGACGGAGCATGCTCTGATACTAAAGCTGTTAATGCTGGTGTTCCCTAGGGCTGCGTTCTATCGCCTACGCTGTTTCTTCTGCACATAAATGATACGCTCCATGATAGAGGCATTTATTGCTATGCGGATGACAGCACGGGCGATGCCTTATACAGCGACTGTGCAAGTATTTCTCGAGAAAATCTCAATGAGTACCGGAACCAGCTTGTGTCAGAAATTGAGACCATATTAGGGAAAGTCTCAGACTGGGGCAGACTTAACCTAGTTAACTTTAATACATGCCGGGGCATCTCTTGCAGCTCTATAAGGCGCAGGTGCGGCCTTACATGGAATACTGCTCTCACCTCTGGGCTGGAGCTCCCAAATATCAGCTTCGTCCTCTGGATCGGATCCGGCAAAGGGCGGTCAGAATTGACGACGACCAGGCACTTTCCGACAAACTTGATCCTCTGTCATTGCGTAGAGATGTAGCATCACTGTGCATCTTCTATCGCATTTACAATGGGGAATGTTCCGAGGAGCTGTTCGGCCTTATTTCAGCTGCAATTTTTCACCACCGCACATCACGTCAGAATGCCAAATTCCATGCACATCGCCTGGATAGATTTATATCGACTACAGTGCGTTTCTCACGTCATTTCCTACCACGCACAGTAAAACTGTGGAACCAGCTGTCATCCGTGGTGTTTCCGAACAGATACAACCTGGTGACCTTCAAGAAAAGTGTTTACTTCTTTCTTAAGAGCCGGCAACGCATATTTGTTACCTACTTCAAGTGTTGCAGATGTCCATGAGTAGTAAATAGATTGGGAACTTTAACTCGAACAAGTCGAGTTAAAGATCCCAATCTATTAAAAGATCGTAAAGATTGGAGTCTCTGATCCCTAACCGTTCGCACAGCTTGGAACTGCAGTTAGAGCCTCCTTTAGAGTCTCCGATGTATCTTATGCAACTTCAGTTGATTATTAGAAAATCCAATAACTCAGCATCAAAGTAACCATTGATAACAGAACATTTATTAGCATTGTACTTCCTGAAAGTACATTTAAAACGATGATATTGTAAGTTTAGCTCATTCAATTGTTACTAATGCAACACTGCACTCGCGCTGAAACCGAAATCATGAAGTTTGTTAAACAAAAAGAATCACTTAAATTAGATTGCATCTGTCCTGCATCATCTAATGTCCCTCGACGGCATGGAAATTTATTACCAAGTACAATACGTTGTATTGTGTGCGGTCCATCTAATAGTGGAAAAACCAATTTAGTAATAAGTTTATTATTGCATAAAAATGGACCAAGATTCCGTAACCTTTATGTGTATTCAAAGTCTTTATATCAACCTAAATATTTATATCTTGAAAAGGTTTTGAATATGGTACCTGGAACATCATTTAATAAATACAATCATAATGGAGAAATTTTAAGCCCCCCATGATGCTTTGCCTGATTCAATTATTATTTTCGACGACGTTGCTTGTGAGAATCAAAACAACATTAGAGATTATTTCGCCATGGGACGTCATAAAAATATAGATTGTTTTTACATCAATCAAACTTACACGAAAATACCAAAACAACTTGTACGGGACAATTCTAATCTCGTCATTCTATTTAAACAAGATGACATTAATTTGAAGCATGTTTATGAAGAACATGTTGGATCAGACATGTCATGGTCCCAATTCCGTGAGATGTGCTCAACCGTTTGGAATAAACCATTCAGCTATCTTGTTATTAATAAGGATTGTGGCAAAAATAACGGATGTTACCGATTGGCTTTTGATACCTTCATAGTGATAGAGGAACATACATAAAAGACGGTTGTGTTATCTATTAACCAGTCTCATTCATGGTTTGAAACCGAGCGGAATACTTCGAAATGGAGAAAACCTTAAAGAACAAATAGTGAAATCAGCAGCAGCTGTTAAAAGAAAAGTTGCCATGATAAAAGATATTGAAAATACAAACAATAAAACATTAGAAACAATATTAAAACCAATTGTTGATCCTCTAACACTGTTGACAAATAAAAAATATGACCCTCCTCTTAAGGTAGAAGAACACTGTGAACCAGTGATGAAAAAAATTAAAAATGACAATAATCAGTCATTTGAAGACGAAAATCAGTCATTGTTTGTCTCTGATGAAGATTATAATGAATCTGCTAGTGAGGAAGATGAAGATGATGAACAAGAGCAATACAATTACAACAAAACCCTTGTTGTGTCACCGTCCGAAGACCATAACATTAGCGAAGGATCATTCAAATCTCTACAGTCCTCGCCAAGTCTTAAAAATCAATCACTGTCTTGGTCAACATCGTCTGAAGTAATGAAAGATGTTCCATTTGGAGTCAGAAATGAACGAGGTAAATTATTACTCGGGAAAACTCGTGTCTATGACGACGGTGGTATTCTTAAAATAGGAACACTTACTGTCAAAAAAACTGATGGCTTAAAAGAACTTTTGTTCAAAAAGAAACCAAATTTAGATGTAGTAACAGATGATGATTTACAATATTACAAATTACTTCTAATAGAAACCAATGCTCATCGTCGTAATTGCGAATCATCAAAACCCATTAACAGCAACAAAGGATTTAAATATACGAATGTAATTAAGCCTTTGTTCAAATTCTCTAGAAATCCAACTACAAGTGTTGAAAGTATTCCACAAGGTAAAGGAATTTCACTTTTAAAGACAGTGAAATCAGATACTGATCTAGTTTACTGGGATGATCCAAACGAATTAGTTGAACGATTAAAGTTACTACTTGCATCTTGGGAAGCAGGTAACACTGGCGTAAATAACGAAATAATTGCAATTATTTCGGAACTTCATGAAGCTGGTATCATAAATGTAGAACATATAAAGAAGAAACCTGGAAAATTGAGTAGTCTTCTTTTAAGAGTCAACCCATCAAGACAGCAATGAACATAGATAAATTTGGTCATCATGTCCATAAACGTTTACGATTGACAGAATACATTGGAAACTACAATGAAACATTGGTGAAATCTGTTACTTACCGGAAACTACGATTTAAAATCTTCTAAATTAAAAGGGTTATCATATCCAACTGAAGACGACGAAGCAGTTAACAAAGCTTATTTAGACAAAACGGTTCAAGAATTAAGAAATGATGTTGAGAAAATTAAGCTGGAACTGAAATTACATTTGAAGAATTTGGAAACCTTTACAACAGACCATTTGAATAAATCATTTTATTCAAAGTCTGAAATAGATAATCTAATTCATGTAAAAATAAAGAAAAATGAGCAAAAAGGACATAATTGATGAACTTCACAAATCAGCCAGAAGAAATTTCCCACGTCGTTAGACAGTTATAAAAGGAATCGATGATCTTTGGCAAGCCGACCTCATAGATTTACAAAAATATTCAAACTTTAATAAAGGCTACAAATACATATTGGTAGTGATAGATACATTGTCAAAGTATGTATGGACAAGTTCCCTAAAATCGAAAGAAAAAAACTGTGTTGTCAACGCTATGCACCAGATATTTAAAAATTCATCTAGAAAACCTAAATATTTGCAAACAGATTTGGGCAAAGAGTTTTATAATGATATCTTCGGTCAACTGTTACAAAAATATAATGTAAACCATTATTCTACTTACTCCGTGAAGAAAGCATCTATCGTAGAGCGAGTCATACGCACTCTAAAATCACACATCTTCAAACTTTTCAGTTTATACGGCTGTTATCGATGGGTGGGTAAATTATTAAATACTGTGATAGAGAACTATAACAGCACTATTCATCGCATAACAAAATTTCAGCCCAAAGATGTAAATAAGGCAAATGAAAAGGTTGTATTGTGTAATATTAGTAAGGCGTACAGAAATCGAAAACACTTGAAACCCAAGTTTCAAGTTGGTGATCATTTACGTATTAGCAAATTTAAAGCAGACTTTTACAAAGGTTATACTCCCAACTGGTCAACTGAAGTATTTACAGTAGTAAAGGTAAATGATACAAACCCACCAACTTATCATTTGGAAGATAAGCATAAGCAGGTTATATTAGGGACTTTTTATGAGTACGAATTACAAAAAACTAAGTATCCTGATATTTACCTTATCGAGAAGATTATCAAAAGAAAAGGTAATAAATATTTTGTGAAATGGCTGGGCCTCAGCAACGAAGAAAACAGTTGGATAGACAGGAATGAGATTGTTTTGTAAAACATATAAATATAACTTTAATCCAAATCTATTCATTCTAACGATATCAATGAAGGGGGAAGTGGTATTATAGACAGCGTGATTAACCATTTACCGTTCGAGCTACATTTACCTGGATATCAATTTTGTGGTCCTGGAACAAAGCTACAGAAACGTTTGAAAAGGGGAGACAGAGGTATAAATAATTTAGACAAAGCTTGTATGTATCACGATATTGCTTACAACGACAACGATTTAAACGTTCGACGAAAGGCTGATAAAGAACTTATGGAAATGGCTCGGAAAAGATTGAAAGCTAAAGATGCTAAAAAGGGTGAAAAAGTTGCATCATGGATAGTCAAAAATGCTATGAAAGCTAAACTCAAGGCTGGCACGGGTGCTCGTTCATTTATGGCAGCTGTTAACAAAATTAAATCTCAACTAAAAAAGTTAAAAACCAAAGGCAGTCACACAGCTATTAAATACGCATGTGCTGCAGCAAAAAAAAATCTTCAAAAATAAAAAAGGAACCAAGTTGCCGCGCTGTATTCCTCTGCCAAAATGTGGAGGACTATTACCTTTAATCCCAATCTTTGCAGGCTTGTCGGCTTTGGGTTCTTTGGCAGGTGGAGCAGCCGGTATAGCAAAAGCAGTGAATGACTCCAAAGCAGCTCAGAAAAGTCTTCTAGAGTCTGAACGTCATAACAGAACAATGGAAGCAGTGGCTCTTGGCAAAGGATTGTACATTAAACCTCATAAAAAGGGTGCCGGTTTATATTTGAACCCTTAAAAAAACTAGTTAAACGGCTGCCTAGACGTGCACTAACAGATTTAGATATATTAGAACATGCTACTGACATTCCATATTTTCGGGGAGTATTTATGAGAGATACACTTCCATTGAAGCCAAGAAAAATAGAATGTGCTGTACTTAATTTGGATAGCTCTGATAGTCCAGGAACACACTGGGTAGCCTACATCAAACAAAACAACTACTGTGAATACTTTGATAGTTTTGGCGACTTAAAACCCCCCATTAGAATTAAGAAATTATTTAAGAAACATGTCAATTAGTTATAATATTGTACGGTATCAAAAGTTTGACGCTATAAATTGTGGTCATCTCTGTTTAACTTTTTTAAAAAACTATTGGAAAAAGCATTTAAATAATGGATAAAATAAAGAATCGTGTTCAGTATAAACATGTCTTTCACTGTGTCGATAACTGGTAGAGACGCTTATTCAACAACAAACTACTCTCCTACATTAGAATTAAGTGGGGAGTATGAGTGCGGTCTTCTGTATTTTTCTACATTCAACTCTATTCCCAATATAGATGAAAGAAACAATAAATTTTATTATGGAAATGATGAAGTGATAAAACTACCCGAAGGATCGTATGAATTACAAGATATTTGTGATTATCTTCAGAGCAACATAAAAAATGCTACATTGAAATTAACTGCTAACAACAATACTTTAATAACATGTATATATTGTTCAGAAGATGTTTATTTCGATAAAACAGATTCGATTGGTTAATTTTTTGGTTGGTTGGTTTTTGTAAATCTATGAGGTCGGCTTGCCAAAGATCATCGATTCCTTTTATAACTGTCTAACGACGTGGGAAATTTCTTCTGGCTGATTTGTGAAGTTCATCAATTATGTCCTTTTTGCTCATTTTTCTTTATTTTTACATGAATTAGATTATCTATTTCAGACTTTGAATAAAATGATTTATTCAAATGGTCTGTTGTAAAGGTTTCCAAATTCTTCAAATGTAATTTCAGTTCCAGCTTAATTTTCTCAACATCATTTCTTAATTCTTGAACCGTTTTGTCTAAATAAGCTTTGTTAACTGCTTCGTCGTCTTCAGTTGGATATGATAACCCTTTTAATTTAGAAGATTTTAAATCGTAGTTTCCGGTAAGTAACAGATTTCACCAATGTTTCATTGTAGTTTCCAATGTATTCTGTCAATCGTAAACGTTTATGGACATGATGACCAAATTTATCTATGTTCATTGCTGTCTTGATGGGTTGACTCTTAAAAGAAGACTACTCAATTTTCCAGGTTTCTTCTTTATATGTTCTACATTTATGATACCAGCTTCATGAAGTTCCGAAATAATTGCAATTATTTCGTTATTTACGCCAGTGTTACCTGCTTCCCAAGATGCAAGTAGTAACTTTAATCGTTCAACTAATTCGTTTGGATCATCCCAGTAAACTAGATCAGTATCTGATTTCACTGTCTTTAAAAGTGAAATTCCTTTACCTTGTGGAATACTTTCAACACTTGTAGTTGGATTTCTAGAGAATTTGAACAAAGGCTTAATTACATTCGTATATTTAAATCCTTTGTTGCTGTTAATGGGTTTTGATGATTCGCAATTACGACGATGAGCATTGGTTTCTATTAGAAGTAATTTGTAATATTGTAAATCATCATCTGTTACTACATCTAAATTTGGTTTCTTTTTGAACAAAAGTTCTTTTAAGCCATCAGTTTTTTTGACAGTAAGTGTTCCTATTTTAAGAATACCACCGTCGTCATAGACACGAGTTTTCCCGAGTAATAATTTACCTCGTTCATTTCTGACTCCAAATGGAACATCTTTCATTACTTCAGACGATGTTGACCAAGACAGTGATTGATTTTTAAGACTTGGCGAGGACTGTAGAGATTTGAATGATCCTTCGCTAATGTTATGGTCTTCGGACGGTGACACAACAAGGGTTTTGTTGTAATCGTATTGCTCTTGTTCATCATCTTCATCTTCCTCACTAGCAGATTCATTATAATCTTCATCAGAGACAAACAATGACTGATTTTCGTCTTCAAATGACTGATTATTGTCATTTTTAATTTTTTTCATCACTGGTTCACAGTGTTCTTCTACCTTAAGAGGAGGGTCATATTTTTTATTTGTCAACAGTGTTAGAGGATCAACAATTGGTTTTAATATTGTTTCTAATGTTTTATTGTTTGTATTTTCAATATCTTTTATCATGGCAACTTTTCTTTTAACAGCTGCTGCTGATTTCACTATTTGTTCTTTAAGGTTTTCTCCATTTCGAAGTATTCCGCTCGGTTTCAAACCATGAATGAGACTGGTTAATAGATAACACAACCGTCTTTTATGTATGTTCCTCTATCACTATGAAGGTATCAAAAGCCAATCGGTAACATCCGTTATTTTTGCCACAATCCTTATTAATAACAAGATAGCTGAATGGTTTATTCCAAACGGTTGAGCACATCTCACGGAATTGGGACCATGACATGTCTGATCCAACATGTTCTTCATAAACATGCTTCAAATTAATGTCATCTTGTTTAAATAGAATGACGAGATTAGAATTGTCCCGTACAAGTTGTTTTGGTATTTTCGTGTAAGTTTGATTGATGTAAAAACAATCTATATTTTTATGACGTCCCATGGCGAAATAATCTCTAATGTTGTTTTGATTCTCACAAGCAACGTCGTCGAAAATAATAATTGAATCAGGCAAAGCATCATGGGGGGCTTAAAATTTCTCCATTATGATTGTATTTATTAAATGATGTTCCAGGTACCATATTCAAAACCTTTTCAAGATATAAATATTTAGGTTGATATAAAGACTTTGAATACACATAAAGGTTACGGAATCTTGGTCCATTTTTATGCAATAATAAACTTATTACTAAATTGGTTTTTCCACTATTAGATGGACCGCACACAATACAACGTATTGTACTTGGTAATAAATTTCCATGCCGTCGAGGGACATTAGATGATGCAGGACAGATGCAATCTAATTTAAGTGATTCTTTTTGTTTAACAAACTTCATGATTTCGGTTTCAGCGCGAGTGCAGTGTTGCATTAGTAACAATTGAATGAGCTAAACTTACAATATCATCGTTTTAAATGTACTTTCAGGAAGTACAATGCTAATAAATGTTCTGTTATCAATGGTTACTTTGATGCTGAGTTATTGGATTTTCTAATAATCAACTGAAGTTGCATAAGATACATCGGAGACTCTAAAGGAGGCTCTAACTGCAGTTCCAAGCTGTGCGAACGGTTAGGGATCAGAGACTCCAATCTTTACGATCTTTTAATAGATTGGGATCTTTAACTCGACTTGTTCGAGTTAAAGTTCCCAATCTATTTACTACTTCCATGGGCGGCGGTGATCACTTTCCATCAGGTGTGCCGTCTGCTCGTTTGTCCGCTATAATGTAAAAAAAAAAACAAAAAAACATTCTTAAGACTATCACAGTAGGTAATTTGAATTCCTAGTGGTGACTTAATTATAGATTGCCACGACATGCGAAACGATACTATATTACATACTAACATCAAATCTCATTTAAATACAATGTAACAAGTGTAAATACGAGCTTATTATGACTATACGTTTATTAATGTTACACTTGTAAGAGGAACAAATCTGCAATAGTCACGATATACGGGCTGACTTTTCCAAATACATATTCGTTTATTTCTTACACAAAAAAAAGTAGAAAAATCAACCCAAATTCATACATAATCTATTATTACATAATGAATCATTCTTTCTACCTTCGCGAGAAAAAATTAAACTTATGTGGAAAATGTGTCTACTCATTCACTAATTATACTGTTCCGTTTAAAAGACGCATATTTTAATCCTAGACACGATCTTATTTGCAAAATAAGTATCCTGAAAATAAAAATAAAATCCCTTAAGGCGGCGAAATTGAGGACAAAGTTAGTAAATAAATAATGCTTTATTTTATTGCATATCGTAAAAGTCTACAAATAAAAAAAAGAAGAATACAAAGCGCAATTAGACGAAGCCATAAAACAACCTTCGAGCAAAGCTCCCTCGTTATCAATTTGCCGTAGAATCCCATCGGTGCGTTTGTATAAAAATAAAACACATAGAATTTATATCTCGGCCCTACGGGATGAGTCTCTAGGGGGAATTGTTGCGAGTTAAGTATGTCTTTCTTGGTCGTTAGTTCGCGTGGCAGCCATTTTATGTTGATCTTTGCCATGAAATTTGTTAAGGTGACGGGTAGGGCACACTAGCGACGTTAATCGATTGTAATTTTTAGCTACTAAGCCCGATCTATTTTAAACAATTTCAGGGTTTCAACCTCTCAGCAAACACTTAAACTATTTATTAAATAACCAGCCATCTAATAGGAATTTATTTTTTCAAATAAATTAAAAATATTAGCTTTTGATGTACCTATTTCTGATTCTGAAATATTATTGATACTTGAGGCACTCACAGAGACTGCTAGCTATCTAATGTGGTGTTTTTTATGTAAATAATTTTGAAAATATTAGCCTTTGATGTTTTTTTGGTTCAGAAATATGATTGATAGGTTAATTTGTTTCTATCTGAAATGTGGGTGTTTTGGTTGCCTTTTAATTTTTGTTCTCTCTTTAACCACCGATTGGGCTTCGGGTATCCTCACTCACTCGACCTCACTCAATTCCTCGTAAACTGGGAGGCATTTTTACAATGCCTAGTGAAGTAATTAATTGTTCGCAAATATTTTTGTCTTCATGATTTTTGCTTGCATTTATTAGGTTGCTTAATTTAAAATCAGTTGACGTATTGGATATGGCGCAGAGTATTGGGGCTTTTATTTTGATGCTGTAAATTTTACTACGATGGATTCGAAAAATATAAATTTTATATATGCACAGTTGAACTGAATGATGTAATTGGTCACGATCCGTTTAGTAGTTTGAGCACCGACACAAATTGTTGATAAAACAGATATTTGTGTTGAATCTGGGTATTTGTAGTAACTTCGTTGTTCCTGGTTGTCATATCATCATCATCATTTCAGCCAATGGACGTCCACTGCCGGACATAGGCCTCCCCCAATGTTCTCCACACAGATCGGTCCTGTGCCTCCCGCATCCAATGGATTCCCGCGATCTTCACCAGATCGTCGGTCCACCTTGTAGGAGGCCTGCCACGGCTGCGAGTTCCTGTACGTGGCCTCCACTCGAGGACCTTTCCGCCCCAACGGCCGTCTGTTCTCCTCGCTATGTGCCCTGCCCATTGCCACTTGAGGCATGCAATCCTTTGGGCTACGTCTGTGACCTTAGTTCTCCTGCGGATCTCATAATTTCTGATACGATCACGCAGGGAGACCCCGAGCATAGCCCTCTCCATTGCTCTCTGGGTGACTTTGAGCCTCCTTAATCGGCACATTGTAAGCAGCCACGTTTTGGTTCCGTATGTCATCACTGGCAACACACACGCATTAAAGACTTTCTGCGTAGCTTCCCGAACGCTGCCCAGCCGAGTTGGATTCGTCGATCGACCTCTTTCTGGAAGTTGGACTTACCAAGCTGGACTTTTTGTCCGAGGTAGATGTATTCGTCTACAACTTCCAGTGTAGAGCTTCCAACCTTTACTAGAGTGGTTGTCATAATAAATGAAAAACCTTTGGTAGGGACCAGGACAATATATGTGATGTTGTCTCAATTTTGTATTGTTTTTAATGTTATAATATTGATATTATTTTACTTAAAATAAATGATTCAATTTGGAATTCCGGATTCGCAACCGTAAATCCGCGGTTGCAAATCCGGAAATGAAAGAATACTAGTAGTAGATTTTGTTCTAATATTCTTAGTGAACTAAGACTAAGAAAACTAAAACTAAGAATATTAAAACAAAATTTTCCATAGTCTATGAAGAACCTTTTAAAATAATGTCCGCTGTCTGTCCGTTGTGAGCTCACAGGCTATTTGTACTAAAATGCTGTAAGTTGGCATGAATAGACATGTATCGTAAAAGTATAAGAATAAAATGTTCAATACAATAAATCGCATCATACTTTACTACATCATCATCATCATCATCAGCCCATTTAAGTCCCCACTGCTAGGGCACGGGCCTCCCTCAATCACATGTAATTGCCATACTCACCACGCTTGGCAGACGGGTTGGCGAGGGTTTTGGTATATATGCAGAGTTTTCCTTATCTGGGTGCTGATGATCATGCCAGCAGCTTTACCTTAGTCGCCTTTTACGACACCTCGGTAAGAGTGAGGGTGGCCTATTTTACTCTGCCGGGGACCACACAGCGTACTTTACTACAGTGGGGTGAAAAGATGAGCATAATGTAGTGTTGCTTATCGATAGTCCACCATCCATAGTCTATCGCTATCGATAATAAAAGTAGAATCAATAGTATCGATAGTATTGCTTTATCTTTATATTAGATCAATACTATCGATTGTTTAATGTCCTATACTATCGATAGTATCGGACACATTTAATCAGGTAGCAATACTATCGAAACATAGCTGACTATCGATAGTACTATCGATTGTTCCGCAATACTAGCATAATAGGTCATATAACGTAAAATGTTGCAATAAAACATTGTGCTTATCTAGACCATTTATAAAGAAGTAAATTGTAAAGACAGCGGCAATGCTTATAGGTAATCCGAAAACACGAAACGCTTGCGTGATGTAATCAATACCTAGCTCCATCTATTAGGATAAAGTGGAACTAATGTCCCGAGACGTAGTTTAATTTGGAAAACCGTTATGTGACGTTAAATATTAACTTATTGTATTTACAATACGTATGAAGGGTTAGATAGATATGCCTCTGGGTGTATCCAATGAAAAAAGATCAAGTCAATATGATATTGTTTGATATTGAACAAACAAAGTATTGGCATGTGACGCCAAAAATAAGCGATATGTATTATAGCCACGCCTAGAGGCTATTGTATAGCTGGAGGTCCAATTGTACAATAGCCCCTAGGGGCGGTTTTCACGTTGAGTGCCTTTTGTTTCCTTCGCGTTATTTCTGAGACGGGCCCGAGTTGGACTTAAATCCTTCGTGACGCGATGGGAGAATAATTGAGTTTCGTCGAGTTGAGAACTCAATTCACGTGAAAGTCACGCAATGTACCATTGCGGGATTATTATTAAACAACTAACATTTTTTGACTTGATACGTTTTGAAGTGCTACTGTCTATTGTGACCCCTGTCCTATGTTAGTAAATATTGTGACATTACAACTTTAACCTCCTGTATTTTACTTTACTATTTTATTGATTTTATTTTATTATGATAATGAAACTGTTTTGCTGCAGTATGTGGCATACGACCACGGCGATCATCATCATCAGCAACCCACACTCATCCACTGCTGGACATAGGTCTGCCCTAATGCACGCCACTGCTCTCCGATTTCGGCCACTCTCAACCAGCCCACACCAGCCATCCTTCGAACACGGCGATACAGCACAATAATTTCAGCAGAGACAATTTTTTGTTTCGTACTTTTTAGAGCGTGTTTTTAGTTTTTAAACTTTATTTTTATTTAACATATTTTTTGTTGTGTAAATAAAATTACATGTTTGAAATGTGCTAAAACAGCTCTTTCATTTGATACCCCGAACGGTACCGTCAAGCAAAATTTTTTTAGTGCCCTACTCTAAGTCCCCTAGAGGTCACTGTAGTCAATTTAACATGACGTCATCTAGCCTATAATCTGAAGAGAATCTTCTTCAATCTTAAAGCTTCTAAGGACACCTCATTTGGTTAAATATGATAACTAGTTTGGAACTTATGAGGTATACATACAGGTTAAAATCATAACCCTCCTTTTTGCTCCGCCGTAGTAAAAATAACATTCCATTTTAGCCTCAGATCTAAACCAATTTAACATCACTTTCATTTTTTCACTAGACTAAAAAGCGAATCTTTACACCTGGCTAACAATATAAGCGTTATAGGAAAACAAATTCAAAATATACCTTCAGCTTTACAAAGAGGCCCCTCGGGGCGGTTCCGCATTGAGTGCCTTTTTGTTTCCTCTGCGTTATTTCTGAGACGGTCCCGAGTTGGACTTAAGTCCTTCGCCACGCGATGAGGGAGAATAATTGAGTCTCGTCGCGTTGAGAGCTCAATTCACCTTAACGTCACGCAATGTAGTATTGTGTTTTATTAACAATACTTTTTTTTATGTGAAAACAAGAAAAAGAAGTCTTTAACAGTAAGAGCGACGGTAGATGGAATATCAGAGAATCAAGAATGAGCGACTTCCGAACGAGATGTCACCTTTAGTTTTTTTTATGTGATAGGAGGCAGACAAGGAGACGGATCACCTGATGGTAAGCGATTGCCGCCGCCCATTGACACCCGTGACACCAGTGGAATCAACCAACTTTTAAGCCCCCTTTTCCTGGCCTGGGCCTCCGGTACCCTCACTCATGCAGCGAATCACAGCACAGTGCTGCTTAACGCCGGTTTTCTGTGAGGCCGTGGTATCAGTCAGGTCGAGCCGGCCCTTTAATACCGAAACGTGGCTCTCCCACGGTAGTTTTTTTTTATCCACCAAGCAGGTACTCATAAATTCAAAACAGCCTACTGAATCCAAAGAAGTCCAACATAACTTATAATTTAAAAACACAAACAGTAATCGATAATGTATGAAAACATTAAGGATTACAAGAACAATATTCCGATCCCAAAACAATATTATCAATTCATTTTCTTGACCAAATATTAAAATTTACGCAGACGCTTCTTTCGCTGATTTATCACAAAAACCGGTTCACAAGCAAGGATAGCGGGTTTACTTCGCAAATACAAAGCAAAGTTTAAGTAAACAAAAGTTGAATTTCTCTTGTGTTGCCCTTTTCTGGATTACTCGTACAGTCACCTTTCACGAAATGTATTCACCTCGACTCTTATGCCAAAGCAATAAAGACCAAATTTGAATGGAAATGTGTACATATTAGTGCACGTGACTGTACTTACTACTTTAAGATACGTATCTGAAAGTAGGATAACTTTTATTTTCTAAGTTTTTAGAATTGATGGTTCTAAGTTCAAATCGGGTTCTTATTTTGGTTTTTTTACCAGATTAAGTAGAATAGTTACCTAAATGATAGGATGCAGACAAGACCACATATTATCACTAAAAGACTACCTACACCGATTACGCTAGTTACGGTTACGAAAGTAACAAAAGATAAAGATAAAAGATAAAAAATTCTTTATTCAATTTAGGTCCACATATAACACTTATGAATGTCAAAATAGGTACATTATATCTACCGCTGGTTCGGAATGTCGATTTCTACTGAGAAGACACCAGCAAGAAACTCAGTAGTTACTCTTTTCAAATATTGATGATGTTACAGAGTTTCAATGGAGAAGAAATACAATTATGAAAGTTAATAAACTACTATGAATAAAAACTTAAAAGATTAATCAATTAACATGACCAAGAATCCTTATCATTTAAATAGTCTTGTATACTATAGTAACCTTTCTTCATTAGACAGGTTTTAATATGAGACTTAAACTTATCCAGTGATAGGTTAATGACATTTTGTGGTAGCTTATTAAATATCTTAATACTTAAGCCAACAAATGAATTACCGATTTTATGAAGTCTGAGGACCGGGACGGCAAGCCCATGTTTATTTCTGATGTTAAGACTATGACTATCGGACTTTTTTGGAAAAGTGTGCAAGTTCTTACGTATACACATAATGCAGTCATAGAACAGTAACTCTAGAGGAGAAACTAGCTTACCAGCAGCCTTAGAGCAATACTCTCTTTTCTTGAAGGTGTAAATGTATCTCGGAACAGGTCTTAGCTCACTACCTGCTATCGTGTTCGGAAAGTTCAGTTAGAACCATGCCATACGATACGATTCAGCGTCCAACTCGTGCTGCTCTGGTTTTTACATATACCAATGTGTGGTAAGAAATTCGTAGTGTCAGCCTGGAGTTTGGAAGTTTGCGGTCTTGCAGCCAAAAGCCTCGGAAAGCACGTATAGCCTGTTGGGGATTTGAACCAACAAACAAATTTTAATAACTTTAACGTTTATTCTTTAGATGTGATACAATAAAATTTCAAACAGTTTACGTTAGTCTAGGAGTAGTAGTTTCAACGAGCGTAGCAGATATCAGTCAGGCGCAGGCGCGGGCGTCTTTTAGACCCCCCGCGCGTCCCTCGCTCGCCCCTCAGCCGCCCGTAATAGTGTTGTGCGCGTGAACATAGCCGTTGGATCTGTGCCCAATCCCTGTCCGGTCGTGTCACGCTGGTGTTCCACTGGTAGGTAGGTGTCCATATAAGTAAGTAAGGGAATATAGAGTTTGCGCACACACTAGAGCACTATAATATATCCTGCGTACGTAGTTGATCCGTAGTCGGATGGAGGATATTATAGCTTGGCACACGGTGCCGTACAATAGGCTCCGGCGCTGCACCGCACGCTCGCCGAAATCAAGACAAGGCGGGGAGTAGTTTAAGTAAATAAATAACATGAAATTAAATTAAATAAATGAAGCCGCGTGGTCCCCGGCAGAGTTGAATAGGCTACCCTCACACTCACCGAGGTGTCGTAGAAGGTGAAGGAAAACTCTGCATTTATACCAAAACCCTCGCCAACCCGTCTGCCAAGCGTGGTGAGTATGGCAATTACCCCTCATGTGAGGGAGGCCCGTGCCCCAACAGTGGGGCCTTAAATGGGCTGACTGACGATGATGATGATAAAATAAATGAAAAGCCGAAATGGAGGCTCTTACTATCGGAGAAGAAGTCTCACCATGAGTAGCTGCGCCAACTTAGTTAGTTAAATTTAATAAAGGCATGGAATCAGATGGACATCCAACATCTCAGCAAGAAGCGTTAGGTAGCTGTTGGAGCTGCCGTGCACCCTGCGCACCAGGCTTGCCACGCGCTTACGTATAAAGTATCAGCCTATATAAACTGTCTCACTGCAGGGCAAAGGCCTCCATCATAGAAATCAGGTCATCGCTACTATGGATGGGATTAGGCTTAATCACCACGCTTGCCAAATGCGGATTGGTGATCACAAACCCGAGCTATGTTCGAAAAATTCGAAACATACTTTTTGGGTCGACCCAGAAATCGAAACCGGGACACCGAGATCACGATCCGGTACTTAAACCACTACACAAACAGGGCGTCCTTCGCGCTTACGTATAATTGAGGGAAAACCATCTCCGCCTCCGCAAACATCACTGACGCACCGCTGCTGAAGCGTGGAAGATCCTTAACGCAGTATTGTACTGGATATGCAAGGCATTCACTCTCTTTGTATACCTGGACCAAAGGCTCCACAAATTTATGAACTTAATGTAAAATATTTGGCGACCAACCCGTTTGGAACAGTGGTATCCTGTGAACGCTGCCTTTGGCCCGAGGGGTGCGGGTTCGATCCCAGCACAGTTACAAACAATTTGGCTCCACAAAATTATAACTTAATGTAAAATATTTGGCGGACCGACCCGTTAGAAACAGTGGTAGTGAACGCTGCCTTTGCGCCGAGGGTTGCGGGGTTCGATCCCACAGTACAAACATTTGTGTGCCATGAAAAACGTCTGTTTGTATTCGGTGTAGGGTGTTTCTATGTATTATACGTATTGTTACAAAAAAAAGTATAACATGTATATATTTGTAGTTCCGCCTTTGGTTCTGATATCCGTAACACAGGTGCTTGAGCTAGCTATCCGGATTAGAAACAATGTATGTGATGTTGTTCTTGTGAAAAAAAAAAATAAATATTATATTATTTATTTGGATTCTCATTTCTAACACTGGGTTTTTTTACTGATTTCTTAATCGTATTGCTAAATGTGCCGTGTAAAAGTAAAGATATTCATATTCATTTCTTAAAATCTTCTTGAAAAATCCATAATATTACGAATGATATTATGCACTTATATATGAAATAGGGGGCAGATGAGCCGATGGATCACCTGATGGTAAGCGATTACCGCCGCCCATGGACACCTGCAACACCATAGGAGTCACAAGTTCGCTGCCGTTGCAACACATAACACTATTTAAAATAAAAAGTGTTGTAATTTTTGTAACCTTATGTCGTGTGCAATGCTGTAAAATAATTATTAAATATTGGTTTTTCATGCATTTATTTTAATTCAGCAAAGTGAAAGGATATTGAAAAATATATTTTGGCAATACCGTATCGGGTGTAATACCATTCCAATTTAATGGACACCAGTCGTTTCACGAAAAACTTTATTGCATTACACGCCATTAATATTCTAGGGTTTCGTACTAAAATTATTGTTTGAACAAGAATATATATAAAGTAGTGGCCAGTCCTATCTTTGTTCGAGACTTAACTTAGTACCAATAGATGGCGTTGTGTGTTCATTACTTCGCGCAAGTTTTTCGGTTCACCTAAGTTATGACGTTGTGATTAAGCTCTATATAAATAGTAAACGCATAATATACTGCCAAGGTTTTCCTAGCCTGTCGTAAGAGGCGACTAAACGGGCTTTCGGAGTACGTGAGCGTATCCACTGCTGGGGAGTGGCTTGCTCAGCATACGACTCCGCGGGACACGACATTATTTAGTGTCCTGGTAGCGTTGAAGAGCTGTATTGCGCCACCCAAGGGGTTTTAGTTAGGATTTGAGTTCTACACACCACCACTGTTCTCTACATGTAGCAAGGTGACGGCCATGATGGTACAGTATAACACCATGCCTCTTATTACAAAAACTTTTTTTTGGACCTTAGGCTAAACCTTGACCACAATCGTACCTAATGGAAAACAACGATTTAGTCTAGGATGATACGCGTTTGTCTAAAAGATGCCTGTTCACTATTGTCTTAAAGAAGTCCAGATTATAGTGGCTCGGAAAAACAGACTTCGGTGGCTCAACTTACTCTAGTACCAGCGTTATTATTGAATCAGCAATTATGTCAAATTTATCGAATATTATAGCGCTTCAATTACTGTATTAGCGTAGAATTAATAAAGTGTATTAGTGCTTTATAATAACGTTTGCTAGTTCATCAAACTTGAACTTAGTTTTGACAGTTTAACACTCTAGCATGTGTCAAAATTTCGATACAGAACCCTGTACACCTTTACACAACGTGGACTGAGCTTTGTTCTTTCATCATCGATTACATCCATCCTTTATAGCCCGAGCGTCCAATGTGTGAAGTCATGAGCGTATTTTATTTAATAACACGGTTACTCAAATCCGGCACGTATCGATATTTATGTACAGTCAGAGAATGAAAAGGTTCGTCATATTAAGGTAAATTTTCGCTTTCACGGAAAGAATCAGTTCTACCAACACACCGATACAGAAAGACCTGCTAAACTTTTGAAAATATCATAATACATGTTATCAAATATGGCATAGGCCATACACTTAGATGCCGCTCGTACATTCTAATTCTATGGCATATACAGAATCCTGATAAACTAAAGAAAAGACATTGATGTCACTTATAGTCCGATCACCGTTATTTGGCACGTGGCAAAAGCCGGAACTAACGCTGTTTCCTTGACAAATGTCAGTGCTTTTACATTTACCCATAAAAAATATTTTACCGCCGCCCCATGTGAGTGTTAATGAAGTGCCTTCAGATGTTTGTCGGTCTGCACCATGGCAATAGGTTTCTTTTGCCGCGTCAAACCATTATGTAGGTTTTACTTCATCGGTATCTTAACACATTGACTGCCATCAAACCAGACACAAATAAACATTTATTGTATTTCGGTCACCGGTGTCCCCCATGGCGCTCAAAACCATAAATTCTCTCTACATAAAATAGCCAATATTTTAGTAAACAAAGTATTTAAGATATGTTTGATGTAACAATCGTTAATAGATAAATAAAATAAAAACTGAATTTTCTGATCTAACAGTTATGCATATTTTTCTGTGCAACAGGCAGTACTTTGTCCAATTCACAAAAGGTAATAAATGTTCACAGCATATCAAACGAATCAATTTGAAAACTGACGAACCTTTTCTTTCTTCGACCTTACCTACATTTGTTATTACTTACCAGATTACACAGGGTTAAAAACCTCGCAATGCTAATGGCTTGAGATATTTTATCGCGAGAGTCGTTAGGGGGCGGCCGAATCGCTGTTTGCATATAGATACCGTGTTTTGAATTTTGAGAATGGTTAAGCTTTATTTCCTATTAGATAAAGTGCTTTATTTATTTAAAGAGAACATTTTTTTTTTTGTAATTTTATACACAGTTATTTTTTTATGAACAAAATAAGCAAAAAAAAATCAGCTGCTCCATATAAAATAAAATATCCACCCGGAAATAATGTATGGAACAGCAGATTATACTTTCGCTTATTTTGTTGATCTAACATTCTAAATGGACATCATTTACGATACCAATTATTTTATTTTTATTTTATTTATTTAAGGTACACAGACAGATTAAAGTCAATTCAAGTAAATTTATGCAACATTCAAACAAAGTAGCCTAAAATATAACTCAAAAAAAGTGTACACAGCATGCTTTGTGTTTGCATATGCTTAAAATTAATGATCAATAAAATATTTATATCGTAAGTGACAATTGAGATTTCTAGTAAAAGGGAGACGAGGGCCCCGCGTCCGCAAGAATACCTATTACAAATACATTTTTTGTATCGTGAGAATTTATTGTCAAAAATTATTATTAATTATGAGGTTGACGGGATGTAAACAATAATAAAATAACGGCTTATTATACGAGTATTTCAAATTATAGCACCACCATCCTACAGATTTACACATATTCCTATACATAAAGTTAACTTACTTATGACGCTGGCTCAGCGACCCGAAGTGGACCTATTTTTTTAAGAGAAAGGGAGGCAAACGAGCAAACGAATCTTTTTCATCTTGAGTAATGAATAAATGAATGAATAAATCTTTATTTGACGCAATAAGTAAAAAGAACATACAGTTAATACAGGTAATAATATAACAAAACAATAACATAAATAGATACTAAATAAAATAATAAAAATTAAAAAAGTGTCAAATAGGTGACCGCTCAGCTTTTTTCGACACTGGCCGAGTATACCCAGCGCCGACGCTGGTTTTCAGCGGCTAACCTAAAACATTGTTTTTTTTTTATCCTGACACGAGAATTCGCCATTCTATATTACATAAAGTGAATATATTTAATTATTATTTACCCGGCAGCACGGTTCCGTTGTAATTGCAACAACAACTTCTATTGCTTACCATCGGGCTGAGGAGAGCCAATAAACTGAGGCTCTATAAAAAAGCACATGCAGGTACAAACAACGTCAGCTCGAAATACCTTACCTTTAAGTAATACGTCTGTTCATCTGCCACATATTGGCCACTTATAATTACTAATTTAAAAACATCACGAACCAGTAAACTGGGGGCGGATTCCTCACTTTATTGAAAAAAGTTGTCACGTAGGTACTCAATTTCTTACTTCTAAATAAAAGCCGAGATCGAATGTTTTCCTGTTTTCCTTCTTATTTCAAAGCGAATTTGCACGACCGGTGTCAGGCAGTAAGAATATCAATACGTTTTATATCGGATAGCAAACAAATATTAAGTTACTGACCTATATTGGGCTGTATGACAATGTTCCTTTTCTCGTATTAGCATAATGGGGAGAGTTACTTTTCAGGAAAGGAGGGTTTTGACTTAGAATTTTTCGGTTGGTTTAATTTTGTGTTTACCTGTTGTTATGAAAGATATATCACCTGATGGTAAGCAATTGCCTCCGCCTATTGACACCCGCGGCACCAGTGGAGTCAGTCAGTGCGCTGCCAACCTTTTAACCCCTCTCTTTCCCCCGGTATTGGCCTCCAGTACCCTCACTCACGCAGCGAAACACAGCACAGCCGCTGCTGCTTTACGCCAGTTTTCTGTGGAGGAGAGCCACGTTTCGGTATGAATGGGCCGGTTAGCCGTGCAGCAGCCCTGTGCTATGTTTCGCTGCGTGATTGAGGGTACCGGAGGCCCAATCTGGGGGAAAAGGGAGGTTTAAAAGTTGGCAGCCCACTTGTGAAACCGACTAATCCTCAACGGCTATGTAGTACGGCCACCTTCGTGAATCATTCAGGGAGACGATTAAATATAATATCAGAAATAATTTTGTTTGCTATAAATAAAATGCTTAACACATCGAGGTATGCGGAACAGTTAGATTTACTTCATTCGATTCTCACCTTAATGTCAAACATTTTCGATTCAAAATCAATTGAGGAATTTTGACGGATTATGGTAGCCTGATGTGTGGCTGTCTGTACACAAGTGTCAAATTGTATTGGCTGTTTTACTTTTTTTCCCCCTTTTTTGCTGCCTTTTTTGTATTTTAATAAGTTTGTTAATGTATTCAAAATCTGTTATTGGCAGTAAGTAGTATATAAGTTTTAAACAGTATAATATAAGAGCTGTAGATTTTGAAAAATAAATAAATAAATAAACAAAATTCCCAATTCTGGTATATAATCATACTTTCTTAAAATTGTTATTGTGGGCAGGGGGCTTGAAGTCATTGTTTTGGAAACACGCTTTGCTAGCACAATGTAAAAATGCATAGTGACATCTACCGAAACAACGCCGAACCAACTCCTTGATTGCTTTTTAAATCTACATCTGCTTTTTATAAGCTCCATCTAACAAAAACCGCTGAACTATTTTTCCTATACTAAGGAAAAAATTACTTAGTGAAATGACCCTGGCGTATGTTTGGGTCCGATCCTACGACCTCTCATTCGTTTCTAAAGCTGTAACTAAAAATATAATTTACTTGAGACTTCAAAAATAATACCTTTTCTTCTTCACTTCCACTTGTGAAGTAGCGGGATCTTGAACCTAACGATAGCTGTCCCATATTAAAAAAACCGGCCAAGTGCGAGTCGGACTCGCCCATGAAGGGTTTCGTAGCAGCATGTAAGATATATGGAAGGTAAATTGCGGTTTACGGTTTATAACGTATTTATTATACAAGGTATCACACACACACACACACACACACACACACACACACACACACACATACACACACATACACACAATTTAACACTTTGGGAGCGTCTCTTGCGCAACGTTTTGTGTTTAGAAAAAAAATATGTTAAAAACCTCAATTTTAAATACCTATCCATAGATACCCCACCCCACACGTATAGTTTGATGAAAAAAATTTTTTTTTGAGTTTCAGTTTCAAGTATGGAGACCCCTCCAATTTTTTATTTTTTTCCAATTTTTATGTACAAATCGTAATACGGTAAACAAAATACATCTATTTACCAAGTTTCAATAGTATAGTTTTTATAGTTTCGGAGAAAAAAGGCTGTGACACACGGACGGACACACAGACGGACAGACGGACAGACGGACAGACATGACGAATCTACACGGGTTCCGTTTTTTGCCATTTGGCTACGGAACCCTAAAAATGGGACTCTTTTAGAGCCGTACGTGGTAGTATCTTTTGAGCAAATTCCCTACAAATGCTTTAAAACATCTTACAACAAAAGTAGCTAAAGTGTAGCTAGTCTATAAAGCTGGGAAAGAGCAAAACCTTGTTATATTGCGATGACTCAGGACTTAGGCACGAAGGACTATTCTTACATACTTGTACATAACCATTGACTGTGGGAGGAGAGTTGCGCCGGCCCGACCGGAGTGATACCACGGCCTCACAAAAACAGCGTGAAGTAGCTCTGTGAGGTTTTTGCTGCGTGAGTGAGGGTACCCGGCTTAATCCGGGGGAAAGAGGGGTTTAAAGGTCGACAGCGCACTTGTGACTCTAATGGTGTCGCGGATGTCTATGGGCGGCTGCAATCGCTTATCATAAGGCGATCCTTCTGCTCGTCTGCCACCCATCACATAAAAAAAATTTTTGCTTTTTCATTAGCAAAAATTTGTACATATATTATATTTTAATGATGTTACCTATCGCCGATTAGTAGTGGACATATCAAAAACCAACTGAATCATAGTTACACTTTCCAAAATGTGCAATTGTCACGATGTTTTCCCTCACCGCCGAGCTAATGGTAGAAATATGTACAAAGATTTGAAAAACTAGAGGTACATGCCTGTATTCGAACTACGACCCCCCCAGTACGGAAGGCGCTTTCTAAACCACTGAGCTATCATCGCTCAGTACCAAATGCACTTTCAGACCAATAGCTAAATAATGTAGGTAAGTGATGATACATTTGCCAATAAATCCTGTTACCAATATTTCGGCTATTGCCGTTATGACATAATTTACTACCGTACTATTACAGCCGGAAGTCCGCGGTACTTTAGAGCAGAGTCTCTACTCTCACAAATGGTACCTTGCGTTCTAAAACCGGGGAAGTGCAAAACGTTGTTATATTGCGATTTCTGTGGAGCCAAGGGCTGTTCCTACATAAAGTGAGATAAGGCATTCATGTCGTAGTATTTATGACTGCAGACGTACGAGCGGGGATGCCTACAAGCCTTATGCGCGGAAGCATTCTTTTCTTAGATTTGGTAGAATTTACTTGTTGTCACTTCGAAGTTCGCTACCCGAAGTTTTTTTACATACCTGGGTATGCATGACGATTGTTAACCACGCCTAGGCGTGGCCATTATAGGTACCTATTACCTCTATAGCAAGCTACAATAATATCAATATCAATATATTTTATTGCGAGCTACATTGGGTACATAAGATGTTATTAATACAATGTAGCGCCCTGTAAGGGCGTAGCAATGTTAATCAGTCATACTTCACATTATAACTACTTATTATTATTATTATCTTGAATGCTAAATTTTGCTTATTACTATAATTTAAAGAAACATAAATATTATTGCACTATTTGTTACTTATTTGTAGATTATACATTACATTTTCCATATTTTATTAGTGAGAATAGGTAACATACAATATATAACTTACATTAATTATTACGAATAAAATTATAGACTTTAAAATTATATTTATTATCTAATTTTAATATTTATGAACTAGTATTATCATCAAAAAAATCTTTTACGCTATAATAACTTTTTGAAATCAAGAACTATTTTAGCTGATTCTCAAAACTTGTATTTTCTTCTGTATTTTTTATTGATTATATATTTTTATCAACATTGAATGTGGGGCAGATGAATATATTTTTAATTTAGTAAATGGTACCTTCCGTGTGGTCCTTGCCGTGTGGCTTATCGAGGGTAAAATTGATTGGTTGACGTTGATCGATATGTTCTCACCACACCAATTGATCGTTCATAACTGATCGATGGGCCGTGTGGGCCCGGCAGAGTAGAATAGACCACCCTCACTCTTACCGAGGTGTCGTAAAAGGCGACTAAGGTAAAGCTGCTGGTATGATCGTCAGCACCCAGAGAAGGAAAACTCTGCATTTATATCAAAACCCCCGCCAACCCGTCTGCCAAGCGTGGTGAGTATGGCAATTACCCCTCATGTGATTGAGGGAGGCCCGTGCCCCAGCAGTGGGGACTTAAATGGGCTGACGATGAAATGGTACCTTTAGTTTATTTTCATATCTTTGTTGTTATGTTCATATCCTTGTTACGTCTAACAGTTTTTATGGGAGATTAAAGGTTTATGTTATAAATTATAATACACGGCTCGTAACCTAGCAGAGTGGCTAATTATTGTAAGGCCTAAGTCTGTAGTGGCCAATTAGGCTGATAATGCTAACTAAGTAAATAGGCATCAAACAACATCAGACAAACCGACCAGATCTGTAAAAGTAGTTCTTTTTAAAGAGGCTCAGTATAAGACCCCATGTTGCAATTACAACAGAATCTATGTCAAAGCATCACCTCCGTTGGCACCGCCATGCTAGCCCACGAGATGCTTCTTCACGCTTCGTTTGAAGGAATCCATATTGTAGGAAGGCGCCGGCAACGAGTTCCATTTCTTGATAGTGCGGCAGAAACAGGAACTGCCAAATTTTTTAGTCCGTGATGGAAATTATTTCGTTGTCCGGCGCGTGTAATTCTGTGACGGAATAGGGCAGGTGGGATGAGGGAGAAAAGCTCTTCTGAGTAATTTGTCTGATTGATAAATTATACTAACCTATAGATTGGTATACACTATGCGAGTTGCTACCTAGCAAGTAGACAGTTATTTGGCTTGCCATATGAGTTACTTTCTAGTATGCTCGTATAAGTTACCCGTAATAACGTTTATACACCTAAGATTAAATCAAAATTTAATCTAAGGTCTACACGGTGCGAGTTACAAGTGCAGCTATTCGGGCAGGCTGAATCGTACCCCGCCGGACTCATGTCCACAACAAGTTTGTCACACTGGTGTGAATAACAGTATTAGTCCTTATAATTAAGGTAGAAAAAACATTACAAAATTCCGCACTAGCAGTGTGACTACGCGTCATGGTTTTAATCATGTAATATGGAATTTTTCTGTGTGACCACAGTGTGACAAACTGCGGTGTTGACACGAGTCATACACGATCCGTACGCTGGCTCGTAGTATGTAAACCACCTTAACCTAAAGCTGTCTATCATCATCATCATCATCATCAGCTCATTTAAGTCCCCACTGCTGGGGCACGGGCCTCCCTCAATCACATGAGGGGTAATTGCCATACTCACCACGCTTGGCAGACGGGTTGGCGAGGGTTTTGATATAAATGCAGAGTTTTCCTTCTCTGGGTGCTGATGATCATGCCAGCAGCTTTACTTTAGTCGCCTTTTACGACACCTCGGTAAGAGTGAGGGTGGCCTATTGTAATCGCTGTCTATACTTACTTAAAATTGTATTCATCGTCATCATCATCAACCCACACTCGTCCACTGCTGGACATAGGTCTCCCCTAATGCACGCCACTGCTCCCGATTTTCGGCCACTCTCATCCAGTCCACACCAGCTAGCCTTCGAATGTCACTATCCCATCTTGTCGCTTGGCGTCCAACACTACGCTTACCAAGTCGGAATTTGTATTATCATCACCTTTATACCCGTCCTTACTACAAGTATTGTACTTAAAATATAATATTTAAATTTCCGACTCGGTAAGCGTAGTGTTGGAAGCCAAGCGACAAGATGGGATGATGACATTCGAAGGCTAGCTTATGTGGACTGGATGAGAGTGGCTGAAAATATACAGCGAACCCGTCCTTACTACAAGTATTGTACTTAAAATATAAGTACAATACTTGTAGTAAGGACGGGTATAAAGGTGATGATAATACAATTTCCGACTCGGTAAGCGTAGTGTTGGAAGCCAAGCGACAAGATGGGATGATGACATTCGAAGGCTAGCTTATGTGGACTGGATGAGAGTGGCCGAAAATATACAGCGAAAATCTAAAGTGTTATTCATCAAAATAGTTAAGTCATTAGAAAATCCTCCAACGCTGTTATTGGTTGACATCAGCATCGCATCGTGCGCTCAAAAGTTGCATCGCCTTGCAGTCGCCCATAAATTCCTGTTAGGGCACTAACATTCATTATCGGAGACGGCTGCAGTTCTGATAGCCAGACGTATCGCCTGGATTTATGGTCGCCCCTAAGGAGAATATTTAAAATCATCTTGCAGTTTTACGCTTCAGTTGAGGATTTAAATACAACTTTTTGTTCGATTTTCTTTTAAAGTATTTACCATGCAAAGAAAAGTAAACCTCACCTTAGCGTGGAGTTCGTGGTTTTTTTAAGATAGTGGTGGCAGATGAGCCAACGTATCACCTGATGGTAAGTGATTACCGCCGCCCAGTGACACCTGCTCCAGTGGTGTCACAAGTGCGCAGCTTACTTTTTAAACCCTCTTCCCATGGATTGGGACGTGTTATCTGTGAGGACGTGGTGATACTCCGTGGTTGCTCAGGGACCCTTTAGACCATGAGCATACCACTCTACATTGAGCTACCATCGCTCGCAAAAAAGAAGTAAACATTTACCAGAAAATTAATTTTCATAACCCGCCTCTAACGCCTTGTTGGTCTAGTGTTTTAAGTACCGGATCGTGATCTCGGGTGCTGGGTTCGATTCCCGGGTCGAGCGAAAAGTATGTTTCGAATTTTTTGAACATAGCTCGGGTTTGTGATCACCGATCCGCATTTGGCCAACGTGGTAATTAAGCCTAATCCCATCATAGTAGCGATGACTTGATTTCTATAATTTGGCCTTTGCCCTGCAGTGAGATAGTTTATAGGTTGATACTTTACTACCCGCCTCTGGAAAATAATACACTAATAAGGTACCTACGTCGACTTCCTTGGATTTTGTATTATCGATTTTTTGCTAGTTTTCCTAAATACTGGTTCTAGTTTACCTGGGGTCCAAAGCAACGGCTTTGGACGCAATTGGGAATGATATGCTGATGATAAGACAAACCTCTACACCCACACACACAAACTTATATCTTTTTACACATCAGCTAATAACAAAATCAATGTGGCTATTTGTGGAGTAGGTATACATTTTATTCCTATAATGACCTAAGGTATATGAGTAAATTAAATATCATTGATTCCAGCCAAATTGCACGTAGTTTGGCTTCTTATTGGTAATAAATAGAATAGGTAGGTAATAATAGACATATTTGACGTTCATACACTGTAATAAATAAATAAATGTCAAGTTAAATAGAAATTCAGTATGATCAAATATCAAGTTTTTATTAAAATTAAAATACAATAAATACCTGACTCACCCTGTAATTCTTATAGTATAGAATACAATCTCAGTATTTGGTGGGTAAAACATATCAAGCTCTGGTTTTCAGCTGGCTCAGACCATTTTCATTAACAATTATGATCGTGCCTTCATTTGTTTTGATTCTGAGTACAGTAGTAATAAGTCCGAATAAGCTTTGTACAAGTAAAGTTAAAAATCATTTACAATCATAAGTTCTTTTTCACGGTATCGGGCGCAGGACCAATGGCTTTACTTGCTTTCCGAGGCGGGGGGCTCCGGGCTGACACTGAGAATTTCTTAACAGAACATCATCATCATCATCATCATCAGCCTATCGCAGTCCACTGCTGGACGTAGGCCTCTCCAATTGTTAACAGAAAAACTCAGGTACAAATTTTGGCTTGGGCCAGGCATCGAACCCGGGACCTTAAGCACAGTCGTCGCTTTAAAGTGCGACGCACTACTCACTTTGCCAAAGAGGCAGTCATATTAGATTATAATACTATGTACATTGTCAGCGATTTTGGCAAATCCCAATTGTGTTTATACTGTTATTACGTCTTACCCGTACATAATCTCAGATTAACAAGTCTATTTCAAGGATGGTCGGTCTTATTCAAATTTAATGCTGAATAATAACCAAGTTTTACACTTGGTTTCACCTGTTTGGTTCAACTTTACAGTGTTACATGGTAATTAGAGCAAGTTTCAGTTTTCAAAGTAATACTTGTATAATAGAACTACTTGCCCGCCCTCGGGACATTGATTTCATTTTAAACCAATAGATGGCGCTGGGTGTCGATTACATAGCGCAAGCGTTTCGTGTTTTTGGATTACATAGAAGCGTTGGCGCTGTCTATTGGATTTCATCGTCAGCCCATTTAAGTCCCCACTGCTGGGGCACGGGCCTCCCTCAATCACATGAGGGATAATTGCCATACTCACCGCGCTTAGCAGACAGACGGGTTGGCGAGGGTTTTGATATGAATGCAGAGTTCGTTCTCTGGGTGCTGATGATCATGCCAGCAACTTTACCCTAGTCGCCTTTTACGACACCTCGGTAAGAGTGAGGGTGGCCTATTCTAGTCTGCCGGCGACCACACGGCAATTTCGTTATTCTATTGGATTTACCTCTTTACAAATAGTATAGATATGCTTTGTGCCTTCAAATCTGTGGTAGGTAAAAGATTGACTACTATTGATTGCGGTGCACTTTGAAGCGACGGCTGCACTTGAGGTCCCGGGTTCGATCACCGGGTCGTGCCAAAATGTGTACCTAAGGTTTTCTATTATGAAATTCTCAGTGTCAGCCCGGAGTCTGGAAGTTGGCGGTCTTGTACCCCGTGCCTCGTATAGCATCTTAAGCCATTGGTCCTGCGCCTGATCCCTCTCCGGTCGTGTCACACTGGTGTCCCGTCGGAATATGAGGGCAAGGGAATAAAGAGTGCACGTGTGTTTGCGCACACACTTGCGCACTATAATATATCCTGCGTAAGTAGCTATCGGTGGAATAGCCGCCTTAGCCGAAATCGATTGGAAGTTATTATTATTAGGTAGCAAATGAGCAGACATGACGTCACCTGTGGTGGCAAACCAGTGTGCAGTGGAGTCACAAGTGCGCTGCCAACCTTTAAATCCCGATTGGGCTTCCGGTACCCTCACTCACGCAGCGAAACAAAACACCATGTTGCTTCTCGCCGGTTTTCTGAGAGGCAGTGGTATCACTCCGGTCGAGCCGGCCCATTTATGCCGAAGCGTGGTTCTCCCACGGTAAGTAAACACTTTTCTAATTAAGTCTGCTGGGTTTAACTCACATGTTTGTTTAACAGCTTTAGAACTAACAACAAATAGACAGAGACACAATTATCCTTATGAGTTTACTTCCATGCTGGCATAGATGTTAGAACTGTTTTAGCAAATTAATTATCCATTTGTGGTTATCATTTTTAGAGGAAGTGTGAGCAGTTGGGCATGTTAAGGTGACGGGTGGGGCACACTAGCGACGCCAATCGATTTTAATGCATGGTTATTTAATAAATAATATAAGTGTTTGCCGAGAGGTTGTAACCCCGAAATTCTTCAAAATAGATCCGGTTTAGTAGCTAAAAATTAAAATCGATAAACGTCGCGAGTATGCCCTACCCGTCACCTTAAACAGGCCTGTCTGACATTACATACCTATTTCGTTTTAATTTTATAAATTATAATTTATTAAGGCAGATAATGTGATTACTATATGACTGAAAAGGTTAAGGTATGAAGAATTTGAAAAGATCATAAAATAAGTGTACTGACACACACATACATACTCACACACACGCATATTTTTTTGTTTTTATACTAACAAAAATAATTGTATTTACATTGTTATGATGTCACGTAAACAAAGCTTAGTATGATTTTATGAACTGAAAAGCGGCACATACATCATTGAGCTCGTCTCCAACTACTAATTATGTAAAAAATATCTATGTTCATGTTTTTTTTTATGTTAAAAGGTTTTGCACTTGACCTCATTTTACCTGATGGAAAGTGACAATAAGGTCTAAGATGTAGCGTGCTTACCCAGAAGAAGCCTATTCACTCTCGACTTAAAGACACCCAAATTGTAAAAGCATAAAGCATTTTATTTTATTTTGTATTAATTTTTTCAGGTCAGCTATTTATTGTTGATCGAAAACGCTAACATCGACCGTGGGAGAGCCACGCTTCGGCATGAATGGGCCAGCTCGACCGGAGTAATAGCATGGCCACACAGAAAACCAGCGTAAAGCAGCACTGTGCTGTGAGGGTACCGGAAACTCACTCCAGAGGAAGGGAGGGTTTAAAGGTTGGCAGCGCACTTGTGACTCCACTGGTGTCGCGGGTGTCCATGGGCGGCGGCAATCGCTTACCATCAGGTGATCCGTGTATTCGTCTGCCACCTATGACATAAAAAAAAGAAAAAACACGTTTATAGGAGTTATCGATGAGATTCAACACTAAATTATGCTAATGCCTATGGACACGGTTGTAAACTATGTTTTAGTAAACCTTTACATGGTCGTTTGTAACTGCGGGCCAGGGATGCGAACGTAATAAATAATCAATTCAACGCGGCAAACTTCACCAATAGTACCTGGAACCAATCCCTTCCAGAACTCTTCGTTTCCAGCGCTCCTTTTTCCCGCGCTCGTGCAAACGCTTGAATGACCTTGCAGCCGCGGTGTTCCCTGATCGCTATGACATGTCCTTTTTTAAACGAGGTTTGAAAAGAGTTCTTCTCTCACGGTAGGCAGCGGCATGACTGTGCTCCGGCATTGTTGATGTCTATGAGCGGCGGTTACCGTTTACCATCAGATGGGCCGCAAGCTCGTCTGCCTACTATAAGCAATAAAAAATAAAAAATTAACCCTCTATATTTACAATACACTAAAAAAAAACAATTTGTCTGACGTTGGTCTAACTCATCATGATTTTTGTACATCGATACTTACCCGAACATCACTCATCAGCATGTTTTGGCGGCGCTTTCTGATATCGTTGTAGCATATTTCACCCCGATATTAGCGCAGCAATCTCCGCCGAGTGCGTCGTATATTATCTGACATATGCCGCTTAAGTCTGCCATTATTTGGGCAAGATTGCAATTTCGGGTCTGTCTCTAAGATTAGTTTTGTAATTTAAGTAAGTTTAAACGAGTCTATTTTGTAGTGATACCACGGCCTTACAGATAACCAGCGAGTAGTAACTCCTGCACTGTGTTTTACAGAGTGAGTGAGGTTACTGGAGGCCCTATCCAGGGAAAAGGCTAGTTAAAATGGAGGTAGCGTGCATGTGACTCCACTTGTGCTATCGATCTCCTTGGGTGGTGGTATTTGCTTACCATTAGATGACGCGCCTGCTCGTCTAGCATCTACTTATACGCTTTCTGTATCGTTATTCTAGACCAAATATTTGCACTAGTACGCCTGTGTAGTAAATGTAATATTTTATATTACTGCGACTTTTATCATTTTCGACTATCGATACCACTCGTACATCACTAGGGTGGCATCAGCATGTTTTGGCAGCGCTTTCTGTATCGTTGCTTGCGTATTTCACCCCGATATTAGCGCAGCAACCTGCGCCGAGTGCATCGTATATTATCTGACACATGTCGCTTAAGTCTACCATTATTTGAGCTAGATTGCAATTTCGGGCCTGTCTCTAAAATTGGTTTTGTAATTAAGTTAAAAAAAAATACACAAACCTATTTTGCTTGCACCCAGTAATCTACCGTAGGAGAACCACGCTTTGGCATGAATGGGCCGGCTCGACCGGAGTGATACCACGGCATGAAAACCGACATTTATTATGTGATAGGTGGCAGACTAGCAGACGGATCACCTGATGGTCCACCGCCCATGGACACGGAGTGGAGTGGAGTGGATGTGAAGCAGCGCCTGCGCTGTGTTTCACAGATTGTGATAACTTGGATTGGGATTACTGGTGGCCCAATCCGGGGGAAAGGGGAGTTCAAATAAACTTACGTAAAAAAACTTTCCCCGCAAAGAGATTGCACAAGAAGTTGACGAACTATAAGTAGACTTCGGAGGAATTTCATCATCATCATCATCAGCCCATTTAAGTCCCCACTGCTGGGGCACGGGCCTCCCTCAATCACATGAGGGGTAATAGCCATACTCACCACGCTTGGCAGACGGGTTGGCGAGGGTTTTGATATTAATGCAGAGTTTTCCTTCTCTGGGTGCTGATGATCATGCCAGCAGCTTCACCTTAGTCGCCTTTTACGACACCTCGGTAAGAGTGAGGGTGGCCTATTCTACTCTGCCGGGGACCACACGGCCAATTTATTTAACCTGATTTTGCAATAAAATGTAATAATAGGTCAGTGGATAAACGTGTGTTCTATACGAGAAGTCATAGGTTCGAATCGGAGCATGCACCTCTGCATTTATAAAATCTACGTACACATTTCTATCATTAGCGTGGCGGTGAAGAAAATATTTTCGAATAGTTTCTTAAACAAGTAAGTAGGTATGACGCCACGTTAACACGCCAGTTTTCTGTGAGGTGTTATTACAATACTCCCCAAATCCTGACTCAGGCACTGGGCAACACCCAACTGGGAATCACGAGAAGAGTGAATCTGTTGCAATTTAATCTAAGGTTTCAATGGTTTTTTTCAAAGCTAGCTTGTTTAATGAATACCAAGTCAAGAAAAAAAAACAAATCCAGCAGAAAAATATCTTTTCACTGCGCTACTGAGGTCAGCTGTCAGTCAAAACAAAGGACATGGAACGGAAACAGTAATTTCTAACTCTGCTTCTAGATTAAATAACAATGGAATTTTCAACCTAGAATTCTAAAAATGTCTGTGAACTTTTCCAGCATTGTTTGAAGCTGAAATAAATCTTTCCTTGAGCAGATGGTGGAACACTAATTCGGAAAGTGGCTTTTAGAGAGGCCATTTTGCTTGGACTAAGCCTTAGCGTTGCTATAACACTTTGCGTAAAATAAGTACTGGCGGGACTAAACGTATCATATGGCGAGATTTTAACCCTTGCCATAGGTTTCTAAAGCTTAATTTGTTATAGGAGTAGGTACCACTTATTCGAAAAAAAATCTGACTGTGTCGCACTATACGTTGTGCAACAATAACGTCTGTACGCGGCCAAAGAGTTTCCCAAGCAACATGGAACAATGAGTCAAGCCGCATACAGACAGTGTTGCTCTACACGTTGCGCAACTACGTCAGTACGCGGCCAGTAAGTTTCCCAAGCAACATGGAACAATGAGTCAAGCCATAAACGGTATTGCGCTACACGTTGCGCAACTTGTAGCGCAACAACGTCTATACGCGGCCAAAGAGTTTCCCAAGCAACATGGAACAATGAGTCAAGCCGCATACAAACGGGATTGCGCTATATGTTGCGCAACTTGTAGCACAACACCGTCAGTACGTGGCCAAGGAGTTTCTCAAGCAACATGGAACAATGAGTCAAGCCGCATACAAACGGGATTGCGCTACACGTTGCGCAACTTGTAGCAGAACAACGTCAGTACGTAGCCAAGGAGTTTCCCAAGCAACATGGAACAACGAGTCAAGCCGCATACAAACGGGATTGCGCTACACGTTTCGCAACTTGTAGCACAACAACGTCAGTACGTAGCCAAGGAGTTTCTCAAGCAACATGGAACAATGAGTAAAGCCGCATACAGACAGTGTTGCTCTACACGTTGCGCAACTACGTCAGTACGCGGCCAGTAAGTTTCCCAAGCAACATGGAATAATGAGTCAAGCCGCATACAAACGGGATTGCGATACACGTTGCGCAACTTGTAGCGCAACAACGTCTATACGCGGCCAAAGAGTTTCCCAAGCAACATGGAACAATGAGTCAAGCCGCATACAAACGGGGTTGCGCTACATGTTGCGCAACTTGTAGCACAACAACGTCAGTACGTGGCCAAGGAGTTTTCCAAGCAACATTTAACAATGAGTCAAGCCGCATACAGACAGTGTTGCTCTACACGTTGCGCAACTACGTCAGTACGCGGCCAGTAAGTTTCCCAAGCAACATGGAATAATGAGTCAAGCCGCATACAAACGGGATTGCGATACACGTTGCGCAACTTGTAGCGCAACAACGTCTATACGCGGCCAAAGAGTTTCCCAAGCAACATGGAACAATGAGTCAAGCCGCATACAAACGGGGTTGCGCTACATGTTGCGCAACTTGTAGCACAACAACGTCAGTACGTGGCCAAGGAGTTTTCCAAGCAACATGTAACAATGAGTCAAGCCGCATACAGACAGTGTTGCTCTACACTTTGCGCAACTAAGTCAGTACGCGGCCAGTAAGTTTCCCAAGCAACATGGAACAATGAGTCAAGCCGCATACAGACAGTGTTGCTCTACACGTTGCGCGACTACGTCAGTACGCGGCCAGTAAATTTCCCAAGCAACATGGAACAATGAGTCAAGCCATTAACGGTATTGCAATACACGTTGCGCAACTTGTAGCACAATAACTACTGTACGCAGCCAAGGAGTTTCCCAAGCAACATGTAACAATGAGTCAATGCGCATACAGACAGTGTTGCTCTACACGTTACGCGACTACGTCAGTACGCGGCCAGTAAGTTTCCCAAGCAACATGGAACAATGAGTCAAGCCATAAACGAAATTGCGCTACACGTTGCGCAACTTGTAGCACAACAACGTCAGTACGTGGAGAAGGAGTTACCCAAGCAACATGTAACAATGAGTCAAGCCGCATACAGACAGTGTTGCTCTACACGTTGCGCAACTACGTCAGTACGCGGCCAGTAAGTTTCCCAAGCAACATGGAACAATAAGTCAAGCCATAAACGGTATTGCGCTACACGTTGCGCAACTTGTAGCGCAACAACGTCAGTACGCGACCAAACAGTTTCCAACCAACATTGAATAATAAGCCGTGTACAGGCGGTGTTTACAAACATCATGTTCACGACGACAACGATTTGCTATGATAAATTATTTATTCAGTAAATAAGGGCACATTACATTACAATAAAACTTAATAAATTACAATACCAGGGTTATTCATCGCCTGAACTAGGTTAAAACCTGTGTTTCAGGCTACACAAATAAAGGGAAAAGATTTTACTAATTACTTACAATTAATTAACAATTTTAAACTTCTTATGAGGAAAACTAATTACATTTTGAAGTAAAAACTAAACTAAACTTTTATTTACAAACTACAAGTAAATGTTCAGTATTGTCGTACGATAATGTTTTTAAGAATTTATTTATTACTAATTTACACTTATGGTTAGTTAGGTGATAAGTCTCTAGTTCTTTATAAACACAAAGTAGTGCTATATGTTGCGCAAAGAGTAGCGAAATCGTCAGTATAGTGTTAGAGGCGACAAACGTGCAAGCGCCTCACTCAATGGTAAATAATCAACTCCGCCCAAGAACATCTGCAAAATCAGAGAGATCGCTAATGCGTTGCTGGCCTTTTAAAAAAGAATGAGTACGTTTTTTTTTAATGCAGTAGCTGGTGTCGGTGTCGGTAATATTGCAATAATATCTACTAATATTACAAAAACAAACAAATTACATATATTGAAAGCTGGGGGATCATTGGGTTTGGGCTTACGAGCGATTTCTTTTTATAAATATAATATTAGTGACAGAAAGCATACCTTATCATAAAAGAAATTCCCTATACCCGAAACTGGAATTCAAGACCAAAAAAGTTTACTACAATGTTGCCACTGCAATAAAATGATCTTCCTATGCACATGTTACGTCAGTGTACGTGAAATTAGACAACGAGAACATAATTTATGCAGTCCACGCGGTAGAGACGAGTCCTTTTCCGCTATTTTGATTTAAACTAAGATAATGACAGATTTTCCTTCGTTCCGGAATTGTATTACTATAAATGAGTACCAATGAATTCGAAAAACCTTTTATCAATAAGCTATAAAAATATTTTATTTAGAATTAATTCATTTTTATTGACTATAATTCTTAGATTAAATCAAAATAGCGGAAGATAGCTGACTTGTCTCTACCGCGTTGACCGCATAATTTTGTGAAGCATATTTTTGTCAATCTGAAAACGAACAAAAGAAATGACAACTTCTGTCAAAATAATAGAAAAATATAAAAACATAACTAGACCCAAGGAGTCTTTAATATAGGGACAGTGAAAACTTAAAACTAAATAATAACTTTTACATCTGCGCCTGAACCAGGTATATAGAATAGGCAGTATCTCAGGCGTCAGCGCTCATCCTTGTGGTACAATATTGTGATAACAGTTAATTGTATTTGTGCTAATCAATCAAGAAGTTTCAAAATAATAAAAAGGACAAAAAATTGTGTGAGATTAATCAATTCAGAAGTCAATTGCATTCTATTTTTAAATTTATTTTTTAAAATCAAACTCACCTCTTTGATTTCGTACAAATTAAATTCTGTAACTAAATTAAATAAATTAAATTCATTCCACGTTTTATAATTGCATAATATAAATATTAAAAGATAATCTAAAGATTTTTTTTTGTCTGTTCTCGACAAGTATAGATTTATGTAATGCACTTATTTTATCCGCTGTGTAATAGTTTTTGAAGTAACAAACGCACCCGCATCAAATTCCAATGAATCATTAAACAAAACAATGAGCAAGCAATAACTTTTAATAAAAACAGCAACATTAATAGAAATCCGAACAATAACTGCGCCGCAGAGCTTGAAACCGGAACGCTCGTATCGACATAATTCCGCGCATATTTCAACCCAGTTATTACCACGCTAATAATGACGGAGTATCGATGAATGCAATATCGATAAATTTAGCTCTGTGAACTATAAAACCGTTATGGGTTTATAAGCCTAAGGGCACATTGCAAGGAGAAAAGTCAAAGAAAAACGTCACTCGAGGACGTGCAGGAAATCGCTGCTGCGGTAAGCTTCCATAAGGTGGACCGACGATCTGGTGAAGGTCGTGGGAATCCATTGGATGCGGGTGGCATAGGACCAATCTGGGTGGAGAACATTGGGGGAGACCTATGTCCAGCAGTGGACGTCTAGTCGTTAAAATGATGATGATAATGAGGCGTTCATCGCTTTATTAAGCGATTTGAAAAAAGAACAGACACTATGAACGCCAATTTTTCACGATGTTTTCCTTCACCACCGAGTAAGTGGTATGGATACGTAAGTACAAGTAGGTAGTAAGTAGGAATGAATTGTTTATTTTGTAATCCACGCATTAACTCAACACTGATATCCCAAGCATTAGAAAAACAATATCATTGTGACTAACTTAGTCGGCTTTTTCGCAGTCACTACAACCTTCGTACACAGAGCATTAACATTTACTTCCCGTTAACCACGTCTTCTTCCAAAATTCGTGGAACAAATGTTATTCAGAATGGTTGGTGGAAGACGTGATTAAAAGGATGTCATGTTTACCGACACATCATATTATGGTGTTCTGTAGTTTGGCTGTCGATAAATTTTTAAAAGTCACGTTCAACGAACAGCGAGTAGTGAGTGCAAATCGCATGGGTAATATTAGCCCACACCGTAATGCTATGCCCCAATAACCCGTATTTCGTTAAATACTGCTGCTAGGGTTTCCGTTAAAGTAGCAGGAAATAAAGTGCATGGTAGCATATGAATGAGCATGTGGTGTTTTAAAATTCAAAGTTAAGAGATTACTTTGCAAAATGTGACGGCCAAGCGTGAAAAAAGTGTTGCCTAAAAATGTATAAAGTCAATATGCCTTCTAAACTTTGTCAGCACCTAATTTCTAAGTAGACCAAAAAGTTAAGTATAAATAGTATAAGTGTTTTCCAAAAGGCAGGAGCTTCGAAGTTGTTAAAA
This sequence comes from Marasmia exigua, assembly GCA_019059595.1. Lineage (NCBI taxonomy): Eukaryota > Metazoa > Arthropoda > Insecta > Lepidoptera > Crambidae > Marasmia > Marasmia exigua. The sequence continues at coordinate 5,384,976 of CM032476.1, forward strand.
AGATAAATCGTTTTTTAGATTTTCACGTTGCATTATAACTTTAATTTATCAAGACGGGAATTAACACGATATTTATTATGTGATACAACATTGTGTACTCACATAAATTGCTTGACATTTCGGCCACGTTACAGCAGCCGTGGTCACGAGCGGACTCTAAGTACACAATGTTCTGTGAGTAAACAATGTTGTATCACATAATAAATATCGTGTTAATTCCCGTCTTGATAAATTATTGTTAAAACGATATCCGGTATAGTTCGTAACAATTTGTATTAATTGGCATCGCTAGTGTGCCCTACCCGTCACATTAAGATTTAGAGAAAATCACGCCCAAGAGAATGTGAGAAGCAGAAATAATTTGTATTTCCCTTAGGGATAACTAGAAGTTTCTTTCGAAATAGTTGTTTTTATTTCTAAAGTGATGTTGCTCGCGAACGTTTGCGTCTCAAGTGCACTTTGGGGTGCACTTCGTTTTGTTGCTGTAAGTACTTCCTTGGAGCATTGCATAGGATTTTAGACATTAAACCTGTAAAGAAATAAAGGTCTTGATCATATATTGACGACCCGCTTGGAACATGTGGTAGTGAACGCTGCATTTGGTCCAAGGGTTGCGGGTTCGATCGCCGCACAGTAGAAACATGAACATGTTTGTTTGTATTGGTCTGGGTGTTTTCTATGTATTATCAGTATATTTTTACAAAAAAAAGAGTATTATATTGTACATACATATTTGTAATCGCAATCCCACTGATTGATTCTGATTATCCGTAACACAGGTGCTTGAGCTACCTATTTCGGAGTCAGATCAATATGTATGTAATGTTGTGAAATATTTATTTATACTAACGGACTGTTTCATTTATGCTTAACCGTATATGTATACAATCTATCTGTGCCTTTTCTTAATTTAATATACGTTGCCATTCCAAGGAATCCAGGAAATTCCTACTGATCACTACAGTTGAGCCAAAATAAGCCTCATTTGGCCATAGCCTATTGCTAAAATACGGAAAATAAAGTTGAAATACCATTATGGACACAAGTAGACTTTGAACGAGTGGACGATATTGCTTTGATACATTATTGTTTCTATATTTAAAGGAAATTCATACTGATCACTACAGTTAAGCCAAAATAATAAGCCACATTTGACGTTTCTCTCATAGAAAGGTGACCTACTAAATAACTTCGACTGAAGTGAATAATCGATGTGTACTTCAAACAAACGTGAATCGAGTAAAATAATAATGGAAAAGAAGTTATTAGTACTTTTATTTGGAGAAATGTGAATCGAAATAATTGGAAAGAAAGAAGTAGAAAGATACGAGACGTGTACCGATCCCAGATCCGCGGCCATTTATTTCTTTTGCTTCGAAATCAAAGCGCTTATATTGTGTGCAATATATATTTTTTCTGTTTACTAAGTTATAAATGTATTTATATTTTTAAACAACAAAATAATACGTTTTATTTGATCTGAATGTTAATTTTGACCTTCACAAACTGGACACACGTGTGACTAGTCTCTCGTGTCGAGTTAGAGAACAAACCTAGTTTAGGTCGAAACGTAACAATTCCAAATATGAAATATTTAATCTACCCCTGATTCAAAATATTGAATTCTGCCACAAGAACCAGAGAAAAACACTTTTATTTATTAGAATATGTGATTTTTTCTACAAAAAGAAGTCAACATTATAAATTTTAAAAATGTTAATAATATCAGAGCTACGTGAGAATGCTCTTGAAATAACAGCAGAAAAATAACATATCAAACGAAATCCCTGCAAACCAAATATTTGCAAACTCTTATCAACTCTTTACAAAAGGGGTTGTAAATAAAAGTATTAGTAAGCTCTTATTTATAACAAGTTCCTGCAAAATTGGCGGGTGTTACTGACACGTAAAAAATGAAGAGAAATCCAAGCAGCATTAGCTGGTAAAATATCACCAGTCGAGTTGCGACGCACTTGGCTTTCAAAATGTACCTATGGAATACGTCGTTCGAAGTATTGGAAGAAGTGTTAAAAATGTGATAATATTGATATTTGAGGTTCTGTTTGCGTCGTAAGGAAATAGTACACCATCTAAAATGAAAATAATAATAATATTCCTCCAACCGATTTCGGCTAGGGCGGCCAATCTCAACGAACAGCCACTTACGCAGGATATATTATAGTGCTCAAATGTGTGCGTAACTCAAGTGCACTCTCCTATTCCCTTACAGTCAATTTGGGTAACTTTGAATTACCTTGTAACTTTGAATAAAACTGGTTTAAAGTTTTTTTATTTTATTCCTTGGAATTCCTATACAATTTAAAGCGGTATCTACGTTGAATGGATCGACCTTTAGATACCGTTTTAAAATTGTATAGGAATTCCAAGGAATAAAATAAAAATCTTTAAACCAGTTTTATTCAAAGTTACAAGGTAATTCAAAGTTACCCAAATTGACTGTACCCTCATAATCCAATGAAACACCAGCGTGATACGACCGGATAGGGAATCAGGAGCAGGACCAACGGCTTAATGTGCTTTCCGAGGCACGAGGGTACAAAGACTGCCAACTTCCAGACTCCGGGCTTCCACTCAGAATTTCTTTACAGAAAAACTCAGGTACAAATTTTGCGCTGCCGATCTTCAAACCCGCCTTTCCCCCGGATTGGCACTCACGCAGCTGAAACACAGCAAAATGTTGCTTCACGCGGTTATCCGTGAGGCCGTGGTATCACTCCGAACATTATACGCTTTATGTCCTTATTTGTCACATTTTAGTTAAGTAAGTAATTCAGACTTGAACGAAGGGTAAGGGGAAACGTTAACAACCTTTATTTTAAACTCTACACCAAAACATGAAAAAAAGAAACGAATGCATACTATCGACAAAGCAATTTTTACCCCCAATTTCTGTGAGTCAAGTGGTACCATTGTCCAGTTGACATCTGTTGTACGAAACACAAAGTAAATGCGGAACCCTAACAGACCCGAGTAAACCCTTCGTTTAATCTTTGTTGTTGCTTCAAAGAGTTTCAAGAGTCGGAAAACCTTGAAGTTTGAAAAGTTTTAAATAATCCTCTGCTTACTTTTTCTTTAGCCGCGCTTTTTTATTTGGGCTTCGACATAAATACAGCCTATCTTACTTGTATGATAATAAAAATGACTTTGTTCCTGACAGACTACAAATGAAATTACATTTTATGATTTAGAAAACAATAATAATAAATGCTAAGCATACATAATATATCGAGATTAAATGTATTGTAACGACACGTTTTAAAATTCAGTCGTTTTGTTTGAGGCACACAATTTGGAAAGTTCAATTGATCATTTTAAAGATGCAATAGGCCGTGCGCTGCGTTAAGCGGATGCACGTCGTGGGCATCCGCGCGGCGTGCTGTTTCATGTCATGTCCACAGAGCAGCGCTGCGTGAAGCAGGTCTCCCGTAGCATGCGGCGCGGGCGACGGAACACGCCTCGTGGTGCCGCCGCTTATATATAACCTCCTTGGGCGCCGCGGCGTTGCGTTGAGCGGGCGCATGTCGCGGGCGGCCTTAGAGGAAGGTTGTAGCGGATATTTCATCGTCATCGTCAGCCCATTTAAGTCCCCACTGCTGAGGCACGGGCCTCCCTCAATCACATGAGGGGTAATTGCCGTACTCACCACGCTTGTCAGACGGGTTGGCGAGGGTTTTGATATAAATGCAGAGTTTTCCTTCTCTGGGTGCTGATGATCATGTCAGCAGCTTTACCTTAGTCGCCTTTTACGACACCTCGGTAAGAGTGAGGGTGGCCTATTCTACTCTGCCGGGGACCACACGGCCAATAGCGGATATCTGCGACGGGCTATTTATCCGCGACGGAGCATGGCGCGGATGCCCGCAACGGATGCCCTTAGCATGAGCGTTTTTAATCCTGGAGATGGTGAAATAACTGAACGTCACAAAAGAAAAATAATAACTCAAGGGTATTTAATGCTTATCACTATATTATCATTATCACTACATAGAGTAAAACAAAGTCGCTTCCATTGTCTTTTCTGCTTATATTTTCAAAGCTACGTAACGGATTTTGATGCGGTTTTTTTTTAATAGATAGTGTCATGCAAGAGGAAGGTTGATAAATGTATAATAAAATACATGCATAATGTTGCGCCCGTGTGAAGTCGGTGCAGGTCGTTAGTCGTTTATGAGTTTTAACCCGGTGATTTTTTATTAGATAGATAGATATACTTTATTGCACAAAAAAAACACAACTTTAAAATCTAGGCATTACAGAAACTTAATTGTACAATTTCGGCGGTCTTATCGCTAGAAGCGATTTCTACCTGACAACCTTCAGGCAAAGGACATTTGATAGTAGAGGAGGGGTAAGTGGTGCAATATTGAAAAAGGGAAATAAAAGTGAACTGTATATATATATTAAAATATTTTTTATTTATTTCTGTCATATCTATTTAGGATAATTTTGTTTTTTTTTTAACAAAAGTTTAAAAACTAAAACCCGAATACCAAAAATCGCGAAAAAATGCCACCTTGATTTTATTTTTTTATTAAAATGAATCTGTTTTGCTGTAGGTGGCATACGACCATGGCAATACGGCATAATAATTTCAGCAGAGATAATTTTCTTGTTTCGTACTTTTAAGAGCGCGTTTTTTGGTAGTCGGGTTTTAGTTTTTAAACTTTATTTTTATTTTACATATTTTTAGTTATGTAAATAAAATTAAATATTTGAAATGTGCTAAAAAAGCGCTTTCATTTGATACCCCTCACAGTTTTTTTAGTTCCTTACTTTAAGTCCCGTAGAGGGCGCGAATTAAACGTGACATCATGTCGCCTTTAACCAGAAGACAATCAAGATACTTCTAACGACACCTCATTTGTTCTAGTATGATAACTAATTTAGAAGTTATGAGGGAACAGACGAAATACCATACATGCATACAGGTGATAAAAAGAAGAAAATCTTAAGAAAATTAAAACCATAACTGGTCTCAGTTATAAAACAAAGCCCCTGTGGCAGTGTCCCCAAAATGTTACCAGCATAACCCCGCCGGATCTCTTTGGATCTCCCGTGATTTCAACTAAACACTTTAGGGCCGAGTTCACCAACTTTTCAAACAATGGTAATCACGCTTTATACATGCATACACCACAAGCATGGTTAAAGTGTGATTAACGTTGTTTCAAAGTTCGTGAACTCAACCCTTAGTTAGCTAACTATATCTATTTGACAGCCTCGGTGCTGTCGCAATGGTTAGTGGGTCGGACTTTAAGCGACGGTTGCGCCTGGGGTCCCGAGTTCGAACCCCGGGTCGGGCCAAAATTTGTACCTGAGTTTTTCTGTTAAGAAATTCGGAAGAAACTCGGAAAACACGTTAAGCCGTTGGTCCTGCTCCTAATCCCTCTTCGGTCGTGACACACTAGTGTCCCATCGAAATAAAAGGGTACGGGAATAGAGAGTGCATTTGTGTCTGCGCAAATACTTGTGCACTATAATTTGTCCTGCGTCGATGGCTGATCGCTGAGATTGGCCGCCATGACCGAAATATCGGTTTTGAGGACATTATTATTATATTTATTTGATAGAGACTTTACACGTGTGGTACTTTCCTTGATTCTGATATCTATAAGGGTTACCAGAGGGATTTATCGAAAGCATCGATCAGTTCATCGTCATCGTCAGCCCATTTAAGTCCCCACTGCTGGGGCACGGACCTCCCTCAATCACATGAGGGGTAGTTGCCATACTCACCACGCTTGGCAGACGGGTTGGCGAGGGTTTAGATATAAATGCAGTTTTCCTTCTCTGGGTGCTGATGATCATGCCAGCAGCTTTAACTTAGTCGCCTTTTACGACACCTCGGTAAGAGTGAGGGTAGCCTATTCTACTCTGCCGGGCCCACACGGCCCATCGATCAGTTATGAACGATCAATTGGTCTGGTGAGAATATATCGATCAACGTCAACCAATCAATTCTACCCTCGATAAGCCATCGCTTATTGTGTTAGGGCTTCATGTGTTAGTGTATTGCCAGACCATCGTCTGGAAATACCCTAACACATGAACTAAGCAACTTATTTCACGTTTAGTACAAAATAATGTGATGTTATTATAAATTTAATTATGAGAGATAACAACTGTTATAATTACACTACGTACTTTCATTACGTAGGTATAATTATTACCAAAACACTCGTAAAAACTTTGTAGTAATTTCATTTTCCTAATAAAACTAATAATATTTCATACAACATCAAAACCACATTTTATTGGTGACCCATATGGAGTCTGATACGAGTTTTCGCTATGTGTTCAAATATTTACCAAGCGCTTAAAACATAACCTACTTTCGGCGAAACGACTGAATTATTGATACCACCGACAGATTGGTATACAAAATAAAGTAGTGTATTCAAATACACTACTTGAAGTTGTTCAGGAATATGTCTATCTAGGACAAACGCTCCAATTAGGCAGAAACAACTTTGAGAGAGAAGCCAATAGAAGAATTCAGCTAGGCTGGGCAGCATTCGGTAAACTTCGTCAAGTCTTCTCGTCACTCATCCCTCAAAGTCTTAAGTTGAAAGTCTTCGACCAGTGCGTCCTTCCGGTCATGACTTACGGTGCCGAGACGTGGACACTCACGGCTGGACTAGTTCACCGGTTCAAAGTCGCTCAAAGAGCTATGGAAAGGGCTATGCTCGGAGTATCTCTGAAGGACCGCATCAGAAATTATGTAATCCGACAGAGAACTAGAGTTACCGACATAGCCCACCGAATTAGCAAACTGAAGTGGCAGTGGGCTGGTCATATTAGCTGCAGAACTGACAGTCGTTGGAGCCGTTAAGTCCTTGAGTGGAGACCGCGACTCGGTAAGCGTAGTGTAGGACGCCCTGCGACAAGATGATGATGATGATGACATTCGAAGCTGGTGTGGGTTGGATGAGAGTGGCCGAAAATCGGGAACAGTGGCGTGCATTAGGGGAGACCTATGTCCAGCAGTGGACGAGTGTGGGTTGCTGATGATGATTCAAATACAAAGTTTGATGTGTAATGGCTAGTTTATTTATTACTAAAGTAGAGCCAAACTAATAAGCCGCATTTGACGTTTCGAAATTTTATCATCATTGAGAGGTGACCTACTAAAGAACCTCGATTTAAGTGAATAATCGATATGTACTTCAAACAAACGTGAATTGAATACTATAATAATAGAAAAGAAGTTGATAGCACTTTTATTTGGAGAAATGTATATCAAAATGATTGAAAAGAAAGAGAAAGTAGGTCCTGATATTAATCCGCGGCCATCTCATTTCTTTTTTTTCGGAATTAAACCGCTTATGTTGTGTGCCATACATTTTTTTCTTTTTACAATGTTACTAATATATTTATTTTTTTTAAACAAGAGAATAATACTTTTTATTTTAAACAGAATGTGGCTTTTTTTATTTTATTTTTTCATTAATGGGTGTTACTACACGATTAACATTGTATTCGTTCGATTATTTGGAGAACACCACTAGAGCTTAAAAAGAAAATCGGTTGAAACATACAACATTTTACCAACGTTCAATTCTCTAGCAAAGTGGACACTCAATACTATCTTGCAATTTAATACAACACTCAATTATTCAACAGTGATTAGACCCAGACTTCGGTAAAACCTTTTCTCGAGTGAGTACTGTTATAAAATATTATTTTAAGTTTATAAAGCGATAAAAATATTATTTCACACTTTTTAGTTCGTAGTTTTTGAAGGCGGTTTTTTTCGCAGATTTTTTTTTCTAGCTTTTTAGTGTATCATTTTGTAGCCCTATATATTTTGATGAACAACATATAAATGCCTAGACTTCCCCTTTGTCATTAAATCTAATTTGCAAGAGGTGTTCTCCATGTCTCTAAATTATATTTGAATTCATTGTATTTAATTCCAACGTCTGATTACACATGTCATATTTTTTCTGCTCAAGAGGAGCAGATATGGTAGCCAAGTTTTTGGCTGAGCAATCTAAATAGTAAGATAGCGACATTGCTATTAGTCGTTTATAGTATTTATCAAGATAATAGTTATCCTTTTTGAAATGAAAGAATTACTTTATAATATAATTATTTATGTCAATAACATGGATTTTTTTACATGATTTGTCAAAGTATTCAATGTCATATTCATATTATATCTATAAGTATTTTCTACCTGTGGCAAGTTGTTATCATAGGGAAGTGTAAATAATACAATTTCGTTTACATGTAATAAACTAAGAGAGAGACAAAATGTTTTTATTTATATTTCCCTATTTCCTACCATAATTAATATTGCGGTATCCTTATGGAAAGTTGTTTGTGTAATCTTATTCATTATGTCAGAAAAAGATGCATCCGGTACACAATGATTGATAATCAACTGTCCGGAAGAAAATAAAAGGCGTCCCATATCTTTGCCTAACTCGTCACTAAACATGACATTTTTTTGTTTGCAATATGTTTATTAATCAAATTTGATGTTGCAGAACTATTGGTATTACAATGAGCTGGTGGAGGGCTGCTGTAGGTGGTGGAGGATTGATGCTTGGACGGGGTATTGTTTGATATAATACTGTCTATTTCGGAATGATTTAATAATTCCTGCATTGCAAGCATCAGTTCCCCATACTCATTTCTTGTTGAATTGACCTGTTATTGATTGTCAGTTGACCTTCCATCAATCATCAGCAGAACCACAAAATTAATACAGTCAGGCGTAAATACTGGTGCAGTTTTGAAGAAAGATAGAAATCGGTTAAAAAGAGTTTTCATTGTTTTTTCAAAAATGTTGTAAGATTTTTTTAAACGTCAAAATTGCTTTAAAACTGTTTTAGCTAACAAAGGTTCATTGAACGATTCTGGATAAAGACCATAATATTATAATTATCGCATTTTACCAAACGTCCTTAGAGGGCATGCTCCAAATGAGGACCTTCGTGGCTTAGACAACGGGGCGACAGATTAGTTATGACGTCATCAATCATTGTCACTTGTCTCGGCGTGACACCACCTCCTTCACTCCCCAATGAACGGTCTGCCTTAAAAACCAATCTTGGCGATTGGGTGAATGTCACACAGGCGATATTCCTTCCGTTAATAATGAATCTCATTTCAAGAAAGAAGCAATTTTATTTTGTATTTTTTCATGTCGTATATAGTGGACAAGAAAAGGATCACCATGGTAAGTGATTCCCGCTTCATATGAAAACCCTCAACATCGCACTCCATCCAGGTTAGGCCTCTCACTCACTTGTCGAAGAAACAGGACAGCTACTGCTGCTTTTCTGTGGAGCTGTGTAGATTACTGCCAGCACATTCATGCTGAAGCGTGAAATTTTCAAGGGACACTCCTACGACACGACATGGCATTTAAAAATAATTTTTATGATATTAAGTAAAGTATCAGCTTATATACTGTCCCACTGTAAGACAAAAGCGTCCATCATAGAAATCATGTTATCGCTACTATGATGGGATAAGGCTTATTCACCACGCTTGCCTAATGCGGATTGATGATTACCACAATGAGTCGGGTTTGTGATCACAAACCCGAGCAATGTTCGAAAAATTCGAAACATACTGCTTGTTCGACCCGAGAATCGAATCCAGGACCCCGAGATCACAGCCCGGTACTTCACCACTTGACCAATAGGGCGTCAAGACTAACAGGGCGTCTCAACCAATATCAGGGCGTCCTTTTTTCATATTAGATGACAAATACCTTTTTTTTGTCGTCTACATTCCTTCTGTCGGGGGGTTATGTTAGGATCTCGGTATGTTGGTGTTTAGAATCACACTGACTAAACCTCAGCCTCGCTCTCTCATTTCCAGAGTGGGAGACGTAAGTACGGGTTGACGAACCTTACTTCAGCAACCCTAATGCATGCTCGTCTGCCTATATTATTCACAATTAAAAAAAGTCCTTCCCCAGTCGGAACTGCGGGCCCAAAACTTCCTTTCCCAGTCAAGCTTTTCACAGTCAGGATTTTGACCGTGGGAGATCCAAGCTGCGGCCTCACAGAAAACCAGCGTGAAGCAGCGCTGTGCTATGTTTCGCTGCGTGAGTGAGGATGTTAGGGGCACTTAAAGGTTAGCAGTGCACTTGTGACTCCACTGATGTCGGGTGTCCATAGGCGGCGGCAATTGCTTATTATCCGTCTTTTCGTCTGCCACCTATCACATAAAAACAATTTCTTAAATAATGTATATTTCTGCCATTCTCAATTTCATTTGTTAAACTACTTTGCACTGCCTTCCCTTATTACGAATACGATATTTCTTTCCTCTACCCAAAGGTTGTCTGGAAGAAATCGCTACAAGCGATAAGACCGCCTTATTGTACTGTCTGTTGCTTTTGTATCATGCTTGCATTTTGTTTTTGTGCAATAAAACATATCTATCTATCTATATATCTCTTAAAGGCTCTTAAGTAACTACCGTCTTACTACTTAGTACTTAGGTAGGTAGTTACATAGGAGCTTTCAAGAGACGAGCGCACTACATTTCAAACTTTCTAGGCTGACAGCACATCAGCGACTTACTCATATTTGTCCCCACAGATGTTTATGGGTGACGGTGATTACCTACCAAGTTACCATCAGGTGACCCGGATTTTTATGTAAAGTTTTTTAAAAACGGTTTCTCCTCACGCAATCCAAACCCAATTGTTTATTTGGATTCAATTTTCCGTGACCTCCTACGACACAAGACGCTAAATTCAAAGCGCAAAAGATGTTCTATTTGTCTGTCCCTGCGAGATTGTAAACTTAAATATAGCGGTAAATTGTGAAACGCTCGCAATTTTGCGATGGAAGGTTTTTTTATGACTTTTTTTTATGTGATAGTTGGCAGACGAGCAGACGGATCACCTGATGGTAAGCGATTGCCACTGCCCATGGACACCCTTGACACCAGTGGGGTCACAAGTGCGCTACCAAAGCTTTAAACCCCCCTTTCCCCCGGATTGGGCCTTCCGGTACCCTCACTCACGCAGCGAAACAGAAACACAAAATTTTGGGTTGTGGAATGAATGAAATGAAATTTTTTTTCTCGTGAGTCAGGGTAATAACCTTCTTAATAAGGTTAATAACCTTCATTTTATTCAATTTTTAAATTAATATTATAATATTAATTGATAAATTAATTTAGCTTTTTTATTTACAGTGCGATATTTTCCAGGGGACTAAAGCAGCAGGTTTTCAAAAAAGGAGTGCTATAGTTTTTTAAAGGGACAACAACGTGAACGCAGGTCCCCTGGGTTTCATCATCATCATCATCATTTCAGCCAATAGACGTCCACTGCTGGACATAGGCCTCCCCCAATGTTCTCCACACAGATCAGTCCTGTGCCGCCCGCATCCAATGGATTCCCCTGGGTTTGCAAATATTTATACTTCGAAATGCTAGCTTCATTAGTATAAAAATGCTAAAATATCAAAACTCACTATCATACTCGTACCAGTTTCGAACACGGTTTCGAAGCTATACTGTCTAGCTACTGGATATAAAATTGATGTTATGAACATTTTGTAAACAATTACATGTTTGAAACGGAATACAAAAACAAAATCCGAAATCTTAAACCACAGACAGTTGAACGTCAATCCAACGAATAAATCACACGCAAAAATGTTATTCAATTTGCGTATCTTAATGCAAGGCGAATGAGTAAAATACAATATGACACGTCGCGACAAAAGATTCAATAGAACACGTCACGCCTTTTTACCCGAATACGGCAAAGCAAAAGGTGGGTTATGATTTTGACAGGCTATGTATGTATATATGTATGTTCATTTGTTTCCACGTAACTTCTAAACTGGTTATCGTATTTGAACAAATGAGGTGTCGTTAGAAGCGTCTTGGTTGTCGTCTGGTTATAGGCAACATGAAGTCACGTTAAATTTATTATAGCGACCTCTAGGGGACTTAGAGTAAGGAACTAAAAAAAATATTTTGCTTGAAGCTACCGTTTGTGGTATCAAATGAAAGAACTTTTTAGCACATATGTAATTATACTTATATAACTAAAAATATGCTAAATAAAAATAAAGTTTAAAAACTAAAACCCGACTACCAAAAAAACATGATCTAACATCGAAACTAAAAAAAAAATATTCCCAAAGCTTGCGTAGAATACTTATTTGCTGCTACCTTGTATTATACTAAAAAGTTTAAAAACTAAAACCCGACTACCGAAAAAACACGATCTAAAAAGTACAAAACAAGAAAATTGTCTGTGCTGAAATGATTATGCCATATCGCCGTGGTCGTATGCCACCTACTGTAGCAAAACAGATTCATTATAATAATAAAATAAAATCAATGTGGCATAAGACCACGGCAATACGGCATAATCATTTCAGCAGAGACAATTTTCTTGTTTTGTACTTTTTAGATCGTGTTTTTTCGGTAGTCGGGTTTTAGTTTTTAAACTTTTTAGTATAATACAAGGTAGCAGCAAATAAATATTCTACGCAAGCTTTGGGAATATTTTTTTGTAGTTTCGATCGCTTTTGTTCTCAGTTCACAGTTTTTCCTCCTCATCTCAGCGTGTAATTCCCATTTGCGTCAAAAGATGTCGCTGTGGAGCCCGAGGTGGGCTTGGACCATGATTCAGGATTTGGGGAGTCTGGTAATTAGACTTGTCAACAGTTGTGCTACTTAAAAATACACCTTTTATTGTAAGGAAAACTTAAATTTTCAAAAACCAGACATCTATTATGAAGCTGTTTTTATGGTTATGCCATAAAGGAGGGATAGAATATAAGCAATCTTTACTTCTTAAATTGTCGACGCACATTGTTATTCAATCCAAAAAAAAAAACAGATTTCACTTGTATGTTATTGGGAGAGCCACGCTTCGGCGTGAATAGGCCGGCTCGACTGGAGTAATACCACGGCCTCACAGGAAACCGGCGTGAAGCAGCACTATGCTGTGTTTCGCTGCGTGAGTGAGGGCACTGGCGGCCCATTCCGGGGGAATCGCTTACCATCAGGTGATCCGTCTGCTCGTCTGCCACCTTGACATAAACAAACGCACTTACCAAAATTCTATATTTTATCAGTTAAATTCAATGGAAGTTCTAAGTGTATAACCAAATACATAAAATAGCAGACATAAGTCATGTTTGTCACATGAATTAGACACTAGTAAAACAAACAAATCTTAATCCACAAACATTATTCTCATAAATACTTACAATTCCAATTTTACACGCCTGCCAAAAATATCCCAATAACACACGAAATCTGACGTCTTGATATAAATCAGGGCCACACCAACAAATTCGCATGAATGTAACATTAGTGCGTATCTTACGCAAGTTCTGACAATAAATTTTCCAATACAACTTTCTCGCAACTGGGTGGTTATGAGTGCTCGGTTGAATAATTTATGACTCGGTAAACCGCACCGTTTGGGCCCTCAAGGGCTGGCGAGGGTGAATTAGACGAGCGTTTGTGATAGATATTCTTGATATAGATTCGGTTATGGCAATTTTTCGCAATATTTTATATTTGTTTTTTTTTTATATGAGGAGCAGACGTATCACCTGATGGTAAGCAATTCCACCGCCCATGGATACCCGCAACACCAGTAGAGTCACAAGTGCGCTGCCAACCTTTTCCCCTTCCCCCCATTAGGCCTCCGGTAACCTCACTCAAACGGCGAAACACAGCGCAGGCGCTGCTTCACGCCGGTCTTCTGTGAGGCAGTGGTATCCGGTCGAGCCAGCCCATTCATACTTAAACGTGGCTCTCCCACATTTAACTAGTAATAATGTCCTCCAAACCGATATTTCGGTCATGGCGGTTAATCTTAGCGATCAGCCATCGACGCAGGGCATATTATAGTGCACAAGAATTTGCGCAGACACAAGTGCACTCTCTATTCCCGTAACCTCTTATTTCGATGGGACACTGGTTTGACACGACCGAAGATGGATTAGGCGCAAGACCAACGGCTTAACGTGCTTTCCGAGGCACGGGGGTACAAGACCGCCAACTTCCAGACTCCGGGTTTACATTGAGGATTTCTGTACAGAAAAACTCAGTTACAAATTTTGGCCCGACCCGGGGATCGAACCCGGGACCCCAAGCGCAACTGTCGCTTTAAAGTGCGACCCACTAACCATTGCGCCACCGAGGCAGTCAATAGTAAATAAATGTAAATAGTAAAAAGTAAGTAAAGTATCAGCCTATATACTGTCCCACTTCAGGGCAAAGGCCTCCATCATAGAAATCAAGTCATCGCTACTATGATGGGATTACGCTTAATCACCACGTTTGCCTAATGTAGATTGGTGATCACAAACCCAAACTATGTTCGAAAACCTCGAAAAATACTTTTTGCTCGACCCGGGAATCGAATCCAGGACCCCGAGATCACGGCCCGGTACTTAAGCCACTTGCAAATACAACAGGGTTTTCTTGTAAATAATGCACTTAGAGACCTTTAAGAGAAGAGCGTACTCTTTTTTAAAAAGGCCAGCAACACATTAGCGATCTCTCTGATTTCGTGGATGTTCATGGACGGCGATGATTACTTTCCATCGGATGACTCGCTTGCTCGTTTGTCCGTCTCTAACATAAAAAAATAATAATAATGCACTTAAAATTGTCGACAGTCTTCAGTTCGGGACTCAACCGACCTTTTGCTAACCGGATACATAGTCGATTCAACTGAGCTACTAGAGAGTTAAGTCAGTTTAGATATTGCCGACGTTTTTCAAGTATTTTAGACAAACAAAACTAGCTAACTAAGTTGGCGCAGCGACCCAAATTGAGCCTTAGCCTCCGATAATAAGAGTCTCCATCTAGGTCGGTCCTGCGCCACCTCCTGCAAGTCATCCGCCAGAAATCCGCGCAAATCCTTTTTGATTTTAGGCAAATGTGTTTTTATATAAAATTTCTGTTCACAGCAGATTTTTTTTATTAAAAAACACATTTGGTTACAGCACACTGAATTTTGTATCATAATAACATCATAAACTTTACCCACATAACACACATCATTTCACACACATTATAACCACACACACGTCATTACTTCACACACCTTTACCGGATATTAGTATTTATAATATCAAGATTTTATGTTTATGTTTTTTTTATTATTATTATTTCTTCTGTTTATATCACTTTTACTGCTAAATAGCCAATGCTCGACCGTCTTCTAAAATTAATTTTAATGTGACAAACTTTTTAATTGGCTAAATAAGAATTTAATTATTAAGTATTTTGCATGAACTTTGAAATGCTGTAAACGTTGCCAGAAATAAATAAATAACTATAGAAAATAGCCTACTAGACCGGTGGTAAGAAGAGTTATCGCCATAATATCTGTAACGTACGGTAAAATAGTAAGTTTTCTTTCTTACTTAGTAAGCTGGCTCAGCATTCCAAAATGGACCTTAGTCTCCGACATCAAAGTTTGCCATTTTATTCAGCCCTTTGCTAATTCCACCTAATCGTAGGTCCTTGGCGACTTCGTTCTAGCGATATCTCGGACGCTGCGGCATCCCGTTGGTTCCAGATAAGCTGGTTTGGCCGCTTGATTCTCTCCTATTTTCCACGTGTTCGAGCCAGCGTAGTCGGGATGATCTTATCTCCCCCATAATGTTTAGCTCGGCTATCAGGTAATATGTCTCCACTTTGCACGCTCAAGAATGTTTTAGAACATAATTTTGGATTTGCAATATCTAGCCAAAAGTCGGGAATCACGGATGTGGGTCAGAAAACTACGAAGCTAAAATGGGAGTGGGTGGGCCATGTATGCAGAATGAACCCTGAAAGATGGACAAAACTCGTCATCCAATGACAACCGACCAATGGACACGCGGCAGGGCCAAAAAAAGATGGTGTGATGAGTTTAATACATATGTTCAAGAATGGCAAGTAAGAGTACTGGATAGGGAGGAATGGGGAGACATGGTGCAGGTCTTTACCCAGCATAGCAGTGGTACTATACAGACTATGAATGTAGTTGCAAACGTTTAAGTAAGTAACAGTTGTTTTCATAGATTGTGTTTGATTCCAATTCCGAGACCCGTATAAAAGTATACCAAAGTTAATATAATAATAATTCTCATAACAACTCATACATTGACCTGATTCCGTACTAAGTAGCCTAAGCACTTGTGTTACAGATATCAGACAACAGAGGAACACAAATATATACTTAAATACATATATTACACCCATATTTACACATATATACATATATTAGCCGTGTGGTCCCCGGCAGAGTAGAATAGGCCACCCTCACTCTTACCGAGGTGTCGTAAGAGGCGACTAAGGTAAAGCTACTGGCATGATCATCAGCACCCAGAGAAGGAAAACTCGTCATTTATATCAAAACCCTCGCCAACCCGTCTGCCAAGCGTGGTGAGTATGGCAATTACCCCTCATGTGATTGAGGGAGGCCCGTGCCCCAGCAGTGGGGACTTAAATGGGCTGACGATGATATTATACACCCAGACACTGAACAAACACAAGTGCTCATCGCACGAATGTGAGCATTGTTACCGACTCCTTAGGAGGCGTAAACCTCCGTCGGTATTAGAAGTGTTTTTAGTTTTGAAAACATTACCCTCCTTCTTTGGCAGTCGGGTAAAAATCGAGGTGTCATGGAATTTCATTATCGTTTGTTTGTGTGTTGATAAGTGTCAAAATGTAAACACTAGAAAATTACTAGCAATATATTTTTTTGACTAAAGTTATAATTTGTCTAGGGTGGGGATCGAACCCATCAACCCACGACCTTTGGCGTAAGAGGCAGGCGCCATCCGGTCAGTCATAACAAAGTATAATATAAGTAAGGAAAAAACGCTGACACAACACAATACATGTGCGATCATGCGTTGAAATATTGGCGCGCCTGCTGACGGGTACACAAACATTTATGTACCTCTAGTGGATTAGTTAGGGTCTTCGAAAACAATTCGAAGTAAAAGTTAGATTTAGATTTTATCTAGAATACTCTTAGTAAAAATACAACAGCTGAATTTCACATGTAAGAGATAAAAAGTTAAGAAAAAATATTTTTGTTTTGCTAGTTTTATCAAATTCATGATATTGATTGTTGTGACATAATTTGTGATAGCTTAAAGCGATTTGCTTGATCTTGAGTTAGCGTGTATATCAATTCAATTCAATTCGTTTATTGCGTGTCACATTACAAAACAATTAAATAGGTGGAATTAGTATAAAGGTGTTCATGTGACGCCCTGGAAGCGCAAAGCAAATATAGAGGGTCTATTACATATTATCTTACTATTACTAACTTATTTTTAACTATCAGTAACATGCTAATTTAATATCGTAGCCATCTAGTTAAATTAGGCATCCAAATGGATGTCTATGGTGTTCGTTAAACGCGGACATCTAATTAAATGTCTAGGCTGATAGTTGTTAGAACTAAAATCAATCAACGTTTAACAGATTGGTGCTTAGAAAGTTAGCCCATTCGAAATTACTGAAAAAGACTAAGAATATTGAAACCGAGACTAGGTTGAACCACAGTCAGATTAATATCTCGGCGAGTTTTAAAGCTTACTCTAGAATGGACAAAATTTCATATTTTTAACATGTCCATATTGTTTTTTTATATGAAAATAGACATAAAATGAACAGACCCATATTTTTTCTTTTTTCAAAATTTGTCCATTTTCATACATAAAATAATTATTAAAATTCTTTATATTCTAAATAGACGTAAGTGCCAAATGACGTCATCGGACGGCTGAATACAGCGATATTCCTTTGCTTATCATTGTTTTAATTAAAAAAAAGGTACTACTGTCAAAGGTAAAGAATACTAGTGACAACATTGTCAACTTCATTTATTCATTCAACGTTGACAAGTTGTCTTTTTTTTGACAGTTGCATGTCATGGGTTTGGCATTTCGTAAATTTAAAACTATAATGTGCTAAGCAAAGAAATATTTTACAGTCTGCCGTCCGATGACGTCATCTTACGTTTTTTAGTTTTTAATTTTTTTCTCAGGAAATAAGCAATATAAAAAATGAATAAATATATATTCGAGCAGCGGAAAAGTAAATAAAGAATTGGTATTTTTTGTTTCAGAGCTTAGCAATTTTGAAATCTTGTCCATTGAGTTACAAAAATAGGGCTGACACTTTGAATTTGGATGTGCGCTATCACAGTCATGGTACAGCCCTTATGCGGATCCCCCCAGGTGTGTGCTAAAATATGTGCGTAGCAGAATTTACGTATAAGGCGCGCTACGCGAACCCGGCACCCACTCACACATTCAATGTACATAAACTATTGAATATACCTACTTTAATTAAGGCTCTACATCAGCAAAACTAGCGTCAATACATATTATACTATTTGTGACAATTTTAAGAGACTTTTAAAAAAGTACTTCTTTAAATACTTAAAAAAAAGTATTGACAGTTTTTTAAAACCAACTTTTTATTTATTTATTAAGGTTTACCAGCGTTTGTTACACTGAAACTAGAAATAAAAATATAACATCACATCTTACCAACTAAGCGCAACAATCTTTTACGGTAAACACCGCATGCAAAAGAAAGACTCATCTAAGGTTTATACCAAAACAGGTCTGAAACCATTAATAGACTAAAATTATTTTAAAGTTATACAATAAAAAGAGAAAAAAATAATAACAAAAACAATCACTACAATTTTACATCGTGAGCCAGGTCCTACACAAAATTTGCCTAAGTTTCGCAAATGAATCGGCGTGAATATCAATCAGATCGCTATAACCATTGAGTAGTTGGCAAAGCCTAGGGACAGGTGAATAGGGTATATGACTAAGCTCAAGATTTTACAAAATATAAATATTTTATCAAAATATAGGTCAATATGTGCCAATGGCAAAAATTCTCAATTAAAAATGTAACGTCTAGCCGGTTTTATGGTCATTCAAAGATTCATGGGCAAGTCCATTTTAAAAGTATGAAATTATTAAAAAATAATTATACCATTGAATAATCCATACAATTTGCACCAACTATTATAATAGAACCATTGACATAAACGAAACATTTGATATAGCTACCATACAAAATTCAAATGAAATGCATACAAAATACTGTCGTGTGACGTCACATCTTAGTAGCGATTTGTATGGAGCGTTTTGGGTTTGCCCAAAATAATGTGATTTTAAAGTTGTGATATCGCAGGTAGTTTAAATGAGTATCAAGTGATTTTTTCAACGATGTTTCTATCATAGAGAGGTCTTTTGATTGCAAAAATAAAAAAAAAAGTCATATACCGTATTGGTAGGTGATCCGTCTGCTCGTCTGCCACCTATATCATAAAAAAAAAAAAAAATACCGTATTGGCACCTAACACCGTTCTACGAAAAGGAGGACACAGCGGAGTTACGGGCTTACGGGGATTTTTACGAGGAACGCGAAGAGTAAATTTTCGTAGAAGTAAAGGGGAATGTATTTTATTATGAAAAATTTTGAAAAGAAGAACTTAAATGTTAAAATTTCTTTTTACGTAACAATAATCTTTGGTGCTCACTTTTAGTAATTATGAAGATGATTGTTACTTGCCTCGTGTAAAATTGATTGTTATGCGTTAAAAAAAAACGTTTCTTTAAGTTTATAAAATGTACTTTTTTTGCCACAATTAATAAAAATCGACAAAACTGCACACATCTATCGAAAATTTAGTATAGTATTATTTTTTATGAGATAGATTGCAGACGGATCACCTGATGGTAACATATGTATTACAAGAACAGTATCTAAATTTAGAGTGTCATAAAAACCTTGCCGGTTCGTCCTTGACGCGGTAACACATGAGCATCGCTTATTTAACTACATAAACAATAATATTATACTTATTAGTAATAATAAAGGGGTAGTAATTAAACAAGCTTCTTTTTAATAGCATTATTCGCCTCAGAAAATATATGTTACCTTCTAAATTACTAAGTCGGCCACAACCAATGCGCGTCTTAATAATAGTATCTCAGACACTAGTTATCTTATATGTAAGCCACTGTAAATATAACTCAGCATAGTGGTTATTTTTTAGCATCTAAATTTGTGGTATGCATTCAAATAGGAAGCTTCGAAAGTATTAATATATGACACCAAAATAGTAAGAATATTAGCCTCTAATTGCATAATTTAGTATGAATAAAATGTAACTCATCCTACATTAATCGATTGTTAAATGTACCTAAAATTGTCATCAAATAGTATAATTAAAGCCACTACATATTATTATTGTGTATTACACATGAACTATTAAGGACAGTCAGCCAGAGCGATGGTAGCCTAGTGGTTTAGAACGCGCCCTCCATGCGGAGGGTCGATTTCTCTAGATTTTTCAAATCTATGTGCATATTTCTATATTTACCTCGGCGGTGAAGGAAAACATCGTGAGGAAACCTGCTCGTTAGGGATCGTTTCAGAAGCGTGTAACCATGATTCAGTTGGTCTTGTTCCTCTGTCAAAGGGTTGCGAAGGTCAGACGGCAGTCGCTTCATTGTAATTACCAGGCTCCCCAAATCCTGAATCATGATCAAAGCGTACCCTGGGCTCCCAAAGCCCAGCTTTGGACTCAACCGGGAATTATACGCAAATATGAAGAAGAAGAAGAACTATTAAGGACAGTCATAGTAAAACCATTTATTTAAGGAAATCAATTTGTGAATTAATATGTGTAACAAGTACAATCATTTATAGAAAAGTAATTAATAAACATTAACACGTACATATAATAACGTGATTAAAAGAAAAAGAAAATAAGGGCAGGCGGGCGGGGGCGCTTCGGCACAAGTATCGAATAGCGCTCTCTGATTGGTGCAAATGGCCGGTTGCTGTCATGTCGCGCACTCGCGCCAAATTGTACAGTGGCTATTTTCACGATAAAAGAATATGAAGTATTATTTTACATGTTAAGTTATAATATATGATGTTGAGTATTGCAGCTTGAATACATAATTTTTAAGGAGCTTGTATTGAAGCTGTAAAACGTAATATGGTGATGAGTTACAAATTTTGTGGCTGAGTTAGTAAATTAGTTTGTAATGTATAAATCAGAAGGACAAGGAAAATTAATTGTTGATATTGACTTGACGCTCTCTTTTACATTTTTAGTTGGCGTTGTAAAGAAGATGAATTAGTTAATTAAAGGCTATGTCAATTTCCCGGTGCTTAGTTAGTAAATTAGAAGTTTGCGCGCGTGGCCAATTAAAAATTCTGTGGCCTTGTTTATTATTTCTCATAATAAAGTATAAAAAGATCAAGACTTATTTCTAATACATTATATACAGAAGACCGCGCGCTGTGAGTCGTTTGCGTAGGCCTATGCCAATGCATCTTGCTCGCAGTGAGCTGCCCAGAGCAGTGCTCATAAAAAATAACAACATACAGGGTGATACGCATGGCATGGTAAGCGATTGCCGCCGACAATGAACACCCGCGATACCAGTGGAGTTGCAAGTGCGCTGCCAACCTTTAAACCCCCTTCCCCCGGATAGGGCCTCCGGTACCTTCACTCACGTAGCGCACACGGCACAGTGCTGCTTCATGCTGGTTTCCTGTGAGGCCGTGGTATCACTCCCGTCGAGCCGGCCCATTCATGCCGAAGCGTGGCTCTCCCAAAAAAATTGTCTTAGACATTGAAGTATCTCAGCTGTCCTACCTAGCCCTAATTATCTCATTCCAAAGTGAAGGGCGATCATTTCACGTGGGTTTATTTGCCGGCGAACCAGTTTCTCAGTTAATTAACGAAGCATTTCGAAGTTAAATAGTTTGCTCTGATGTGTAAATTAGGGCAATTTCTCGTTATGACTTTAGTAAATGGATTGAGGGATTTGCTGGGGTTCTACTTGAATTTATGATGATTCTAGTTTATAATGATACAAGATTAATGTTCCTCTAAACAACTCCATAATCTAAATTAACACATTGAATGCCAAATATATTTTCAAGTCATTATTGGTTCCCACCATACAAATGGTTCTCTACGTAATACTACGTACTCGGCTCCCCTTTAAAATTGGTATGTGTGGTGCCTACTACGCAATATTACGTATACGCAGCATTGCGTAGATTGGCACCCTTAATCATTTAATTATTCCAGACGCCTACTCTACGCAATACTGCGTATGCACAATCTATCGACTACTATCTCATTTTCTGTCCCTTTTCTACCTAGATCACGCCACCTGATTGAGTTATTGTAAATGAAAGGACAAACGAGACGTTTTGGTGATTTCAAATAAACATCAACTTCAGCTTGTGAACGTTAGGAACAGAAACGGAAAAGTCTCACTGAAACCTAACATTATTGCGGACTATAATCTAGGCATGTCTGGTATTGACAGAGGGGACCAGATGGTCTCGTATTACTCTTGCCTGAGAAAGACACTGAGATGGCACAAAAAATTAGCACTGCATGTTTTTGAGGTTTACGTACAAAACGCACATAGGTTGCTACGTTTGAAAGACCGCGCATCCAAAATACGGCTCTTGAAGTTTCGGGAAGATTTCGTAAAATATCTACTGAGACTGAACTGTGGATCACAACAGTGTGAAGCACCTGGACCACAAATACCGCCAGTACAGCCTGAACAAGATCAAGCAGACCCACAGCCGTTACTGCCTGGGCCATCTGTACCACCCGCATCGCCAGCTGTTCATAAAAGTCGTGTCCCGTTGAACAATTTTCATTACTTAGAAAGGCTCCCACCTACTGCCAAAAAGGCTGTTCCAGCGAAGCCTTGTCGTGTCTGCACCAAAAATAAAAAACGAAAAGAGTAATCTTTCGTATGTGTCACTTGTCCGGAAAAGCCTGCCTTGTGTGTTGTAAACTGTTTTTACACTTACCACACTGATCCTCGTTTTGCATAATTTTATCTTGAAATTCTATTGTTGTTATTAGAAGTTCCTGTTTTTTTTATATGAGTAAACTAAACGATCTTATTAGTTATAAAACTAATTTTTGATCTCAACATCAAACTAATTTTTTACCTAAGAAATATAATTAGAGTCTAAGAAATATTGTGATTTGAGAAGTTTAAAAATAATAAAGTTACTTTTTTTCCATGTCATGTCTTATTTAAGATGCCAATAAACCTAAAATCGTCCTTTGAAGGATGCCGTTTAACACAAGTCGCCATATAAACTGTAAGAAAGTACTACGTTGTATTACGTAGTTGGCTCCTAGCATCCCTAGCACCTACGCAATATTGCGTAGTAGGCATTCAATGTGTTAAAAAGGTATCTAAGTTTAAAAAAAATATATACAAGTAACATTTATTAAATACAGGGAGTAATACCCAACTTTATTCGCGAAAAACAAACACGACAGTTTATGTGCCATGCTCTGTTTTACCATAAACAACAAACAAACAGACACATACACACACCTGTATTTTTAGGGTCCCGTAGCCAAATTGCAAAAAACGGAACCCTTATAGATTCGTTATGTCTGTCCGTCCGTCCGTATGTTATAATATTATTATGAATAATGTTTTCTGCGAATTTTTTGGGTATAACATTTTTTTGCAATTTCTTCTTAAGTAAATAATTCACTTAAAATGTATCGACAGTCTTCGGGTGGGACTCGAACTCACGATTTTTGTTAACCAGGCAACTACTTTACCGACTAAGCTAACAGAGACTTTGGTAAGTCGACGAATTTTGTAAGCGCTTTGTGCTTCGCCGTGAGCCGAGGATAGTTCCATCAATATTATAGATAAGTACCTACAAATATCCACTGGAAATATGTTTACAAATATTTTACCACCAGTAAAGATGAAACATGCTTAATTCATATGAACTTTTTAGGTATAGCAAAATTTTTTGCAATTTATTCTTAAGTAGATAATGCAGTTAAAAACTTACCCAAAGAGGGTCGATTAATTTTCTAGTGCATTATTTACTCAATGTTTTCTACAACTCGGAAACCGTACCATATAGCGTCTGTAGCGTGAGTATTGTGTGTCGGGAACAGGTGCGAAAAAATATTGAGTTAGTGAACTGTGGTACCGGTAATGCGAGTAGTAAAAGACTGCGAAGGAGAGTAGACCGATATGTTAACATTTAACATCTTACCCGCAAAAGCTTCGGTTACTCCGTGACCATGGCGCGGATCAGTGCCGAAATATCGGAAACTCAAGAATGAGATACACGGTAGAAATCTCATAAAAAACGATTCTAACCTTAGTGACCTAAAAATAACCTACCTTATTTGTGGTTGGAAAAGTTAAAACCAGATTTTTTACTTAAGAGCTTTGTTTGGACTACTTAAGATGACGTCATACTTTTTTTTTTCAATTATTGGCTAACTTTTTTTGATATTAGGGCTCTACCCGAAGATATCTAGCCAATATCAAGTAACTTATTGAGAATAAGTGGGTAATCAATAGTCGAAGTCAGTCAAAGACACTCAATAAAACGCTGGTGTTTTACGTTACGTTTCAACGGATTCTGCCGATACCACTCTATAAACAATCGTTGGTTTTAGGACTCTATTAGGTCCAAGCAAGTTGTCCGTGACAACTTACTCGACACACAATAGCACTGTTAAAAACGATACAATAGATAGATAGATATGCTTTATTGCACAAAAATAAAATACAAGCATGATACAACAGCAACAGACAATAAAATAAGGCGGTCTTATCGCTTGTAGCGATTTCTTCCAGACAACCTTTGGGTAGAGGAAAGAAATATCGTATTCGTAATAAGGGAAGGCAGGATACAATTCAACGATTTTTATTATCAAAATAACTTTGCGGCACTTCACTGTAAAAGTTAACGAAAATTCGTTCACTAATAACCACTAGACACTAATTTAAAACCTTTGAATTGTATCAGCCCACGCGGGGTGTTTGACTCCTACCGCCAGAATCTCTAACTTTTTATATTATCTCACTAAACTAACTAAAGATTTGTCCGCGTTGTAAGCAATACAAATATTTTCCAAAACTCACAAGTCTCAAAGATTTCTTAATACCCTTTATATTATATATATAAAAAGTATTATTGACCTTTTAAGGCAGATTTTTTATCCGTAGTTAAACTGAACAAGGCTTTAAAAAGTTATCAATGGTAATATCGCTAAAATGTGTTTTTGGGAAATAGTTAGCTTAACCAATATTATAGTACAAGGAATAGGCCTCTACTTTACTATTGATTAATAAATAATAAATCGTCATCATCATCAGCCTATCGCAGTCTACTGCTGGACGTAGGCCTCTCCAAGCCACCCTGCGCAGATCGTCCCCCCACCTAGCCAACGGGCGTCCTACATTACGTTTGCCAAGACACGGTCTCCACTTTAGAACTCGTTTACCCCATCGGTTGTCGGTTCTGCGGCTACTATGGCCAGCCCACTGCCACTTAAGCTTGCTAATCCGGTGGGCAATAAATAAATATTTCTTAACATCACATACATTGATCTGAATCCGAGATAGGTAGCTCAAGCACCTGTGTTACGGATATTAGAATCAACAATAGGATTAGAAATATGTACACATAATACTTTTCTTTAGCTATAATACATAGAAAATACCCAGGCCAGTACAAACAGACATGTTCATGCACACAAATGTTTGTACTGAGCGGGGATCGAACCCGCAACCCTTGGACCAAAGGCAGCGTTCGCTACCACTGTTCCGAACGGGTCGTCGATTAGATAAATAACTGTAATTTATTTAACGAAAAGGTAACTAAGGATCAAAAACTGTTATCTTTCTTGTGATATTTTGTCTGTCTATACATGTTCTTGTATTGCATTCGGGAACATAATGTAATAACAAAATAATTTAATCATATAAGAAAAAAAAAGTTGGTCTTTAGACCTTCAGAAATAAAGCCTTATTTAATATAAAATTTAGCAGATCCTATTTAAGTAGCTCTTATGATACTTCTCTTTGTAGTTTAAAACTGTTTAAAATAGCGATCTCGTAGCAATGATCACTTAAGATAATTAAGTGTTACTTTCAAAAGGTTAAATACTCGGTGAATATTATACTTAAGAAACATTGTTTTTTAACTCCGTGGAATTCAATGACGATGAAGACGACGCGTTTGGAACAGTAGTGGTAGTGAACGCTGCCCTCGGTCCAAGGGTTGCGGGTTCGATCCCCGCACAGTAAAGTAAAGTAAAGTATCAGCCTATAAACTTAATATTAAGAAACGTTGTTCCAAACACAGGAAATAATCCTAAGTCATCTGATAACCTTTTGAATACAATATACATCGCCTTAGTTCAATCAGTGCTAATATATTGTATTCCCCTATGGGGAGGCGCGTTAAAAACCAGGTTCATGACGGTTGAACGAGCACAGCGAGCACTAATAAAAGTCATGCTTTTTAAGAATATTAGATTTTCCACAGTAAAAGTTTATGAAATAACAAATTGCTAAACTGTCAGGCAGCTCTATATATTGATGACCATATTAAAAAAACATAAATCTCTCCTTATGACCCCAAAACTAGAAAATAAGAGAAGAAAGGACATAATAGCAACTGTACTAAAAACTAAAACGAAATTTGCAGCCACTCAATATGACAAACGCTCATCCTATCTTTATAATAAAATAAATAAAGAATTAAAAATATACTCCAAATCATACACTGATTGTAAAAAAGTGCTAACTGAGTGGTTTAAGACCGTTAAATTATGAGAAAACGGAAGCAGTATTACTATACAATAAATAAATAAAATAGAATAAAATAGGTTACATTTAATAAAAAAAAAAACATAAACATAAATTAGCAGACAGACGGACCATATCTAGTTTCACTATTACACATTTAATTGCATAGATTAAAACACAATATAAACTATACCTACTAACATATCCACACCTTCAATCACTCATCTCACACTTCATTCAGACATCACACACTCTCATTCACACGTTTCACATTTTCATACAAAACATGATTATAAGTAGTCACAATCTCACACATTGGGAATATAATTATTTAAAATCTGTATTCTTTAATCATATCAAATGTGTGAAAGATATGGAAGAGCGGAGTCTTCTGGCACAGGCATTTTTATGCTTAAAAGAAGGCTCCAATCACAAGCTGATTTAATGTAAAATCATGTTTTTGGAAAAATAAATTGAAAAAAAAAAAAAAAAAAAATAAACTGTCCCACTGCAGGGCAAAGGCCTATAGAATTCAAGTTATCGCTACCACGCTTGCCAAATGCGGATTGGTGATCACAAACCCGAGCTATGTTCGAAAAATTCTCAACATACTTTTCGCCCGACCCGGGAATCGACCCAGGACCGCGGCCCGGAACTCAAACCACTAGACCAACCCCGCATGGTACCTACAAAAATTTGTGTGCATGAGCATGTCTGTTTGTATTAGTCTGGGGTATTTTCTATCTATGTATTTTAAGTAGGTATACAAAAAATAAAAGTAATATATGTATTTATTTGTAATCACACTGTTGATTCTGATATCCGTAACACAGGTGCTTGAGCTACCTATCTCGAAGTCAGATCAATGTATCTGATGTTGTGAAATATTTATAAAAAAAATATAGGCAAAGCGAACGGTTTTCAATTAGCGAAGCATGTTAAAAAGAAGCTAGAATTTCTTTTTTTCTGCTTTCTAGTACCGTGAGTTATTTAATTTTTTTTAGAAAGAGTAAAGTTAAACCTTAATACACAGCTTTTAGACAATTTGGTTTTCTGTTTTAAATTTCCTCTTTCCCAAAAACTGTACATATTGTGCGAGTATTAACTTAACTTGAATTTTAACTTAACTTGAATTTCATGGTATTCAGACTACGTACAGAAGTAAGAGGATTACAGGCAGTATTGAATAATTGATCAATTATTTCCAAATTTAGCCGTAAAATTATGTTATACTCTAAATACAGAGGCGACGGTTTACTGGGGAGTTAATTTCTATTTAATGAGGTACCTTACTCCCACTGCCTTAAGCAGTTAGTAGGGTTATGAATATTTATATCATACGACCATTTAACGGTTAATTAAAAACATATCATATGTATTAATAACTCTTCAACTAAGCAGTGACATCGGGTCGCTTCGTGTCTCTAACAGTCTGTATCACGGTAAGTGCTCAAAAGGGCTTTTTTTACTCATCCCACCCGTCATTTTCTGTCACAGAACTACACATACCCGACAACTCTGTCACCGGTCACCATGGAAACCATTCCATCACGGACTAAGAATTTCGGCATTTCCTATTTCTGGAGAAATGGAACTCGTTAACGACGCATGTATTTCCTCCTTCCTACAATATGGATTCCTTCAAACAAAGCGTGAAGCGTGGGCCAGTACAGCATTGCCAATGGAAGTGATGCATCGACATCGCGTCCGTTGTAATTGCAACGCGGGCTCTCCTCGTGCTTAAAATCAGACAGAAGAGAGCCAATATACGTTGTCACTGTAGTTAAGTACAAACTATAAAAACATTTTTACAGAATACCGGACAAACAAGTATACGGCACACCTGATAGTGAGCGATCACCGCCTCCCCATTTTTTGAATTCACATATTACGCCTCCGTATTTTATACAAGCGGCTATGGAACGAGCAATGCTCGGCGCCTCTCTCCGAGATCGAATCCGAAATGAGGTGATCCGGCAGAGAACCAAAGTCATCGACATTGCTCGCCGGATTGGCAAGCTTAAGTGGCAGTGGGCTGGCCATATTAGCCGCAGAACCGACAAACGATGGGGTAAACGAGTTCTAGAGTGGAGACTGCGTCTTGGCAAACGTAATGTAGGGCGCCCTCTAGCTAGGTGGGCAAGAGCTGGATGCGAGAAACCATGGATAGATCACAGTGGCGAACAATTGGAGAGGCCTATGTCCAGCAGTGGACTGCGATAGGCTGATGATGATGATGATTTTATACAAGAGTGTAGCCCTCACTTCGTTTGGGGACATTAGTTTCAAACAATAGATGATGGTGGGTGGTTATATTGTAAATGTGAAATTTTCCGAAATAATATCACGGTGAAAGAGGTACAACCGACCCTGAAGTAGGTTTAATGCATCTCTATACGGTAGAGAGGCGATAGAGAAAGAACATCACCCAGCACGTCACCCAGTACTAACGGCTTCGCGCGACTTATCAAGTATGGCTTTTTATAAAAGGGCTCAGTCTGATTAGAGTGCACGTCTATGTATTGTTATAGGTATTCAGCCGATTCAAAGGGAATCAAATTTTCAAATCACGTACTCAATCTTGGTTACAGAGTATTTGAATGACTGATTGCTTCCCGAACCCAAAGGTTCAACTGCAGTCACAGGATAGCCTCACTCGGCAAAGCTTCTCAAATATGTATTTTATAGTATAAACCTAAAGCAAAGCATACTTAAACTTCCAAATCTTATGCATTCAGTCATAACACTTTTATACATATTAACATACCTAATGTTATTTGTACTATTACTTCATCATTTCAGCCAATAGACGTCCACTGCTGGACATAGGCCTCCCCCAATGTTCTCCACACAGATCAGTTCTGTGCCGGCCGCATCGAATGGATTCCCGCGATCTTCCCACTACTATATACACATTACTACACACTACTATTGCTACTACTTACACATCATATTTTCAAAATAAAATTGTATTTTAATACGATCTGCAGCTTTTTTAACAAGTGACAGACAAGCAGACGGATCACCTCATGCCAAGCAATTGCCGCAGCTTGAGCTTCAGCAGCATTATGTATAAATTGTAATTACTATGTTGTTTTATTTTATTAAATAACAATCATTTTTGTCCAACATTAATCTTAAAAAACCTAATAAATACTTCTTTCACTTTATAATAATATTTAAATTGTAGGTACCTACATTGACCTACTTAAATCAGCTGCTTGCTGAAAGAATTTGTACCTACCTAATAAATATTTGTGTTATAGGTCAGATACTCTTTTTTTAAACCGGTTCAAACGTTTGTTGTACACTTATTTGTAAATAATTCCAGGTATGTCGGGTAGTGGAGCTTACCCTAAGAAGATGACACGGAAGGCCACTTCCCAAGAATTAGAATTTAAGTTAAAAAGGGCCCTTGAGGAAATAAAAGAGCTTAGGGAGGACAACACCCAAATCCTCAAAGAACGGGACGACAATGAAGAGGAATCTCTTAAAATTATAAACAACAACACCCAACTTAAGTGTGAACTGGGGGACCTCCATGCTCAGCTTATGGATGTCCTGATGCAACGAGATCAACTACTTGACACCGTGGCCAGCTTTGACCAGTGTAGTGAGACCTACGAGAGGGCTCTGCAACGGATCCAAGACCTTGAGGTGGAGCTAGGGGACGCCAACAAAGTCATACAACAGTATGAGGAAGACAAGAGGTGTCAAGAGGCATTACATACCCACAGCCTGTATGAAGAGTTGATCGGGTCACCAGCTGGGCGGGGGGCTATCCAGAGTAACAACTCATGTCTGGAGAATGATAGGGTTAAACTAGGCAAGAAAAATAGACTTAAGAAATATGTCAAAATAAATAATTATATTAAGAAAACCGAAAAATTATTTAAAAAACAAAAATGCCACCAGAAAAACATATTATTGAGAAAACAGCGAGTAGACCTACTTGATAGTTTAGAATTATATAGTAAGAAGTTAGATGAGAGTAGGCATAAATATGAAAAAGACACACAGGAGCTGCAAGCAGACATCTCGCGGCTGCATAGGTCATTACAGCGTGTGACCGACAAATATAACTCAGCCCAAGGACAAATAAGCGAACACATCCTCGCTGCTACCCGATTTATAGAACAGTGTAACTGTCAGCATGGTACAGGGCCCGGCCTCACTGACCTGCAGGTGGAAGATGAAGCTCCGCTTCTGGACCTCACTACCAACAATAACTTATTGTCATCAGTAATGAACAATACTAATAATAATGTAACAATTTTTTCTGATAGGATTGGAGTTGGTTGTGGACCTCTTCTAAATGAGAAATGGACATGTATGGTAACAAATTATTGTATGCCTAACGCTTCATTAGAGCAAATTATTGACAAGATGAGTAAGTGTACATTTAGTAAGGATTCAATAATCATACTAATGATTGGGAATTCCTTAGAAATAAGAAAAAGAGATTTTCTTCAGAGATTCTCAACCCTTTGTGAGCTTCATGTAAAAAAAATATTTTTGTGTGCCTTCCCTTTTTCTAGGTACTACACACCTAGCCAAAATAACAGTATTCATTTATTGAATACATTATTATACAACCTGACCTTTAGTCATAGTGACAAATTTGTGTTTTTTGACACAAATAAATTTATAGATAATAAGTTTTTGTTGACTGGCAAAACTTTTTATTTGCCTGATAAAATTAAAAAAGAAATAGCTACTCTGTTAGCATTTAATATTAATAATTTGATTACCCAAAATAATTTTATTCCAATGATTTAAATTACAATGTGAGACAATAGAGGAATCCTCTTGCAAACCAATGACAAAAAGAAACTCTAAAAATCTAAACCTTATTCATCAGAATATACAGGGTTTGTCTGGCAAATTACTTGAATTGGAATTATTCTTAAATAAAATGAATGTCCATGTATTATGTATTACGGAACATTGGTTAAGACAGTATGAATTAATTATTAATATTGACAACTATAGCGTCGGTAGTTCGTTCACGAGAAAGTCTGCAATCAGAGGCGGGTCACTAATTTTATTAAATAATTCCATTAAATATAAAGAACGCAAAGATGTCGTTTCACTTTCACTTGAGCGAACTATTGAGCTAGCATGTGCGGAGCTTGAACGACATGTCATTGTTTGTGTGTACAGGCCTCCATCTGGGAATTTTACTTCATTTGAATCCATTATGGAAGAAGTATTAAGAAAAATATGTTCATCTAATAAAAAAGTGGTTGTGTGCGGGGATTTTAACATCAATATTTTAGATAATTCTCAGAACTCAGTGCGGTTTCTGAATCTTTTCAGATCATTCAATTTATATCATCTTTTTAACGAACCCACACGAGTTACCCCCACCACAGCTACTTGCTTAGATAACATATTTTGTAACTGTGATGTATTAGACAAGTCCATAATAAACTTCATAAACTCAGATCATAGTGGACAACTAGTAATGTTTGAATACAGTCATGCACCCTCTTCATGTAGCTTTGTGTGCAGGCCAATAACTGTAAACCGTAAAGAAAAATTTAAAGAAAATATTTCTAGAAAGGTACCTGCATTATCATGTCACGATGGAAATGCTAATCAGCTTTATAATATGCTTTTTAATGTGGTTGAAAAAGAATATAATCAGATTTTCACTAAAAAAACAATTAAATTAGATACTTCTAAAACTAAATTCAGTGACTGGGCCACTACAGGCATCTATAAAAGCAGAAAGAGGCTGTTTGAATTATATGATATCAAAGCCAATTCTGAAAACGCTAATTTAATTGAATATGTCAGAACATACTCAAAATTATTCAAAAAAGTATGTGCAATGGCAAAATCAAATTATTTGAAAGACAAAATAATAAAAGCCCCTAATAAAAGTAAAATCTCATGGAAGATAATAAATAAAGAGACTTGTAAAAATAAAACAAAAGACAACAAGCTCTCTCTTAAAATTGATGGCAAATCACTTGTTTCTGACTCTGAAGTAGCAGAAACATTTCAGTCTTTCTTTTCTAATATACCAGTCACAACAACCAATCAATTGAATTCCAGTCCACATCTCGCTGCTTCTCTCCTCAGGTCTCATGTTGATAAGTGCAACACGCCTTTTAGATTCAATCATGTTAATTCTAATATAATTTTAAAAACATTCAAAGAATTAAATATGAAACCGACTGAGGATTTATGGGGCATCTCGGTAGATATAATCAAAAATATAATACATTCTATCGCACCCCACTTAGCAATAATATTTAATAAATGTGTTGACGACGGTCAATTTCCCGATATGATGAAATACAGTAAAATAATACCGTTATTCAAGTCGGGTGAGAAAAGTGACCCGTCTAACTTCAGACCTATTTCTATACTGCCTGCTCTCAGCAAAATTTTTGAAAAAGTAATATTCACTCAGTTGTTGTCTCATTTAAACCTGAATAAAATATTGCACAGTAAGCAATTTGGATTCACAAAAGGGAAATCCACTACTGATGCTGGAGTGGCGCTTATCAAACATGTATTTGATGCGTGGGAGAAAAAGCAAGATGCTATTGGAATATTCTGTGATTTGTCTAAAGCATTCGATTGCGTCAATCATGAAACATTGCTAATGAAGTTACAGCATTACGGTGTCATAGACACCTCACTAAGTCTAATCAAATCTTACTTATCAGATAGGATTCAGAAGGTCAATGTCAATGGAACTAACTCTTCTGGCGCCCCTCTAACCATGGGTGTGCCCCAGGGCTCTATATTGGGGCCCTTGCTCTTTTTAATCTATATAAATGACCTTCCTTACTATACCAATGATCTATGTGAGATAGTGTTATTTGCTGACGATACATCCTTGATTTTTGAGGTTGATAGGCAAAAGAAAAATGTTGACGAAGTAAATAACACACTCTCTCAAGTACTACAGTGGTTTACTTATAATAACTTAGTTCTTAATTCAAAGAAAACAAAATGTGTTAAGTTCACAATGCCTAATGTAAGGCAGGTCAAAATGAATATTGTCATGAATAACGAACCTATCGAAGTCATAAACTCCACAGTTTTTCTAGGTATCACTCTGGATACAAAATTGCAATGGAGCCCTCATATTGCGGTCTTGGCAGGAAGACTTAGTTCAGCTGCATATGCAGTTAGAAAGATAAGGAATCTGACTGATATCGGGACAGCGAGACTGGTTTATTTTAGCTATTTTCATAGTCTGATGTCATATGGTCTACTACTGTGGGGATCCGGTGCTGACTTACAAGCCATCTTCATTTTGCAGAAGAGGGCCATCCGTGCCATCTACGGTCTTAGATCACGTGACTCACTCAGAGAAGTATTCAAGGAAATCAATATTCTAACCGTATCATCTCAATACATTTTTGATTGTATTATGTTTGTACGCAAGAACTTGCACCTTTACTCGCAAAAATCTGATTTTCATAGCTTTAACACGCGAAATAAACATAGGCTTGCTGTCCCAAATCTAAGACTTCATAAAATTGGAAGTTCATTTGTAGGATTGAGCATTAGAATGTTTAATAAGTTACCTCAAAATATTATTGATTTACCGGTACATAAGTTTAAGTTGCATGTAAAAAACTGCCTAATGCAGAAAGGCTACTATAAAGTAGAGGATTATTTGAATGATAAGGATTCCTGGACATGTTGATCTCTTCGCCTGTCCTCTAATGTATAATTCATTTCATAATTTTTCATTGACGATTTATCTAAACGATATTGATTATAAGCAATGTATATCATACTGTCACTGTAATCATAATTTGTATAAGAATGAAAGTTGTAATTACCATATTATTTGGAAAGAGTAACTACTGAGTTTCTTGCTGATTCTTCTCGGTAGAAATTGACGTTCCGAATCAGCGGTAGATTACATAATATTTGACATTCATAAATGTTCTTTATTGAATAAAGACATTTTAGATTTTGACTGTATAAACATTGATTTATATTAATTATTCAATAATTGACAAGATGCTAACCACCTACTATTGTACACCTCGTCCAGCAGTTTATTAGTCTGGATTAAGTAACTACTATTCTTTGTGACCTATGAGGGGAACCTAAGTAGTCATGCTCACTCAAATGTCTCTGAGGTGGTGGCGCTATGTGGCGGGTCATTACATTCCCTCTAATATGGTTGAGTGAAATGATGGCTGGCACGGTACGTCATACTTGTGAACAGGTGCCACCATTGGGGACTGGTCTGCTTCGGTTTACCTCATAATATTTATTTTATTATTATTTCCTTTATTTTATTTTGTGTAACAATTAAACTGTATGGCTTGGTATGATGATGACACAACATTGTATGAAAGTTTGGCGATTAAAAAGAGTAACTGGCGAGTTTCTTGCCGGATCTTCTCGACCAGAAACAACTTTCCGAGCCGGTGGTAGAATCGCATTATGTTTATTATTTCTTTAGTATATTTTATGTATCAACATATATATGTATTAACATGTAAATTATACATAAGTACTTATAAATAGTTTTAAGTCATTCAAATGTATGACGATTTGTAAGTGCTGTGTACAAGCCTATGCAAATAAAGAATTATTTGTTGTTGTTGTTGTTGTTATCCTAACTGCCGCATCCAGGGACGTTATATAAGCTACATGTTCATTAAATTAATTATTATAGATAGTCTTTCTGCGTATTCAAAAGTGTGAAGCAGGTGTCGCATTCTTTTTTTTTATATGAGAGGTGGCAGACGAGCAGACGGATCACCTGATGGTAAGTAATTCCGCCGCCCATGGACACCCGCAACACCATTGGAGTCACAAGTAGTACAATTAGAATTTATGCGCACGCGTTCATATAAGCTTCCTCCGCCCAGGCGCGGCCTTGATTGGCTGGCGAAATGGCGCGCACGGTGGCTAGTTGAGGCGGACGTGGCATCACACTCGGTTAGGCTCTTATTGGCTGGTAACAAGTATTAATATTTTTTTTACCGACTTCAAAAAAGAAGGAGGTTCTATGTTCGACTGTATGTTTATTTTTTTTTTATGTATGTTCACTGATTTCTCCGCCAATTGTTGACTGATTGGCACAATTCTTTTACCGAACAATAAACCACTAAAAAGCATGAAAAATTTTTTTCTGCGAAATAAAAACCGCCTTCAAAAACTACGAACTAAAAAGTGTAAAATAACATTTTTAACACTTATACACATACACTTTAAATAACATTTTATAACAGTACACTCGTGAAAAGGTGTTTAAAAAGTCGGCGCCTAATCCCTGTATAATATTAATTGAATGAATTATTATAAGATAGTCTTGGGCGCCGAGTTCGGTAACACCTTTTCTTGAGTATACTGTTATAAAATGTTATTTAAAGTGTTAAAAATATTATTTTACACTTTTTAGTTCGTAGTTTTTGAAGGCGGTTTTTTACGTATCTGAGTGCGGCAATTAGTACTCAATCAAGTCAAAGTATTTAGATATCATCTCATAAGATATTGTATGAATTTATTATTATTACTGTGGATTATCTGACCTTATTATTTGTAATGTGTACAAATATATCTGTAGGTTAATTCTCTGTGACATATTTTTCCAAGATAAACGATATTCTTGCTCAACTTAATGTTTGTGATTTCACCGGCATAGACGCTAAATCAATCTTATGGAACTTTTCGCTTTTATCGGATCGCGGAACTTATAAGGAATCCACTTGAGTTGGCGAACCCTTATAAATGGTCAGTGGGAAACTGTGGACGTGTTGTAGCAAGTTTTTATCCTCCTCATGTTAGTGTGTAGTTCCTTGTTGCGATCAAAGCTGTCATTTTGAAGCCCAAGTTACGGTTAGACCAAGATTCAGGATTTAGGAAGTCTGGTAATTACATTAACATGACAGTCGTCGTGGCAGGCCTTCCACAAGGTGTAGCGACGATCTGTTGAAGGTTGCGGGAATCCATTGGATGCGGGCGGCACAGGACCGATCTGTGTGGAGAACATTGGGGGAGGCTTATGTCCATAAGAGTCCCCCAATGTTCTCCACACAGATCGGTCCTGTGCCGCCCGCATCCAATGGATTCCCCTGGGTTTGCAAATATTTATATTTCGAAATGCTTAGCTCCATTACCACCGGAGTAGTATAAAAATGCTAAAATATCAAAACTCACTTTCATACTCGTACCAGTTTCGAACACGGTTTCGAAGCTATACTTTCTAGCTACTGGATATAAAATCGATGTTATGAACATTTTGTAAACAAATACATGTTTGAAACGGAATACAAAAACAAAATCCGAAATCTTAAACCACAGAGAGTTGAACGTCAATCCAACAAATAAATCACACGCAAAAATGTTATTGTACGTTTATTGACTGAAATGATGATGATGACAGTCGTCTGGCCCTCGCAACTTTTTCATAGGTAAAACGTTTTTGTTTCCCCTCATTTTTCCTCCCACTACATTGGCTATTAAGATTCACAACCAGTTGCCGATAAAGAACTAACATTCTTGCTACTCAATCAAATGCCCAAGACGATAGATTTTTCTCTTTTCACAACTGCCTGGTTGTGAAACTCGCCGTTGCTAAAAAGAACCACCTTTTTTGCTACTCAACCATAGTTATTTTCTTTCTAGTGTTAATTATATGGTTCTGCTGTTGTTATTTAAGTGGGTACTAATTGGAAAATCAGATCATACATAAGCAGGAGTAATAAGTACTTATTGATTGATTTTGGTTCATCGTCATTCATCAGCCCATTTAAGTCCCCACTGCTGGGGCACGGGCCTCCCTCAATCACATGAGGGGTAATTGCCATACTCACCACGCTTAGCAAACGGGTTGGCGAGGGTTTTGATATAAATGCAGAGTTTTCCTTCTCTGGGTGCTGATGATCATGCCAGCAGCTTTACCTTAGTCGCCTTTTACGACACCTCGGTAAGAGTGAGGGTGGTCTATTCTACTCTGCCGTGTGGTCCCCACACGGCTGATTTTGGTTAAAAGAAGACATAATTACTTCAAAGTTTATCCCTCTTCTTATTCAATTGAATTCATATTTAGTGTTTTTTTTACACAAGTGAACGTCTAAAAAGGAAGTGCAACTAACCAACGACGACTAATTTGTTTTTTTTTAGTGTGAAACAAGAAAATTGTCTCTGCTGAAATTATTATGCCGTATCGCCATGGTCGTATGCCACATTGATTTAATTTTATTATTATAATGAATCTGTTTTGCTACAGTAGGTGGCATATGACCACGGCGGTACGGCATAATAATTTCAGCAGAGACAATTTTCTTTTTTTCTTACTTTTTAGAGCGTGTTTTTATGAAAGAAAGAAAGAAAAAACATTTATTTGACACAAAAGATATTACAATTCAAACTTAAAATAACTAAACAACTAAAATTAAAATTAAAATAGTGTGCCAAATAGGCTTCCACTCAGCATGTGCCGTGGTGATAGTTATCGCCACGACGCTGGTATGGTTATGGTAGTCGGGTTTTAGTTTTGAAACTTGATTTTTATTTAATTTATTTTTAGTTATGTTAGTAAAATTTATATTTGAAATGTGCTGAAAAGGCTCTTTCATTTGATACCCCACATGGTACCGTCAAGCAAAATTTTTTTTTTAGTCTTCACTTTAAGACCCTAGAGGGCGCTGTAGTCAATTTAACGTGACGTCATGTCACCTATAACCATAAAACAATCAAAACGCTTCTAACGACACCTCATTTCTTCAAATATGATAACTAGTTTAGAAGTTATGAGGGAATAGATGAACAACCATACATAAATATATACATACAGGTTAAAATCATAACCCTCCTTTTTGTTTCGCCGTAGTCGCGGAAAAAGGAAGGTTGTTACAGCATTATATTAATCGGCTGAATCTCCTTCACACCTTAAATGAAGAGCAATTCGTTAGGTCCAAATTGGTTTATCAAGTTACTCGGTTACGGTATTTGCAGATGATTAAAATTCAAAACATGGTTCTGTCCTTTTAATTTTCTCTTTCTGTTTTCCTCCTCTTCAACTGTTGTGGATTACAAAAAGGGTTACACTTTGGCATTGTAACACAGCCAAATATGATTACAGTGTGTTCGTATTTTATTTATGTATTAATATTTAGTCACCAAAGTCATCGACACTGCTCACTGGATTAGCAAGATTAAGTGGCAGTGGGCTGGCCATATTAGCCGCAGAACCGACAACCGATGGGGTAAACGAGTTCTAGAGTGGAGACCGCGTCTTGGCAAACGTAATGTAGGGCGCCCTCTGGCTAGGTGGGGGGACGATCTGCGCAGGATGGCTGGCAAGAGCTGGATGCGAAAAGCCATGGATAGATTACAGTGGCGAACAATTGGAGAGGCCTACGTCCAGCAGTGGACTGCGATAGGCTGATAATGATGATGATGATGATTAATATTTAGACTTTCTGTGTATATACATATTAAGATTGCACAGCCCTACCTTCATCAAGTGTCCGTTACTCAAAGGTTGCCTGGAAGAGATCGCTGATAGTGATAAGACCGCCTTCGTTGTACATGTCCTGTAATACCTAGTCTTAAGTTTTCATACTTTATTTTGAGTGCAATAAAAGTATATTCATTCATTCATTATAAAAATGTGCTTGTTCATTAACCAGCCTTTTTATGAGGAAGGAAGGTAAACAAGCAAGCGAGTCACCCGATGGCAAGTGATCACCGCAGCCCATGGATATCAGCCACACCAGAAGCAGTAAAATTGTGTTTCTGACTTCTTAGGAAGGTCTATACCTTCCTAAGAAGCTCGTTACTTAAAGATCTCAATATCGTATCGGTTTGGAAATGCCCGGAAGTAGATTCTACAATGAGGAGGTGCGTAGCATAAAATGACGTGCAAAGTTTAATAATCTCGTGTTAAATTTAATATTTAATTTCCTATTAACACTCTCAATACAAGCGATAAGACCGCCTACGTGTACTGTCTGTGCTGCCCTCGATATTTAAAAAGGTGCATATAACATTTTTTACGGAAATGAGTTATACACGAAGACTTTTAATCGGTGATCAGGACCTACTGATTCCGACTAGGTGGATGATGGCCATTGCTATAGTAATAGTAATTACATGTTTTCTTTTTGTTTAGGTTTTATTTTAAATTTTATTAGATATCTAAATTTAATTGGAATGTATGGTCTTCCTACATTTTTATGAAGTATAGAAAGCTATTTTAATTTTCTTTAATTTGTTTTATTTGACGTTGTCTGCCATTTGACAGTTTTCTACCAATACCATGAAAAACTTTAAATCTCTAATAAGGTTTGTTATCTTCACTGTACCTGTACTTATGAAGAGGTTTTATTTGTAACAAGAAGGAGGAGTAGGATGACCATATTCATAGTTATTAACTTAAAGTCCCAGACAAGAAAAAAAAATGGAACGCTGACATGTAACTACTATTACTATAGCAATGGCCATCATCCACCTAGTTGGAATCAGTAAGTCCTGATCACCGATTAAAAGTCTTCGTGTATATAGTAGGAATCAGGAAGAAAAGGTGCATCTACCAGTATTTTTATTATTTCTCTAACTTGCTTCGTTGCGATTTTTTAATGAAATAAGGCGCTTCTGCATACCTTTTAAGACCAAATTGAATATAAAAAGACAAATTTATACAAAACTTACTTGAAAAACCGCATTTGTGTAGATGTGCCTTTGTGCTTTGTTTTTTTTGTGTTACTTTGGTACTTTAAAAGGCGTTTATTTCTAAGAAGTAATAAATAAGGCGCAGGTAACAATTTTACGCCTTAAAAGTAATTAGAAGATTCTGTCATACTAAGATAAAAAAGTCATATCGGCCACTTGCGCCCTTTCTACTTCATCAAATTCGTTTTGAATACTGAAATAAAAAGGCGGATATAACCATATGCGCCTATTTTTCTCGAAACATTCATAATAAAATAAAATAAATCTTTATTGAAACCAGTAACATTATTTTACAAACAATTGTAGCGTTAATGACCGCATTAGTCGTAGACTGTGTCGCAGTCACCAGCGCCCGCCTCAGTGACAGACGTTTCAGACTTAAATACAAAAATATAAGGTTTTACATAATTTTACCTTAATTATATAGCTTATTAATTACATTCAATGGTTTGTGTGAGTGTGTGTGTGTGTGTGTGTGTGTGTGTGTGTGTGTGTGTGTGTGTGTGTGTGTGTGTGTGTGTGTGTGTGTGTGTGTGTGTTCAATCAGCGTTTTTACTTTAAATAGCGCATCAGGCTATTTGCGTCTTTTCAATTAAAGACGTTATATTTTTTGCATATTTTTATACTAAAATGAAAGCTTAACAGTTATTCAATTATTTTATTATATAAAAATAAATTTACATGTTTGATCAATAGAGGATAAACTTCACAATTTTGGCCATTATTTCCAATTTATTTGAAATGACAGCGAGCAATTTCCCTCTTATATTGTTTTGTGCAATAATATTAACAATTTATCTATCAATGATGACATTTTAACTGTTTAATAAAATAAACGGTTATTTAATGACAATAATTTAGGGAAATATTAGTTAACAAAAAAATGTGCCTTATTTTTAAATTAATGGTGACATTTTGTAAAACAACTTTTTTTAAAGAGATAAAAGCTAAGTTTCTAGCTTAGTATTTTCTTGACAGAAAACTACATTTCGAACCATTGGTAAACATGTTGACATTCATAAGTGTTCTGTATAGACTTAAACTGAATAAACTATTTTCATTTTGCATTTTATCACGATAGTTATTAAATGTAACTCGACAACAGAAAAATAACAATAATTTAATCAATCAAATAGTTCATTTATAAGGATAATAATAGATATTAGATGTATCCAAGTAGATCCAAGTCCATTCCCAGACCAAGTACCAGACCTGCACTTGAATCGATCCTCGGCTGGTCGCAAGCAGCTCCAGCCAGCCATCTTGCTCAAAACGTCTCTCCTCCTCCTTTTGCTTACCATGAGGTGAGCCAATATACTGTGTCACTTTAAAAACAAAAACTTTTAGGCCTACATTACGTTTATCACGACGCTGTCTCCACCCCAGAACTCGTGTACCCCAAAGACTGTTGATCGCCAATGATCTATTACTATTACAATTGTATTTGATACATCACTATTAGAATTGTTTTTGATATAGATTTTTTTGTCTTGTTTCAGGTTGGAGGTATGCGGACTCAGAAGTTACCAGCTACACTGCTTCTGTTGCTGTTTGCAATAGAAGCCCTTGATGCTAACAGAAGAAAACAAAAAGACAAAACTATACCAACAATCATTAATATCTGCGACATAAATGACAGGGACTCCAAAATACATTGCTACTGCGAGTTCAGTCAAGAAATCAATGAAGCAGTTAAGACGGAGTGCTGGGTCTTCAATGGAGGCATCGAAAGATCAGACCCGCTATGGTCAAGTTTCTCCTCACAATCGAATATAGAAACTTTAGCATTCAACGTGAGAGCAGATGGCGGCTTGGACTTCGTTCCATCAAAAGTGTTCCGCTACGTTAGAAAGTTGAAAAACTTTAGCATAAAATTCAGCTCAATACCAAAAATAGACAGCTATACTTTTGTCAATATGTCGTCAGTTCAAGAAATGACGCTGACAAAGAATCAAATAGGGTATTTAAATAAGCACTCATTTTATAATTTGCCGAACTTAACAGTTCTTACATTGGATGAGAACAGAATCAAAGAGCTTGTCACGGACACATTTTACGAGCTGCCAACATTGCAAAAGCTATACCTTACTAGTAATAATATAAGTTTAATACAAGATGGTGCATTCAGAAGTCTTGTGAACCTACTGGAGTTGGAGTTGGATAGGAATAACATAAGCGAGCTAAGAAAAGAATGCTTCGACGGTCTCGCTAACCTGAAACGGCTAGATTTAAGAAGAAATAAAATAACAACACTCACTTCATTCACATTTATCGAGTTATGGAATCTTCATTCATTACTATTAGATTATAATGAAATTAATATGCTCGCTCAAAGGACGTTTGATGGATTATCTCAGTTAAGAAAGTTAAGCTTGAGTCACAACAAACTTGTGACTTTGACAAGTGGCCTGTTCGAGGGCGTCAGAGGACTTGCCGCTGTAGATTTAAGGCACAACAAATTAAGGAGATTGACACTCGATAATATTCGCCCTATTTATGACAATCTCAAGAACCAAAATAGCTACATCTATATGGAAGGTAAGTTAAGATAAATAAATTGTATTTTCATATCTAAGATAATAATTTCAGTCGGTAAATCATTGAAGGGAGTATGGGTTAGATTTGAGTCCTGGTTTAAATGCAAGGATTGCGGTCAATGCCCTAATCAACATGTTAATTAATAAAATTGAAAGTTTGTAATATTTGAATTGATTTTGGTCTCCAGAGTAACTAAGTACAAAAGAAAGCCTTTATCTGAAACGAGGATAATTAATGAATGTGGTCCTACCCTTTTTTTTTTTCTTTAGTGGATTTTACTAATCTGGGCAATAAGTCTGCGATTAATATCACATCGCTGGAGTTCACTGAACAAAAATAACACTTTTTTTATTTAAAAACTCTAGATATTCATTTAAAACCTTTTAATTACATTATTATAATTTATTTTCTTTAACTTTACCTGAGCGTTAGTAATGAAGTATATTCTAATTTTTACCTTTAACGACAGCTCTTGAGAAGCGCATCCAAATTAAAAATCAATGATATTCTAGTGAATGAATATCTTACCT
This sequence comes from Marasmia exigua, assembly GCA_019059595.1. Taxonomy (NCBI): domain Eukaryota; kingdom Metazoa; phylum Arthropoda; class Insecta; order Lepidoptera; family Crambidae; genus Marasmia; species Marasmia exigua. Next base: position 5,428,375 of record CM032476.1, read on the forward strand.
AATTTCAGAATTGTCTGTCATCGAAAGATAGAAGCAAATTCAATTATCGAATAAATATCAATTAGTCCCAGCCTCCCCTCCGATTCAAAAGACATTACCCTAATAAGGAGATTTAATTAAGACTTGGATTGTTACAGGGAATGAATTCACCTGCGACTGTCACCTGGCGTGGATGCATAAACTCCGCCACGAAGCGAAGAGCATGAAGGTGCGAACATCTCTAGAGAATTTCGTTTGCAAATTCAGCATCGATCCCTCGCTTAATTCACACTTTACTTACTTCGAAAGAAGCGTGATAAATTCAAACAGTTTGTACGAAGGAGACGAAAAGATTCAAATTAAAGATTATACCGATAACTCGGAGGATATTTTTCATGATGAAATAGATGATGCTTACGCAGATGAACCCAAATTGGTTAGGAAAGAAAATGAGAAAACGCTCTTACAAATTCCTATTGAGTTGCTGCCGTGTCCTCAAGATGTTAAAAGCGTTACTGATAGAACTTACACGTATCCTTCGCAAAACGAGGCGAAGGATTACAGAAATCTCATTCAATCTTCTACGTCACCGGCGAATGATGTAAGAGTTTCTGTTTTCCTGTTTACGGTTTTATTATTCTTAAGATATTAATGGACCACTCGATGTAAAACAAACAAATAATACTCTAAAACTTTCCGTTCGATTCAATACGACAAAACTTTTGTTCTGATAATTTTGTTGACTTATTCATTGTTGACTTTGAGAAATGTAAAATAAATTTAGATGAACTTATGAATTTGTACATAATAAATTATAGTACTGTAAAAAATGTGATATAAATATAAGTGTAATTATCATAAGATACAATTTAAGGAATTAAAAACAGGACTTTAATGTACTTCGTCGAAATAAGTCAAATCACACATTTTATTAACAAAATATTGTAAATCTACTACATAAAATAAAATACAAACATCTTATTTTCTTGTTGAAGAAATTCTATCTTTGAAATTCTATGTACATAGTGGAAAAATTAATTAACTATCTTGTAAATATTATAATATTTAAGGAATTACAGTGTGAATAAGAATCTATCTTAAATTTTGTATCTTGTATGTCACTACTTGCCATTCTTTCTCTTGGAATGTTAACTTATATTTATCCATTCATTTTATACCACAATGGCAATTGTTGGAAAATATAGCATTGAGTTCGTAAAACTAATTTTAACGGGGACATTTGGCAGCAATATTGCCATCAATCTTGTTAAACTCTTGCAGTTCCATCATTACTCTTTAGAGCTATATGCGCGTTGCCAAAAATCTTAGTTTCTTTGTAGATTATTATCCCATATGCTGTGAAATAGGACAAAGCTGTTTTTGACGCGAGTGAAATATTGATATCCTAAATTGAATTTTTGATGCTTAGAGCATTCGTTTCGTAAGTAAACTAGATGTGACCCACCTTTGATTTGAAGTGAAGCACTAGAGCCAGCTTAGGAGTGCAATTAAAGATAAATAATGTAGTTTGGTGAAAAGACCAGCTTTTGGCTATATTTTCTGAAAGCCTCAATAGAGTGGGTAACGACCCTACTCTTCGTGTGCCGCAAACTTAGATAACAATTTATAATACGTTGATATCTATATAAAAAAAAAAAACATTATTCAATGCAACCTTGTATGTACCTAATTCTTTTCTTTTTTCTTTTTGTATAAATAAATAAATATTTCACAACGTCACATACACTGATCTGACTCCGAGATAGGTAGCTCAAGCACCTGTGTTACGGATATCAGAATCAACAGTGGAATTCAAATATATACATATAATACTTTTCTTTTGTAAATACATAGCAAACACCCAGACCAATACAAACAACCATGTTAGTTTCATTTGAATGTTTGAGGCGTTTCTTTATACTGACAACTTTTTAACACTAATGACTACCACACAATGAGATACTATGTATCTAACTTATTTGGTTTAATATTAACGTAGAAAATGTACGTATTTATTGTAACATTGCATGTGTTGTTTATACTATTTTTTTTTAAATAAATCATAATTAATTGCTTTTACTCTTACAATACTTACGCTGTAGTTTCTGAAACAATAAACATTTCTTCTGATCACACAGTTTAACTGACTCTTTCAAATATTAAAACAGTATTCGATTTTACTATTTTTTCCAAGAAATTAATTTAAACTTTTTTAACAGAAAAAAAGCAAAGTTTTATTTCAGTAGGCATCAGATATCAACATAATATTATTTGAAATATTTTAACACCCTCAACGAAATTCCTACTAAAAGTTTTAGAAGCAAAACTATTTCATCAAAACGACAAAGGCTCGGATAATAATAACAGCAAACTAGTTTCAATAACAGCAATAGTTCTATCAACTATTCAACGAAAAGTTATTCAGTTTTTTGATTTCGTCCCAACCCCGAATCGATTATAAAGGCGAATTATTTCAACAACTCTAAAATACACAGTTGGAAATACAAGTACAAGCTAAAAGTGAGTCCCAATTAGCATAATATCGATGTTATCCAGATATTACAATCATTGAATAGCCAATAGAACTAGTTTGGCAGAATCGAATTTCAATTATTGGGACGATTCGCTGAACGGTTCTAACCGCGGGATTGTAATAGGTACTCGGACTCAAACTTAATATTAGAACATTGTGCGTTAATGATCTATGGTGTATGCAAGCCATAGAGTAACTTTTACAACGTGTTATTTAAATATCGCAAAACCTCTTGGGATGTAGCTCAGCCCATGACAATGAACATCTTTCACTATGGGACCAACATTAAAATCGCGAATAAAAACAGCTGGTTCATACAAATCGATCAGCGCAGCAAGCCAATTGAGAGGTTTTGCACGATTTAAATAACACGTTGTATAAACTAAGATAGAGGCATCAGCATCGTATTGTATCGTATTGGATCTTCGCACTGTGTGCGGTTCGGGTGTCGGGGTAGACATCGGATTACCCGGGCTGCATCTCGCGCCTTCTTGGCGCGGTGTATGCGCTCCTCTAGGAGAGGAGGCCTCCCGACAATGCGCGAATAGGGCGGTCTTCGACGCCGATGGGGCCTGCCTGCGACTCTAACGCGCTAATCTGTCAGGGAGGAGGCATCAGCCCGCTAGCCAGTTGTAGCGCCATCTAGAGGAAAAATACCAATACTCAACGACCATGTAGAACGGCCACCTTCGAGAATCAGTCAGGGAGACAATTAAATAAAATATCAGAAATCATTTAATAGTGTTTATAACAAATTTCCTTTTTTTTTTAATTGCTAATATAGGCGGGTGGCTTGAGGTCATTGTTTCGGAAACACGATTCACTAGCGCAATGTAAAAACACATAGTGATATCTATCGAAACAATGTCGAACAACAATAAGCTCCATCTAACGAAATCCACTGAACAACTTTGTGCGTCTTGTGAAATGTGGTACAAGTCGACTTATATCGAATTTGATTTTCTTCTTGCTACTTCATCACAAAAACAAAAAAATCCTCTATTTTTCTGGTTGATCAGACATGCAAAAAATCCTCCATTTTTCCGTCTGATCAGACAGATTGGGATGAAGCAACTAGTGCAATAATATCGATACAATTGATAGACTTTTTTTATGTCACTCTGATGGGACGACTAGCGCTCATGGAAGTAGCGAGCTTTTTTTTAATGTGATAGGTGGCAGACGAGGAGATGGTTCACCTAATAGTAACCAAATTAACAGTAGGAGAGCCACGCTTCGGCATGAATGGGCAGGCTCGACCGGAGTAATGCCACGTCCTCACAGAAAACTGGCGTGAAGTAGTGAATGCGCTGTGTTTTGCTGTGTGAGTAAGGGTACCGGAGGCCCAATCCAGGGAAAGGGGGGTTAAAAGGTTTAAAGATTAAAAGGCAAGCAGCGGACTTGTGATAACACTGGTGTTGCAGGTGTCCATGGGCGGCGGTAATCGCTTACCATCAGGTGATCCGTCGGCTCGATATCATGAAAAAAAAACACCGCCGCTTATGGACACCCGCGACATCAGTGGAGGCACAAGTGCGCTGCCAACCTTTAAACCCCCCTTCCCCCGGATTGGGCCTCCGGTTCTTTCACTCACGCAGCAAAACACAACACAATGCTGCTTCACGCCGGTTTTCGTGGTACTCCGGTCGAGCCGACCTATTCATGCCGAAGCGTAGCTCTCCCATGGCTTTACTGAGAATCCAGTTATTAGGTTTTGTATACCCAGTAATTGCACTAGCTACACTATTACAAACTATATTTTATTTTGAATTACGTAATAATGATATATGTGTCTATAAGAACATACTTATTAATTGATACAGGTTCATTTCATTGTGATAGTTGTGTTTGTTTTGTTAACATAATTAGTTTTCAGTATTTAGTGAGTAAGTAGGTAAACATTATTTAATAAATTGTTTTTTTTTTATTTCTTAAAGATTCCTGGCTCTATTGACTAAACGTAATTGTTTCAATTGCTTATAACCTTTGCGCCAATTGGGTATATAATGTAAAAATATTTGGTTACCCACCCATAACCCTTCTTTGTTGTTTGATTATTTTTGTTAGTCCGCTTCTGGCCACGGCTGCTGTAACGTAGCCGAAACGTCGAGCAAAATATGTGAGTAGGTATATAATGTTGTGTCACATAATAAATTTCGTGTTAATTCCCGTTTTAATTAATTATAATTATGTTTTGCGCACTCATTTTTATATGTTTCTTATGCTAAAGTATAGTTGTGACTCAAGTGATTTCTCTGGTTGTTTAAAGTTGAACATAAGACATCCAAATCGGGATTTTCCGGATTTCTTTATGCAAAAAAACACCCGAGTTTAATATTCTTAGTTAGGAAATGTTAAATTGATCAAACATTTTTAATACAAAAAACCGGCTTGGATGTTTTAGTTGAGAATCAATAAATTTATTAAATATCGGGATATAACTAATCGCTAAACAAAATGGCATAGCACTGATTGTGTTAATTTTAGTAAAAAAATCATTACTAATAAAAGTAACATAATCAGTTTACAGACTAGAAATGGTAACCTTTATTTTATTACTAGTTCTGTATAAAGTATGGGAGACTAGGGTGAATTAATAACACAAAGATTTAAAATAATTTTCGGTTTTATTTGATTTAATCGTGCGCTTCAAAGGATTGCATGCCTCAAGTGGCAATGGGCAGAGCACATAGAAAGGAGAACAGTCGGTCGTTGGGGCCGAAAGGTCCTCGAGTGGAGGCCACTTACAGGAAATCGCAGCCGCGGCAGGCCCCCCACAAGGTGGACCGACGATCTGGTGAAGATCGCGGGAATCAATTGGATGCGGCACAGGACCGATCTGTGTGAAGAACATTCATCGTCAGCCCATTTAAGTCCCCACTGGGGCACGGGCCTCTCTCAATCACATGAGGGGTAATTGCCATACTCACCACGCTTGGCAGACGGGTTGGCGAGGGTTTTGATATAAATGCTGAAATGATGATGATGAATCGTGCGTTTGTTTTTAAACTGGTCTTATTTATCTGAAATCGTATACAGTCAATTTGGGTAACTTTGAATTACCTTGTAACTTTGAATAAAACTGGTGTAAAGATTTTTTATTTTATTCCTTGGAATTCCTATACAATTTAAAACGGTATCTATGTTGAATGGATCGACCTTTAGAGCATAAAGCATTATTATATCAACAGAATAGGAGAAAAAAAAATAAGCTGTTCCATACAAAATAGAATATCCACCCGGCAATACTATGGAACAGCTGATTTTTTTACTCATTTTATTGATATAACATCCTGAATGTACTTTACGCATGATAGGTATCTATCTTGTGGTTTTCGGGTTGTCAACAATAAAAAAAACGGTCTTAAATGAATTCTTTAATTCTATAATGAAGACATTAAACAACCGTACATCCTTTGTCAGGATAATTTTGTGCATGTCATCATCATAATCATTTCAGCGAATAGACATCCTCTGCTGGACATAGGCCTCCCCCAATGTTCTCCACACAGATCAGTCCTGTGCCACCCGCATCCAATGGATTCCCGCGATCTTTACCACATCGTCGGTCTACCTTGTGGAAAGCCTGCCACGGCTGCGACCTCCTGTACGTGGCCTCCACTTGAGGACCTTTTCCCCCCTACGGCCGTCTGTTCTCCTCGGTATGTGCCCTGTTCATTGCCACTTGAGGCATTGGGCATGTCTGTGACCTTAGTTCTCCTGTGATTTTGTGCATATGTGCATCTCTAATTGATTGATGATCCATTATACGCATAGTTTTTGAAACCTTTCATACAGTAACTACCAAATTCGATACAATTCACCCCAGACTCCCTACATTTTAAACTTAAGTTATGAAGCGCAGAAACTGTGTTAATGTACATAATTCTTTGTAAAGTATTTATTACTTTAAAATTATTTAATTAAAGGTTGATGTTGGAAGCTAGAGTATTTCCTTAAAGCTCCCGGGTTACGAAACATTATATAATGAAATTCCCTTTTAATCCCTCGGGTAATTAGTCGGGAAGTATTAAAGGTAAGTAGAATCAAAGATTTATTGAAGAATATTCCAGATTAAGAATAAAATTGGTACCTTAATTTGAGATTTTTTTTTCACAACTTTTTTAATTTACCAATGGTTTGATGACCCGTTTGGAACAGTGGTAGTGAACGCTGCCTCTAGTGCAAGGGTTGCGGGTTCCCCGCACAGTACAAACATTTGTGTGCATGAACATATTTTTTTGTATTGGTCTGGGTATTATCTATGTATTATAAGTATGTATTTAGAAAAGAAAAGTATTAGTATATGTATATATTTGTAATCCCACTGTTGATTCTGATATCCGTAATACAGGTGCTTGAGCTACCTCTCTCGGAGTCAGATCAATGTATGTGATGTAGTGAAAAATTTATATTTAATTTATATTTAATGAATATTATTAGAATAAATTTAAATTTTAAATTTGATTAATGAAATAAAATTAACTCCGTGTTATTTCTTCTTACATGATAAACTTATTATTATACATTTGAAAACTACGATCCAAACTGAGCAATGTTTGTTCTACAATCTTTTGGAAATTTGCATTTTTCGATTTTAGCTTTTTATATAATTCGTTCACGAGACTTGCTCATTTATTATGAGGAAAAGTTTAGTAATAGTCGTAGAACTAATTGTTCAGAATAGTATTTGATAGAAATGGGGTGAGCCCTGCGTCTCATAGCCACTGCGACCTAGTAGATGATCTATTGTGGCAGCCCCGTAACCTATTACAGCACCTCATGTAGCTCCAGTTCAAGGATAAACCCGAGAATCAGAATAGTAGGTAGTGGAAGATTTTTAACAATTTACAACAACAACCTATATAAAATTAGTAGTAATGGTTACATACTTTTTTTATTTCGTATTCTTTATTGCATTATATTTTATACATTATTGTAATAATATTTTTTTTTCACAATATCACATACATTGATCTGACTCCGAGATAGGTAGCTCAAGCACCTGTGTTACGGATATCAAGACCAACAGTGGGAATACAAATATATACATATATTACTTTTCTTTTGTAAATAAATACTTATAATACATAGAAAACACCTAGACCAATACAAACAGACACGTTCATGCACGCAAATGTTTGTATTGTGCGGGGATCGAACCCGCAACCCTTGGACCAGAGGCAGCGTTCACTACCACTGTTCCAAACGGGTCGTCGAATTATTGCTACTAAAAAGAGTAAATATAATATTTGATTTGTATTTTAAACTTTTGAATGAACTCGGAAACAAGAATTTAACGTTTTAAACGACTTATTTCTACAGGAAACAATTAAGGCGGAACGATTTCGCAGGTGGTGGTCTAACGAAATAGGTAAGACGTAACTTTAAGTAGGGTAACATGGACTTTTGAATAAAAAAGTAAAGTGAAGTATCAGCGTGTAACTCTCCAACTGCAGGGCAAAGGCCTCCATCATAAAAATTAAGTCATCGCTACTATGATGGGATTAGGCTTAATCACAACGCTTGCTAAATGCAGATCGGTGATCACAAACCCGAGCTACTTATGTTCGGAAAATTCGAAACACCTTTTGCTCGACCCAGGAATCGTACTCAGGATCCAAGAATTTTGAATATTTGCAACAAATTAATTTGAAACATACTGGATTGTCTTTGAAAACTAAATATTAATATGGAACAAAAACCTATCCCAACTAAGGCATCGAGTGATTTCTAAACAAAATATAAATGGTGACATTCCATCTTTTACATCGCTATGAACCAGGCGAGTATTGCAAACTGACAGCACCAAAGGAAATATTCGTTTTTCATACACACCAAAGAAAGTCCTCGTTTTTTCGCAGACGAGGCTCGGCGAGGCACGTTTTTTCCGTTCCATTCCGAATTTTGAAAATGCTGTTTGGTGCGAATGGTGTGGAAAGGAAAATTCAATGTATTCATGGGAAAATATAGCACGATTTTGGTAAACGTTATAGCTGACAAGCAACCCAGGGTATGAACTACGGTAATCTAGGTCTAAGTTATTTCAGACTAATCTGCCACAGTGGCGTAGTGGTTAGTGGGTCGCACTCAAAAGCGACGGCTGCGCAAGAGGTCATGTTTTCGATAATAAATTCTTAGATTCATTCTGCCCGGAGTCTGGAAGTTGCCTCGGAAAGCACGTTAAGCCATTGGTCCTACGCCCAATACCTCTCCGGTCGTGTCACGCTGGTATCCCATCGCAATATGAGGGTAAGGGAATAGAGAGTGCATTTGGTTTGCGCACACACTTGATCACTATAATATATCCTGTGTACGTGGCTGATCGTTGAGATTGGTCACCGTAGCCATAATCGGTTAGAGGATATAATAAATAAATAAATAATACATTGATCTGACTCCGAGATAGGTAGCTCAAGCACCTGGGCTACGGATATCAGAATCAACAATATATTATTATTATTTCAGACTAGTAACTCAGTTAAGGTAACGGGTTCGGGGTTACAATCTCTTGGCAATCTCTTATCAACATCATCAGCCCATTTAAGTCCCCACTGCTGGGGCACGGGCCTCCCTCAATCACATGAGGGGTAATTGCCATACTCACCACGCTTGGCAGACGGGTTGGCGAGGGTTTTGATATAAATGCAGAGTTTTCCTTCTCTGGGTGCTGATGATCTTGCCAGCAGCTTTACCTTAGTCGCCTTTTGCGACACCTCGGTAAGAGTGAGGGTGGCCTATTCTACTCTGCCGGGGAGCACACGGCAAGTTAAAATCAATCTCTTATACTACATATTAAATAAATAAGTGTTTGCCGAGAGGTTGTAACCCTAAAATTGTTTGTAATAGATCCGGTTTAGTAGCTTAAAATTAAAATCAATTCGCGTCGTTAAAGAAGTTTCTGCAAAAGCTCTACCTGGTAGAGTCAGGTCAAACTTGGATATATTTGTTGCCAGCCTCGTAGAGCTCCGTCAGCCCGCTGTCCCACCCGAAACCGCGTCTCGCCACGCCTAATAATAGCTGAGTTATGGAGACTTAACTATTCGTAACCATTCGTAAGTTAAAATCAATTAAAATAAGACTGTCACCAACGGCTCTTAGCCACGGGGCTAAGAGCCGTTATTGATGTGTTTGCACGGGCAAACACATCAATTGCTTTGACTGACCGGATGGCGCAATTGGTAGTGACCCTGCCTCTTACGCCAAAGGTCGTGGGTTCGATCCCCACCCTCGACAAACATTCGTGCGATGAACCCTTGTGTTTGTTCAGTGTCTGAGTGTAATATATGTATTTAAGTATATATTTGTGTTTCTCTGTTGTCTGATGTCTGTAACACAAGTGCTTACGCTACTTAGTACGGAATCAGGTCACAGTATGAGATGTTGTGAAAATTATTTTAAATTATTATTATTTTTTCTTACTTTTGTTACCGTCTATTATTACGTAATTAGGGTTTAAGGACCTGTGTAATTAAATAAATCAAGGTAAACAAATGTATCAAATGTCTTCAATCTGTAATCACCAGGATTTCAAACACGTTTGAGTTAATATCTATTGAGTTTTGACAGATTATGGTAATCTGATGTTCTGATAATATGTGGTATAATGTACCTTTGTGCTTACGATCTACGTGTTTAAGTAAGTACAATAAACCTGAATAAATATGAATAAATAAATAAATATTTCACAACATCACATACATTGATCTGACTTCGAGATAGGTAGCTCAAGCACCTGTGTTACGGATATCAGATCCAACAGTGGGATTACAAATATATACATATAATACTTTTCTTTTGTAAATACATACTTATAATATATAGATAACGCCCAGACCAATACAAACAGATATATTCATGCACACAAATGTTTGAACCCGCAACCCTTGCACCAGAGGCAGCGTTCACTACCACTGTTCCAAACGGGTCGTCAAAATATATATTAAAAGATGCCTCTCCTTCAGATCAAATAAGAAACGTAGTAACCGGAGTAATTCTTCTGACTATCCTAAGGTAAGCTGAAGACAGTGGAAAGACCTTATCTTCGTCTATGTTAAGGAATTACAAGAAAAGAGAGGGAGGGAAAGATCTAGAAGTTACCAGGGTAAGTTGTTCCAGCGAAAAGTGTGGAAAATAATAAGAGCATATGCAATGATGTTACGTCACCACGTGTGCCAACCTTGCATTACGTGAACGCTGAAACATCTCGGGAACTTTAAGTCCCAGCCTGCCCTAGTACTCACCATCATCATCCTCCTGCCCTTGTCCCAGGTTATCTGGGGTCGGCGCAGTATGTTTTCCTTTTCCGTACGTCCCTGTCATTCGTCATCGAATCATCTACCTCTTTTTCCATCATGTCATTCTTCACACAATCCATCCATCTCTTTTTCAGCCGTCCTGTGTTCCTCCACCCACTTACATTTAAACTCCCGCTCCCCCCCTAGTACACACATAAAGTATAAAAATACAGAAATAAATGCTTCGATTCGAATCTAAGACCTTGTTTTTCTTTTTTTTCTCAGTGAGAAGAACTTGCATTCTTCTTGCTGAGCTACCGTCCCCCTACTAGTTAAGCATACGAGTCCCTCATCTTAGCCAATGATTCCCAGTTGCGTCCAAAGCTGTCCTTTCCGGGCCCGGCGTATGCTTGGACCATGATCCAAGATTCAGGAAGACTGATAATAACAATAAAGCGACTGCCGTCTGACCTTCGCTACTCTTACACAGGGAACCAGATCAACTGAATCACGGTAGCACGGTTTTTTTTATGCAATAGGTGAAGCTCGGCGTCTCTCTCCGAGATCGAATCCGAAATGAGGTGATCCGGCAGAGAACCAAAGTCATCGACATTGCTCACCGGATTAGCACGCTTAAGTGGCAGTGGGCTGGTCATATTAGCCGCAGAACCGACAACCGATGGGGTAAACGAGTTCTAGAGTAGAGACCGCGTCTTGGCAAACGTAATGTAGGGCGTCCTCTGGCTAGGTGGGGGACGATCTGCGCAGGATGGCTGGCAAGAACTGGATGCGAGAAGCCATGGATAGATCACGGTGGCAAACAATTGGAGATGCCTACGTCAAGCAGTGGACTGCAATAGGCTGATGATGATGATGAGGTGACGCACGCGGTGAATCATTATCTCTAATATTGTAGATATCAACGATTGCAGGTTTCCTTACGATGTTTTTCCTCACTGCCGAGCTAATGGTAGAAATATGAAAAATCCAGAAGTGCATGCTTTGATTCGTACCGCGAACCCTCGTATGGTAAGCGCGTTGTTGTCTACTAAGCTACCATCGCAGTACCTACAACAAGAACTTTCCTTAAGGTGACGGGTAGGGCACACTAGCGACGCCAATCGATTTTATGTTTTAGCTACAAAACCGGAACTATTTTAAGCAATTTCAGGGTTACAATCTCTCGGCAAACACTTAAACTATTAATTTAATACTTAAAGTTATTTGTTTGGTCTGCTTTTGCACTCGAATTTTGGATTACCGCCTAAAGTGGCTGCTTTTGGCGTGAATAACGGACGGACCCAACATTTGTGCATTGTTATTTAATAAATAGTATAGGTGTTTGCCGAGAGATTTTAACCCTGAAATTGTTTAAAATAGATCCGGTTTAGTAGCTAAAAATTAAAATCGATTGGCGTCGCTAGTGTGCCCTACCCATCACCTAAAAAAGCTTTTATTAAACAGTACCACTGCTACGTTATGTCACATTTGACTGCCTCGGTTTCGTAGTGGTTAGTGGGTCGCACTCTAAAGCGAGCGACGGCTGCGCAAGAGGTCCCGGGTTCGGTCCCCTGGTCGGACCAAAAATTTGTACCCGGAGTCTGGAAGTTGGCGGCCGTGTACTCCCGTTCCTCGGCCTTTATTAAAAGGAGGAGGTTATCAATTCGTCGGGATAATGTTTAATGCACATTCCCGTATTAGGTACTAGAAGATGCCTGAATCAATTTGGAAAAATATTGTTTATTTAAAAGATAATGGTTCCTAGGCGGTCACATTCTTAGCATGTCATGATCTGACGATGGGATTTTATAATAATCGAGGGCAACACTCAGATTTTATAGACATAAATAAAACAAACTGTCCCTATTCGAAGAAAAGTCAACGTTGTGTATAATACATTCAATAATGATTTATAATACTACCAACGTTACATATATGATAAATTCGAGTGTTATAAAAATAAATGATTTAGAAATTATTTATTTTTGCTGTCCCTACTTTCTCCTTTTGACATGACGCGTAGCATGCGCGTAGCACGTTTGATGACTCCCTAAAGCTTATGTCAAAACAAAAAGGTCCGTTTTCAGTTGTCTAATTGAAGGGACGTGCCGTATCTTTCGTTATTTTGCACAATACGCCACCAGGCGGTAGAAAAAGTGAGTGTGGATCCCCGTTATCCAGGAATCATAATTTGTCGATAAAACCGTTAAAACCGTGTATTTGTTTAATTAAAAATAGTTAATATTATCGTAACCGTGTAAATATATTAAATTCTCGTTAAGTGAGTGACATACTATAGCATATATTGTGGATAAACTAAAACACTTCGGAATAAAGAAGAAATACAAAAACCATCTTCATAACGGTTGGATACAAGAGTTCAAATTTAATTACGTTGGAAAAGGATTTCTCAAGTTATTGTGCTTTGATTAACATTCAGCTTAGACTCGCAAAGGATAAAGCTGTCGAACACAGGAAAGTAACAAGATATATCTTAATTCAATAAATATAATATCTAATTAATTCATAGATCACTGGTCCACGGTTACTCTTAACGCCATCTTTGAGAGCTTGCATGAACTTGACCTATGCTTCGACGTACGGCTGCTATGGAACTTTAAGTCCACGTGCATAAGAAACCTTATCGCGTAATCTTGTGCAAACAACGCCATCTAGCGCGGAAGCTCACCACTATCTCCTTAATACAAGCCTGCTATCGATCATTCATAGATCGTGCGTGACGTCTAACATGACACATAATTTCGCACCATTTCCTTAAGTCCCACTGGCGCAACGGCTAAGCGTGCGGTGTAGAAACTTGACGTTGAAGGTTCGGATCCGCGAAGTGCACAAAACATCTTTTTAAAATTTATTAGTATACAAACTTTAAAATGGATAAGGCAAACAACAGTTTCAAAACAATGGATATGGTAAAATGCCATAAGTGCAAAAATAGAGTAGACTCTAAGAGCACCGTGGGCTGTTCGGTGTGTAAAAATAAATATGAGTTCGACTGTATAGGTTGGTCAGAAAAACTTTATCGTATAATGACAACGGAAAACAAAAAGAACTGGAGGTGTAAATCATGCCAAACAAAAGGTAAAAATACTACTAGAAAAGACAATGAAACTACTACAAATGTAACATTACGAAAAAAAACAACTCAATCCACAACTACAACCAATAGCGGAAATTCTGATTGTAATAAGTCTTCACCTACAACTATTAGTTCACTAAATAGTACAGTCATAGATTCTCAAAGTTGTGATTCACATCTGATTACGAAACTCGACAGTTCAAATGAGTCACTAATGTTGTCATCGACTTCGGTAAGACTTTCCAGGAGTGTTGAATGTATATTAGACGTTAACACTGACATAATAGACTTAAAAGATGAAAACGAGCGGCTTAAATCTGAACTACAAATTACCCAAAATGAACTAGAAAATGCCATCATCGAGAATATTGGGTTACAAAGGAAAATATCTAAGCTGACAAGTGACGTAGCTATCCTAAAAGGTTTATGCCAAAGCCCTATCTCGTTAAACCCTACACCTAAGCAACATCCATCTCATAAGAAGAAAAGGCTTTCTGTGCTAAATGAACTGTCTACCCCTTTGTCCAGTAAGCAGCGTCGATTCTTTCCTGATGATGATGTTAATAACTCCGACAGGGACCTTGATTTCGTGCTTTTACAGGAAAAAATTACACGATTACTACTAGAACTGGCTAATGCCAAGGATGAAATCCTGCGACTAACTAAAGAATTGGAAACCCTTGAGCGCACAGTTCACGACACGTCTTACAAAAGAACAAAACAAGCTAACTCTTACAACATTAGGGATAACACTGGAGAAATAAAAATATATGGCACTCAACAATGTGTTGGATTAGCTTCGGCTCTGCTACTCAAAAGACAACACACTGCATACGAAAAATATCTTGTGACAGCGAATACAAAACCAAACGCAATCACAAAGGAAGTACTAAGAGGTTGCTATGAGGTTAGCCTACGGTCTCAAGACAAACTAGTGATCTGTGTTGGTGAAAACGACTGCAACCCAACCGCAGTCCTGACCAATCTCAAAAAATTACTGAATAAATTTACAAATAGCTCAATAATTGTACTAAGTGTCTTAAATAATAAGTTTTTGAACACAGAAATGCTAAATCGAAATATTAAAGATTTATGCAAAGACTATAAAAACTGCCATTATATAAATTGTAATTCCAAATACTATACCTCTATAACTGACATTTGTAATTATGTAACTTATACTATTGACTGTATTGATTATAATTTTAAATATCTTGACTGTAAACAAATTAAGAAGTTTATTAACCGCTGCTCTTATCCAAGTTTCCAATCAAATAAGACTATTACGTGGCCGAAGGGTACCATTCCGTATTACTTTCAGCCAAAGAACTCAACCGCAGTAGAATGCATAAATAAAAACAATGCTAAACCAGGAACTATTCCCTATTATTTTATTAAGTATACTGATAGGTCAAACAAAACACAGCATTGTATACATAGTAATATACATGATTCCTTTCGCCAATAAACCTGAAATTATAAGCGGTTTTCGGATACTTCACCAGAACATTGCGGGTGTAGTTTCGAAAAGGGATTTGTTAGAAGTAACATTCAATGATCTTTATCTACAAAATAAGCTACCAGACGTCGTTTGTTTTAGTGAAACATTTATAAAAAAGGGTACCGAATCAAATGCGAAGTTAAGCGGTTATACAATGAAATCATCATACTGTCGAGATGCATCTCGAGGTGGAGTATGCATTTTCACAAAAAATAACATAAATAGCAAAGAATTAAGTTTTTTAAAGAATTTCTCGTTTAAAAATATTTTTGAATGTTGCGGAGTTGAATTAGCAGAAATAAAATTAACAGTTATATGCATCTATCGCACACCGCAATCAAATATTGACATGTTTTTTAAATGCCTAGATTTATTATTATTTAAATTGACATGTCATAATAAAAACAAATTAATCTTGGTTGGTGACATTAATATTAATATTCTCAAACCTAACAAAGTTGTGCAGCATCTAATTGACATATTAAATAACTACAATTTGACATTTTATATTAACGAACCAACTAGACAAGCCACTTGTATAGATCACATTATTGGCAGTCACATAAAAAATGCTTACGGTGAAGTGCTAAGACTTGATTTATCTGACCATGATTTTATTTTATTTTTATTTTATTTATTTCAGGAACAACTACAGCCAACTTACTTATAATATTTGCATAACATTTTAAATTTACACATATTGGGCCAAATAAGTTATCCACCAATAAATTACAACAACGAAGCGAAAGAAGAAAGAAAGAAGTGTGTTGCTATATACATAGGAGTACTTGATATGACACGTTCACATACATACGCCAATTAGAAAAAGAGGGGCACTTATAATGCGCGCCTAACCTCTCCCACGAATTGTTTTTACTATAAAAAAATGGATCAATTTTGCTAAATTCTTTATTATATTGATTGGCAATTCTAGTCAATACCGAGTTCTGTCCGTAATTAGTATGACGCGCATTAACAGCAAAGAGTGACGTGTGACGCGTTCGCCGCGCGGGCGCACACAGCCTCACCAGCCGCTCCGCGAGCTCGGGACTATCCAGGCGACCACTCACTACGTCGTGCAGCAGCCCCATGTCTAATACTTTACGTCCTCTGCTCTAAAGTTAACATACGGTGTTCGCGACAGCTGTCTATATATGATGATGGTCTATTGCAGAATTTATAATTAAGGTGACGAATGAATTTCTTTTGGAGTCTCTCTATTCTATTTTTATGCACAGTATAGATTGGATACCAAATTTGACAAGCGTATTCTAGGATGCTCTGAACATATGCGTAATAAACTATTTTTGAACTGTGGATAACACTAAATGATTTACAAGTGCGCATTACAAAACCCAAGTTACGGTAGGCTCTATTTACGATTATATCAATATGATGCGAAAACGTCATTTTAGCGTCAAGCCAAACCCCCAGATCTCGGACTATCTCCACTCTATTTATCCTGACATTATCAAAATTGTATGGATATATTATTGGTTTTTTCCGGCGAGTGAAACTGATACATTGACATTTTGATATACTGACAGTTATTCCGTTTTTGATATAGAAGGTCGTTAATCTATTAAGATCTTGTTGTATCAATGAACAATCTGCGACTGATTCAACTTTCAAAAAGATCTTTTTATCATCGGCATATAATAAAAATTGTGCATTTACAAAGCAGGAAAATATGTCGTATATATATGCATTGTAGAAAAGAGGTCCAAGATGAGAGCCTTGCGGGACACCTGAGGGTACTGTAATAAATTCCGATCTATACCCACCCAATACAACTGCTTGTGATCGATTTGTAATATATGATCTGATCCATCTCAGTAAGTCACCGTGTATACCCAGAGATTCTAACTTCTGAAGCAAGATATTGTGATCGACTCGATCAAAGGCTTTTTCGAAGTCTGTGTACACAACGTTAACCTGCCCTCCCCTCTCCATATGCTCAAGAACATACTCAGTAAATACGGCCAAGTTAGACACTGTCGAACGACCTCTTAAGAAACCATGCTGGGAAGTAGGAACAGCTCGGGCTATAATCTCGTAAATGTTATCATAAACAACTTTTTCAAATATTTTGGCCAAAGAGTTAAGAATTGAAATCGGACGGTAATTGGATATGACAGATTTAGAACCTTTTTTGTGGACAGGAATAATATGAGCTTTTTTCCAGATCGTTGGAAAGGAGCATGTTTTTAATGAAATAGAAAATAAAATCGATACTGGAAGCGCAAGACTCTTAGAACACATCGCGAGAAACACAGGGGGTATTCCGTCACAACCAGCTCCTTTAGATTTATCCAAGTTACGAAGAAGTTTTTCCACTAATTCACTAGAAATGTTAATTTGTGACACTGTTTGAATGTTTGGTGGAGAATCTGAAGAGCTATTTGAAGTGCCTGAGTTGCCATTACAAAAAACATTTTCAAAAAATGAATTGAATGCATTACAAATTACTTGCCCTTCCGTAAATACGTTGTCGTTCAATGTAAATTGTTTCGGATAATGTGAGCCTCTCCTTTTGGATTTTACGTAAGTCCAAAAAGATTTTGGTGATTGTTTTAGGTTAAATTCTATTCTCTTTGTAAATTCCTTGAAACATTTTTTTTGCATTTGCTTAAATCGATCTCTTAAAGTGGAAAACTCGTCGTAATCGCGAGGATTACCGAAGCGTTTCCATTTTCTATGTAGTTTGTTCTTTTTAAAGTTAATTTTTACTAATGTCTTGTTGTACCATAAAGGGTATTGATTCTTAGAGGTAGCACGACGAGAAAGGGGTAAGAACAGATCGAAACATTCATATATCTTGTTATAAAAGATGGTCACTGCTTCGTCTATTGAATCATGCGACAAAAACATCCAACCAATCTATATTTGACAAATGAGAATTTACTGCATCATAGTCACCTTTGTAAAAATTAAATCGTGAGCTGGTTTTTTCTTTAAATTGCTTACAAGTCAAGTCCATAAAATCTATTGTTATGGACGGGTGGTAACCATCTTCCTTAAGAAGTGGATGTAATGATCGTATTACTTCCATAGCAAGGTTACTAAAGCAAAGGTCAAGAATATTTCCTTTAGAGTTCAATACGTAGTTATATTGTTTAAATCCAAGGAAATGAATGTGATCCACGAAAGTGCTTGCACAGTCCTGTAGTTCACTACTACCTTGTTTCAAAACGATACAATCATGAAGATCCCATTTTAAACAGGGCAAATTAAAATCTCCTACTAAAATATAGTTACAGTTTGGGTAGGTGTTTACCATTCTCTCAACATTATTATTTATATTATTAAATCGCGTCAACAGACCACTCTGATCAGGCGGAGTATACACGACCGCTATAAAAAGATCAGCTAAGGATGACAGTACTTGAGCAGGTACCCGAACACAGAGAGATTCTGCGGTATCACTAGACCAGTCATTCACGACTGTCGCCCCTAGCGTCTTCCGAGCGCAAACAAGGACTCCGCCACCTCCAGACTTCTTACAAAGATTCAAATCCCTGTCACAACGAAAGACATCGTATCGGGAATCACATAATTCACTGTCCAACACGTCACTCTGTAGCCAAGTCTCAGTAAGCAGCAATATATCAAAGTTTTCACTTAATATACTATTATACAAATCGAGACATTTTGTTCGCAGTCCACGTACATTTTGGTAATAAATCAATAGTTTATTAAAAGATATGTTACTATTAGCCATTTAAGCTGCTATAAGGCCCCAATTTTAGTTCTAAGCGTATGAATATTAAATAATAAAAAAAAAAGGCCACATTTGTTACGTTACAATAGAAACTGCGAACAGGATAAAGGATTCTATGCGAAACTTCATCACATAACGAGACGGCTATACAAAATGCATTTGCATATTGTGACACAAAATAATATACGGCAATGACAAAATGCGAGTCCACAACCATCAGGTCATCTGTAACTTTAGTCTTAAAGGTCCATAAAAGACAGGAAAAATATTGTATACGTTTAAAAACAGAACAAAATGAAAATTTGCATATCAAACAGAACTCAAATAACCCACGACCACCAGTTCCAATTGCACATGTGAACGTTTCATTATCAGTTTGTGTTACATATTTACATATTTTATGATGAGACAGAAATATATGAGTGACCAACCATAAAATCGGTTTCAGTAGAACTACAATTCTGCTATCGATGTTATATTCATCTGAGAGTGTTGTTACAAATAAAGAAATGGAGAAGACCGATACGTTATATATATGATTAATTAAAAACCGTTTGGCCAGGTGATAACTACGTCTAAACAATTTAAAAAATACATAAGAAGATAAGTAAAAAATTAACATGGGTATCATTTTAACGAGCATAAAAAATCCATTGTTTTCACACGTACAGCATCAGTGTCGTCGGCTTTGCGTAGGTAAATTTGTCCATATTTTACCCAACAGTATGCGTAACTCTTTTCTTTAGCAAATCGCCGCGCCGCAGCGTATATCAATTTAGTTTCTGGAGACAAGTGTTCCGAAACGTATATTTGATGATACAGCTCAAATGGTCACCCTGCCTTTGAAAGTGATACCTAAGCCGCCTAAGGTCTTTTTTATTAACAAACGAGACTACAGCGCGGAAAATGTTGAAAAGTTTTGTGCATGTATGAGCAGTCTCAGTTTCTACGATGTATACCATGAAAAGGATATTAACAAGGCATTTAATATATTCCACGATGACTTTATATTGTATTATAATTTATGTTTTCCTGTAATAAGGATGAAATTAAGTAATAAAAGACGAAATTTAAAATGGATAACCAAAGGGATAAAGCTCAGCTGTAACACCAAACGAGTATTACGATACAATTATTATAAATTTAGGTCGAAAAGTAACCAGATCAAGTATCAAAAGTATTGTAGGGTCTTGAAGCACTGTTTTTCCTTGTCTCAAAAACTTCATAATCACAGAACTCTATCCAAAGCTCAAAACAAATGTAGGGCAGCGTGGAATATTATTAAGGATGATTCTGATAACCATTTAGACTGCAGTTCTATCACTGAAATAAAAGTAGAAAACGAGATAATTTCAAATCCAAATAAAATTGCCACGCAATTTAACAAATTCTACATTGAACAGACATCAAGCCAATGTAGAAATTTGCAAAATACAAATAAAAGCTCAATCAGTAATAGTATGTATTTAGAATTCATGAGTACAAAAGAAATTCAGGAAATAATTTTGAATTTAAAAAATACTAAATCTGTAGGCTATGACGGTGTATCCACAAATATTTTAAAACAATATTGTCTGATTATCAGTCCCATTATAACAGACCTTGTAAACAAATCCTTTGAACAAGGATCTTTTCCACAACGTCTAAAGAAATCTGTTATAAAACCTTTATACAAAAAAGGGGACAAAACAAATATGTCCAACTATAGACCTATAACACTGATTTCTATATTTTCTAAGGTATTTGAAAAAGCAATGCATAAAAGGTTGACATCATTCATAAACAAATTTAATATAATAAAAACTGAGCAGAACGGCTTTCAAAAGGGAAAATCTACGACATTAGCAGCGTTCACTTTGGTACATAATGTCATAACAAATATTGATAGGAAGATACCGTCCGTAGTTGTATTCTTCGATATGTCTAAAGCCTTCGATTTTGTATCGCATGAATTACTTATTGAAAAACTGCAAAACTATGGTATCAGGGGACCTGCTTTGTCCTGGCTGGTATCCTACTTATCGAATCGTTTGCAGTGTGTGGAGATATCTAGTGTAGGAAAAGACCTTACGGTTGTAAAAAACAGATCTTCGTATGACTTAAATAAATACGGAGTCCCACAAGGTAGCGTTCTAGGCCCTTTGCTTTTCTTAATGTATATTAATGATTTGCCTGACATTATTAATCATAAGTGTATTTTATTTGCTGACGACATATCTGTAATCGTAACATGTAACGACTTAATTAATTTTAATGACGAAATAAATAGGACGATCCAAACGGTGACACAATGGTTGATAAAAAATAATTTGAATGCTAATTTAACTAAAACGAATTATATGAATTTTAAATGTAAACAATCCAACTCTATAAAATTAAATGTAAAATGCAATGACATCAAGATTGACGAAGTCGAAAATACGAAATTTCTTGGAATAACTATGGATACTCACAATGATTGGAAACCACAGATTGATCACGTTTGTAATAAGATAAATAAATTTGTTTATGTGTTAAGTAGACTAAGAAAAACTGCCTCATTACGGACTACACTTCTAGCTTATCATGGTCATGTAAGCTCTGTATTAAGATATGGTCTATTGTTATGGGGCAATGCTTCTGAGGTGAATAGATGTTTTCTTTCACAGAAAACGATGCATTAGAGCAATTGTAGGCATTCCACCAGATGTATCATGTAAGCCTTATTTTGTGGATTTAGGTATTTTAACTCTACCTTGCATGTACATAATGGAGGTAAGCGTCTTTGTGAAAATGCATCCGCAGTTATTTACCAAAGCTAAAGATAAATATCCAAGAAATTCACGTAATCCAGATAGATTGGTCTTCAACTCAGTACCAAGGACTACCTTGTTTAAAAAAAATTGTTATGCAATGTGTATAACGATTTATAATCATTTGCCAACTCATATAAAACATTTAACTTTGTATCAGTTTAAAAAGCACCTCAAAGAGTGGCTTCTTAAAAAGTCCTACTACGCAATTAATGACTTCTTAAATGATAAATTTAGCACTATAATTTAATTTGAATTTAATGAATTGTAACCTATAATTTAAATCTGATTCAACGTATGTATAAATAAAATGCATGCCCTTTTATGTAATATTTCACATACCACTAAGTGGTTAAATAGACGGATATTATTGTTACCATGCCATCTCATGTACTCTGTTTTTTGTGAAATAAATTATCATTATCATTATCATTATCATTATCATTATCATTATCATTATCATTAAAGTTAATGACGGCGTCAGTGCCGCTTATTTTACATGGTATGAAAACCACATTTGGATGGCATGGCATCTGAACTCTGTTAATTCCTTAAACATTTATGGGAGACCGTCATACTCGGTCGGTCGGTTGAGATGCGTAGAGGGCAACCGAAGCGTGCGATGTTTTGCTTGCGAGTATGACGGTCTCCCATACATTCATTATCACGCCTTTTTAACGCATTATGAATTCTCAGTTTAACGTGTAATTCCCAATTGCGTCTAAAGCTGTCGCTCTGGAGACCATGATTCTTGATTTGGGGAGTCTGGTAATTACAATGAAGCGACTGCCGTCTGACCTCCGCAACCATTTAACAGGGGAACCGAACCAACTGAATCATGGTTACACGTTTCAGAATTACGGTTACGGCGGCCTGGAATTGGAGGATATTATGTCACAGTATAACAAGCTTTCCTCAACAGAAGGCCGACGGAAACGTTTTGCATACGAGTATACCTTATAAAATTATTCCGTATTGTTCCAAAATCCGAAATGTAAAGTCTCAAAGATCCCGCGTCGTAATGCGGCGTGGGGGCACGCGCCGCAAATCCCAAATTCTAGTGAAAGCGAGAAAATAACCCGAACTAATTAAAACGGAGTTAAAGTTCCGCCCTTGGGTCTCGTAAAAACTTCGCAGTGGTGTACAAGGGGCGCTTGTATATTTTGCGGTATAATACCAGGTGGGACAAGTTATACGACCTTATGTTATATGCATACAGGATTTGAGATTTCATGTATTCCAGCTAGTGATGTACAAGATTTGAGGCTTCCGAGTCCTTTTGCCGAGAGCTCAGAATCGTTTACAGGTCTCGCCTCATTTGTATGAAGCTCGGCGACTCGTTAGTATGTTTTCGACTTTGAGCCTTTTTCGGAGCTCACCTCGTTTGTATGAAGCTTGAGGTCTTTCGCAGAGCTCGAGCTTTTTTGAGAGCACGAGCCTTTTCAAAAGCTGTAGCCTTTTTGAAAGCTCTCTGTCACTTTATATAATACGTAGTTGGCCGTGTGGTCCCCGGCAGAGTAGAATAGGCCACTCTCACTCTTACCGAGGTGTCGTAAAAGGCGACTAAGGTAAAGCTGCTGGCATGATCATTAGCACCCAGAGAAGGAAAACTCTTCATTTATATCAAAACTCTCGCCAACCCGTCTGCCAAGCGTGGTGAGTATGGCAATTACCCCTCATGTGATTGAGGGAGGCCAGTGCCCCAGCAGTGAAGACTTAAATGGGCTGATGAATGATGATGATGATATTACGTAGTTACGAAGTTACTCATAAACATCAACTTGAGCTTTTATTGCATTCATTTTAAGACTCGAGCTCTATTGAAGTCTCGAGGTCTTTTGAAGTCTCGAGCTCTTTTAAAGCCTCGAGTCATAGGCTCAGAGACCTCGCAGTTCGGCTAAGCTTGAAGGCACCAAGCCTACTGAGCTCACTGAGCCTTTGACATTCCGCCTCGAGGCTTCATAAAATAGGACTCGACCCCTCGAGTCTTGTACTTCACTAATTCCAGGTAGTCTTGCTAATACGGTCATGTAGGATAGAAGATTGGTCATTTAGGAAAATAATTTATGAGTGGTTCAGAACGTGCCTGACATACGGGGGGACGGGTTCGAATCCGAGCATGCTCAGCGGTGAGGGAAACGTGAGAAAACCTGCATGTCTCGGATAGTTTCTGAACCGTGTAACCATGATTAAGTTGGTCTGGTTCCCCTGTTAAAGAGTTGCGAAGGTCAGACGGCAGTTGCGTCATTGTAATTACCAGACTCCCCAAATCAAAAAATATAGTCCAAGCGTACCCCGGGCTCCAGAGCGACAGCTTTGGACGCAATTGCACGCACACGTGAATTTATTATGCGTTAAAAAAGTCGTGACCATAAATGTTTAAGAAATTAACAGAGTGAATTTTTATCTAACTAAATTCTTTAACTGAAAAGGTGACTCGAAGCATAATGTTAATACAAAGATAATGTCGAAAAGCTGGTTCTCTGGGGTACCTGTCAGTAGATGGCGGAAGCACTATTAAGGTTTTTTAAAATTGAAAACTACAATAATACGGTTGGACCACGGTTATTTGGCACGTGGCAAAAGTTGGAACTAATGCTGTTTTGACATTTTCGCATCGAAAAAATGTTTTAAAACGCCCCCCTGTCAATGTCACTCAAGTGCCTTTTGATCTTGGTCGGTCTGTACAAAATACAAAAATAGATTGAACAGTTTTTCAAGCGATAAGACCGCCTTATTGTACTGTCTGGTTTTATGTATGTACATTTCTGTGCAATAAAGTAGTATCTATATATTAGTGAGGCAAAAAAGAAAAAAAATGCAACATTACTATGCGGATCTATTACAGCAGCTAACCTTCTCAGCACCACTTAAACTTCCTCGCCCATCTAGATTCCACATTCTTGTTCAGCAAAGTAGCAATTCTAACTTAGGTCAAAATGCTCCATTGAACCGTCTTGTTAAAGACTACATCAGGTTGGCTGGATCAAAGGGTCTCGATTTATTCGCGGGTGACATTCGCAGCTTTAAAAAATCATTGGCCTAACCTAACCTAACCTAACCTAACAGCCACACTACATAAAATACGTTTCTAAATATTGTTTTCTTTACATTTTTTTTGTTGCTTCTTAACTTATTCTATAGCATGCAGTCTGCACCTGTAATTGTAAATGCATTAAGCTTTATACCCCATTATTTAACCCCTTATGTATTGTCAAAATGTATTTTATGTTGGTGTTCTAATTAAATAAATAAATAAATTACGATGACTCATAATAGTTAACTGTTACTATAATGTACAGACCGACCAAGATTAGACGGCACTTCAGTGACATTGAAAGGGGTAGTGTTAAAACGTTTTTTCTATGAGAAAATGTCAAAACAGCATTACTTTTCATCATCATTTCAGCCAATGGACGTCCACTGCTGGACATAGGCCTCCCCCAATGTTCTCCACACAGATCGGTCCTGTGCCTCCCGCATCCAATGGATTCCCGCGATCTTCACCAGATCGTCGGTCCATCTTGTAGGAGGCCTGCCACGGCTGCGAGTTCCTGTACGTGGCCTCCACTCGAGGACCTTTCCGCCCCAACGGCCGTCTGTTCTCCTCGCTATGTGCCCTGCCCATTGCCACTTAAGGCATGCAATCCTTTGGGCTACGTCTGTGACCTTAGTTCTCCTGCGGATCTCATCATTTCTGATACGATCACGCAGGGAGACCCCGAGCATAGTCCTCTCCATTGCTCTCTGGGTGACTTTGAGCCTCCTTAATCGGCACATTGTAAGCGGCCACGTTTCGGTTCCGTATGTCATCACTGGCAACACACACGCATTAAAGACTTTCGTCTTGAGACACTGCGGTAGATCTGCCGAAAATATGCTGCGTAGCTTCCCGAACGCAGCCCAGCCGAGTTGGATTCGTCGATCGACCTCTTTCTGGAAGTTGGCCTTACCAAGCTGGACTTTTTGTCCGAGGTAGATGTACTCATCTACAACTTCCAGTGTAGAGCTTCCAACCTTTACTAGAGTGGGTACGACATGGGAGTTCGACATAATTTTCGTCTTGTCCATGTTCATTTTCAGACCCACTTGTTGGGAGACTCTATTGAGGTCGTCGAGCATTTTGCCTAAGTCTTCCAAGGTCTCAGCCATGACTACGATATCATCAGCGAATCGAAGGTGCGTCATGTACTCGCCATTTATATTGATGCCAAGTCCATCCCAGTCCAGAAGTTTAAACACGTCCTCCAACAGAGTGGTGAACAGTTTCGGCGATATAACGTCGCCCTGTCTCACACCTCGCCGGAAAGGTATGGGTTTTGATTCCTGGTCCTGAAGACGGACTGACATTATGGCGTTTTCGTACAATGACTGCAACACTTGTATGTATCGGTAGTCTATTCGGCACCTTTGGAGAGACTGTAGCACGGCCCAGGTCTCGACAGAGTCGAAGGCTTTCTCATAGTCCACAAACGCTAAGCATAATGGCAGATTATACTCTTCGGTCTTCTGTATAACCTGCCGCAGCGTATGTATGTGGTCTATGGTGCTAAAGCCTTTTCGGAATCCAGCTTGTTCGGGAGGCTGGAAGTCGTCGAACCTGCGTACGAGACGATTCGTCATAACTCTCGAAAACAGCTTATATATGTGACTCAGCAGCGTGATAGGCCTGTAATTCTTCAATTGGGATTTGTCACCCTTTTTGAAGAAAAGCCTCACCACGCCAGAGTGCCACGCTTTGGGTGTCTTTCCCTCAGTGATGATGGAGTTGAAAAGCCTCTGAAGGGCTTTCAGGACAGGTCGTCCACCTGCTTTCAGAAGCTCCGCTGTGACTCCATCATCACCCGGTGCCTTACCGTTCTTAAGCTGTTTGAGAGCTATGCTAATCTCGTATAGGCTAACGTCCGGGATATCTTCGGTGTAGTGCCGGGTTAATTTGGCTCTTCGCTCAACAGCTTGGATGACAGGTGCGCGTGATGTCGCGTAAAGCTGTCCATAAAAGTTTTCGATCTCAGCCAAAAGTTCTGGGCGTGACGTGACGATTCTGCCATCCTCTGTTTTCAGCTTGGTCAGCAAGCTCTCTCCAATAGCCAGGTCTCTGGTGAACACTTTGGAGCCTTTGTTCCGCTCTATAGCCTCTTTAATACGTTCCGTATTAAATCGGCGTATGTCCCGGGTCAGGCACTTGGAGATGCGCTTGCTGAGCTGCCGTCGTTGACGAGCTTCATCAGAGGTTTGCAGAACCATTTTCCGCCTTTCCTCCATTAACTTAAAAGTTGGCTCCGAGATTTTACTGGCTTTTTTCGTACGGCTAGGTCTGAAGACCTTTGCACCCGCCGTAAGAACAGCTTTCACGAGCCTGTCATTATATATGTCCACGTCTGAGCAGCTCTCTAGGCAATCGAAGCGATTTTCCAGCTCGAGTTGAAAGCTCTCGGGGTTTTGAATCTGGATGGCTACAGGGCGGAGCGTAGATTTTATCAGTCGATACCTTTCGGATGTAACATGTAGATTCAAAGTGCCTCTTACCGTTCGGTGATCACTTCCAGTGTTCACTGAATTGATCACTGAGACATCATTGAATATCCGGGTCTTGGTAGACATGATGAAGTCAATCTCATTTTTTGTAACGCCATCCGGACTTTCCCAGGTCCACTTACGATGCAGCCGTTTTTTAAAGAACTTACTTTAAAAAACGGCTAAGCATTACTTTTGCCTCGTGGCAAATAGCCGCGATCAGACTGTATCAGTCAGTTGACTGAGTATAATTCATAGAGACATGCACCCTAAACAGACTGTGCCTTTTCATAAAAAGCCATACTTGAAAAACTTCGCGAAGCCGTTAGTACTGAGGTGACGTGTTGGGCGACGTTCTTTCTCTGCCGCACCCGTATTGAATCTGTTCGAGCTACGTCGTACAGCAGGTCATCAATGGACCTACATGCAGCGCGCCTGACCTATGGACCGTCTTCGTGCACCGTCGGCACTCTACACCGAAGGCACACTAGCAAATACCTTTGAATGTGTTGAATAAAGACTGCGACAATCGACATCTTTTAATACATCTGCATAATTAGTCATCTGCAATCACAGCATCCATCATATCAAACTTTCGTGTATAGAAGACACTGCGCTCTATACAGAATCTGCGACAGGGCCTGTGGGATCTCTTTCACACTCTACGACGTTTTTGACAAAGATGGCACATTCCGCTGACTTCTATTTCCATGTAATTAGAAGCCATTGATTTTAATGTCATTTTCCGCTTTGTGCCAATACGTTAAGCCGGATCAACTATGGTGTCCCACCAAAAATGAGGTTAAGGGAACGGAGTGTATATGTTCGCGCACATCTTCAGCGTCATCGTCAACTCATTTAAGTCCCCACTGCTGGGTCACGGGCCTTCCTCAATCACATGAGGGGTAGTTGCCATACTCACCACGCTTGGCAGACGGGTTGGGTAAATGCAGAGTTTTCCTTCTCTGGGTGCTGATAATCATGCTAGCAGCTTTACCTTAGTCGCCTTTTACGACACCTCGGTAAGAGTGAGGGTGGCCTATTCTACTCTGCCGGGGACCACACGGCTTTAGCGCGCACACTTGAGCATTATAATATTATAGGCGTAGGTGTAAGCTTAATCATCGGTCGCCGTAGCTGAATTGATTAAAAGGATATTATTATTTTAAGCCGAAACATTGTTAGGTACACTGCTTTAATAAAGAAGTTTTATAACTTCATGAAAATGTTAAGTAAAACGATATTCACTGGGTTGAAAATAATATACTCATATTCCGGGAATTCACGTTGATTAATTCCTCAATATAGAGGTACTTAGTTAACTATAAGTTTCGAACAATGTTACATCAAGTAATACAATATCAATATTACTTAGTTACCTCGCTGTAACTGTAAATTATGCGATATTATGAGCTAAGATTATAGTTATTTATAGATCACTCTACCACTTTATTTATTTGAGTAAATTTAAGTAGGTAATAAGTTTGTTATGTTGTCTTTTGAGAATATAGGCAAAACTCTATTTGTCTTTCTTCGTGATGCGTTTTGCTAAGAAGTTTAACTACGTGCCCGAGTATTCTTCCCCAAATAACTACAACTTATTTATACTAGATGACTCTACGAGCAAGCGAGTCACCTGATGTAAAGTAATCAACGCCGCCCATGAACATCCGCGAAATCAGAGAGATCGCTAATGTGTTGCCGGCCTTTTTAAAAAGAAGTATGCTCGTCTCTTGAAGGTCCCTAAGTCGTAGTCGTAGAAATACTAAGTGAATAGGCTGCTCTGGGTAAGCTCGCTTCATACTTAGACTTCTTCACAAATCAAGAGTTCAGTTGAAGCCAAGAGCTCTTGCTCTTAAAAAAAATCTTTGTCTCAATAAAAGTACATAAATTCATTCTCGTACATAAACTTATTCAAGAAATTTACCTATGAATCAATGAAAGAATTTATGTATTATAGCACTCAAAATAGAGTATGAAAACTAAAAAACAAGGTATAACAGGATGTGTACAACAAAGGCGGCCTTATCACTTCAGGCAACCTTTGAATTTTCAAATCTTTGAAAGTATCTTTTTTTTATTCTTCTCTCTCACCATCATTCTAGTGTGCCATTCTTAAGGCGACGGGTAGGGCACACTAGCGACGCCAATTGATTTAAATTGTTAGCAACTAAACCGGATATCTTTTTAACAATTTCGAAAATGCAGACTCTCGGAAAACGCTTATACTATTTATTCAATACTTAACATTTAGGTCTGTTTTTGTACTCGAAATTTTAATTACCGCCAAAAACAGCCACTTGTATCGTTCATCCAAATTTCAAGTGCAAAACAGATCAAAAAGTAGTGCACAATTATTTAATGAATAGTATAAATGTTTGCTTAGCGTTAGCTTCCGGTTAGCTTCCCGTTTTTTAGCTTCCCGCTCCGAAATTGTTTAAAATAGATCCGGTTTAGTAGCTAACAATTTAAATCGATTGGTGTCGCTTGTTAGGACTATACATCGCCTTAATCACATCTGAAACTATCCCTTCGCAGCCCGGGGAACGCTTGGACTATGATCTAAGATAGTTTTTTTATGCTTGAGGCGACAAATGAGCAATGAAATGAAATGGAATGAAAATACTTTATTCAATTTAGGTCCATACAGAACACTTATGAATGTCAACATGTTTACCACTGGTTCGGAATAAAGTTTTCGGCCAAGAAGACACCAGCCAGAAACTAATAATAGCCAGAAAGTAATTTTACAAAATGTCACCATTAACTTAAAAATATAGTACAATTTTGGTGTCACTAATATGTCCCTAAATTATTGTCAGCAAGCGGGTCACCTGTTGGTAAATAATCATCATCATCATTATTTCATCCAATAGACGTCCACTGCTGGACATAGGCCTCTCCTAATGTTCTCCATACAGATCGGTCCTGTGCCGCCCGCATCCAATGGATTCCCGCGATCTTCACCAGATCGTCGGTCCACCTTGTGGGGGGCCTGGCACAGCTGCGACTTCCTGTACGTGGCCTCCACTCGAGGACCTTTCCGCCCCAACGGCTGTCTGTTCTCCTCGCTATGTGCCCTGCCCATTGCCACTTGAGGCATGCAATCCTTTGGGCTATTTCTGTAACCTTAGTTCTCCTGCGGATCTCATCATTTCTGTTACGATCACGCAGGGCTTTGAGCCTCCTTAATCGGCACATTGTAAGCAGCCACGTAAATAATCACCATCTGCGAAATCATGGAGGTCCTTGATATATTGTTAGCCTTTTTTGTTTTGGGGGAAATTTGGGGAAATCTGGTTGTTGTAGCTGGGAAATTTGAAGCAACTGCCGTCTGACCTGACCTAAAGAGATTAAGGAGACCAACTGGATCCTGATTACCAAAACCTGTGTAGGTGCCATCGTGAGAAAAACAAGGTGATGTTGTTAGAGAAAACCCTAATCGTTGTGCAAGTGGTAGAAATACGCAATTAAGTAACGTGCTCTTTAGGTACCTCCCTTTAAGATGTATTTCATGAAAATGGTAGATCTTTGAATATATATAAAGAAAGAAAGAACGAAAGAAACATTTTATTGACCATCACAATAAATATTTTAACAATGAACACTCATTAGAAAACATGGGTAACATTGACACATTAAAACTACAGACAAAGGTGAGTACGAGAACAGACGATAGGTAGGTAAATACACAGTTATATAATGAAAATATTCTTAGTAAATAGGCGTGTGTGAAGTGTGTGTGAGGTCAATCAGGTCCTGGCCTCAGCATGATGCTGCCATGACACCGACAGAAATGCCGCAGCAGCGCTGGTATTCTGGCAGGAACTGTTGTGAGTGAATATAAGTAATTCTATAGCTCTGTATTATAAGAACCTTAACAGTATACATAAAAGGTCGAATATGGAACACAATGCAACTTAAAAAAGGATACCATACACACGTTAATTGGCAAGGCGTCATAAAAACGTTATTTACAACATCACATGCCATTTGTCATTGTTGCTCGTAAGACAAAAACATTTTTATCACCTTTCCCAAGATTTTATTGCGTGAGTAACGTCCCTATTGTATTATAACTGAGAATGTATATTATGTAGAGATATACAATGTGGAGCAGTAATCTTTTGATGATGATTATTCAGTTTTAGCACATAAGCACTCCGATGATCCGGCAGAGAACCAAAGTTATCGACATTGCTCACCGGATCACCAAGCTTAAGTGGCAGTGGGCTGGCCATATTAGCCGCAGAACCGACAACCGATGGGGTAAACGGGTTCTGGAGTAGAGACCGCGTCTTGGCAAACGTAATGTAGGGCGCCCTCTGGCTAGGTATGGGGACGATCTGCGCAGGATGGCTGGCAAGAGCTGGATGCGAGAAGCCATGGACAGATCACAGTGGCGAACAATTGGAGAGGCCTACGTCCAGCAGTGGACTGCGATAGGCTGATTATGATGATGATGATGACATAAGCACTTTGTATCTAAGCATAAACATGTAAGTAGTGTCGCGCCGCTAAGACGCAATGAAACTCTTTTTTTTTCACGTTTATACGTTTATTCCGAGAATTGCAATAAATGGTTACAGCAACAATAGGCACTCGCATGAGTTATACCCCGTGAAGCCGTGTGGTCCCCGGCAGAGTAGAATAGGCCACCCTCACTCTTACCGAGGTGTCGTAAAAGGCGACCAAGGTAATGCTGCTGGCATGATCTTCAGCACCCAGAGAAGGAAAACTCTGTATTTATATCAAACCCTCGCCAACCCGTCTGCCAAGTGTGGTGAGTATGGCAATTGCCCCTCATGTGATTGAGGGAGGCCCGTGCCCCAGCAGTGGGGACTTAAATGGGCTGATGATGATGATGATGATGAGTTATACCCCGAACGCGACTCGTCCTCGAGTGACTGCTATTCGATAAGCGCCCTCCGGAGGTCGGGCTAGTTTTACCATCTATCCTAGACGAGTTAAACCTTACTTTTACTTTACTTTACTTTTTTTTTACAACATTTCATACGTTGAACTGATTCCGTACTAAGTAGCTTAAGCACAGATATCAAACAACAGAGGAACACAAATATATACTTAAATACATATATTACACCCAGACACCGAACAAACACTTTAACCCTTAACCCTTAAGGTGACGGGCAGGGCACACTAGCGACGCCAATTGATTTTAATATTTGCTTCTAAACCGGAAATATTTTAAAAGCGGCCAATTTTGAATCAATTTTTCGAGTACAAAAACGGAGCCGGGACGGGAAGCACGTTAAGCCATTGGTCCTGTACCCAATACCTCTCTGGTCGTGTCACGCTGGTACCCCATCGCAATATGAGGGTAAGGGAATAGAGACTGCACTTGGTTTGCGCACACACTTGAACACTATAATATATCCTGCATACGTGCCTGATCGTTGAGATTGGTCGCCGAAGCCATAATCGGTTGGAGAATTGATTTTAATTTTTAGCTACTAAACCGGATCTATTTTAAGCAATTTCGGGGTTACAACCTCTCGGCAAACACTTATACTATTTATTATATAGCCATGCATAAATGTAGGGTCCGTCCTTGTACGCGAAAAATTGATTCAAAAGTGGCCGCTTTTGCCGTAAATTAATTTTTCGCGTACGCGTTGGACCCCACATTTGTGCATGGTTATTTAATAAATAGTATAACTGTTTGTTTCTTGGTCATATTAGCCGCAGAACTGACAGCCGTTGGAGCCGTAAAGTCCTTGAGTGGAGACCGCAACTTGGTAAGCGTAGTGTAGGACGCCCTGCGACAAGATGGGATGATGACATTCGAAGGCTCGCTGGTGTGGGCTAGATGAGAGTGGCCGAAAATCGGAAGCAGTGGCGTGCATTAGGGGAGACCTATGTCCAGCAGTGGACGATTGTGGGTTACTGATGATGATGATGATGATAACTGTTTGCCGAGAGGTTGTAACCCCGAAATTGTTTAAAAAAGAATTCGGTTTAGTAGCTAAAAATTAAAATCGATTGGCGTCGCTAATGTGCCCTACCCGTCACCTTAACTACTCGCATGGGGTCAACGCATTTTTGGATCAAAAAATGGAGCTAGGCTAACTCGGCCGGATTTCACCCGCACCCCCGCTAGCTTCATAAAACGCGTCTTAGTTTGTATTTTAGTAGCGACCAAGTCACGGGAGTGGAAGGATGCGTCGCTGCACTCTTGAGCGGTGCGATGCGAGTAATTTCGTAACTTCTTAGAAGAGGTAGCTTTTTACTTTTATGTATTCCATTTTGTGTATTATGAATTATATTTTTGTTAGTACATTTAGTGAATAAATGTTTATTATACATGTGTTTTTTTTCAGCTTTATACAATAAAATCATCCTAAAATTCAGTTTTAGAACAAGTTTGTCTTTTATTTCATAGTTAGTCATGGATAGGAGAGAACAGCGAATTGAGCAATTGTTACAGGAGGATTCTGATGAAGAAAATTGTTTCATTTACTTATCTGTGACCTGTGACCATCTGTGACCCCATGCGAGCAGTTGTGTAACATTCTTCGTGCGAGTAATTAAGGGTTAAGAGTGACCCAGCATCAGCTCTGTTGGCAATCACATTGATTTTCAAAAAGTTTTTCAAAATTTGAAAAACTAATTTATTTTAAATAATTGGCCATAGTGTTAATACGGCCAGTAACGAAATAGTTCGCCATCGTTACAGTAGATACTAAAAAACGATAAAGCAAGTAGAAAAACGATAAAGCAAGTAGTTTCTCGTTTTGAGTTGAGTTGCCTGATCGAATCTTCTTACTATCAGGACCTTTTTTGGGATTTTATTACTTTAGCAACGAAAGACAAATTTGCCGTCTTCCATGCCGTGGGAGGAGGGGATCCCCCAGGAAAGTCTAAGCAGTTTTTTGAGAGATTTTTAACTTTGTCGGAAGTAGGTATATCAAAAGTTTGGGCAATCCCGCCAATGCCTGGCAACCCTAGCTTAGAGGGAATAAATGTTCTATTTCACCAAAGTACCATAATATACAGAACAATGCCGTATATTGTGTGACTAACACCATTCTAGCCAGAGGCATTAAGGTGACGCCAGTTCGCGAATCGAAAAATCTTCTAACACAATAACCGGAAAAAATATAATTAAGAGTATGGTTATCCAAAAATACTTTTTACGAGATGTAATCGTGATCATTTGAATCCCTTTAATCACAAATTCTACCAACTAATCTAAACAACATTGGTTGTAGGAGTTTGCAAAATTCGTAAAAAAATAGTCCACTCCCAACAGCAAAAAAGTCACGTGACCGACGTCTATAGTGTTGTTCCCATGCGTGAAAGGTTCCAAGCTCGATTTCTAGTCGGGTTGATTCAGCAAACGACCTTTTTTATTGACTCGGCCCTAGTGTGTTCTTTAGCTAGTACTCTTAGTAGCTACAGTAAAGCTTTTGGCGCAATGTGACTTCATTAGTGGCTGGCCCTCATTTCGTTTCAAATTGTACCAATAGATGGCGCTGGGCGTCGATTACATCGCGCAAGTGTTTCTTTTTTTTCAGTTCACCTATAAGCCTAGTCATTGCCTGTAGAATTTGCCACTTTAAAGCATAGTTATGCCTTAATTAATCGCGCCTACTTTGCTTATCCCTATCGCTAAGACCGATCAGCTCTTTAAGTAGAAAGTTTACTTTAAGGAGGTGATTCGCGCTCCTTGAAAGAGCGGATAATTATAGAACATTTGTACAAACGACCCACTCACGAGCTTGGTTAGCGCGCAGTGTAAGTATCACGAGTGGCTCTGCTTGGGTACAGTCGGCTGCTAATATACTATTCATACTAAGGTGAGCACTGATTGCAAATCCCACGCCTGAGCGTCTTATCAAGATGGGGACAAAAGTGGAATTCTATAGCGTGAAGGTCCTGCCTGCTATACTCATCAGAAGCGTGGTGTTTTTATTGAAAGAAAATGGGATTTTTGGACCGCTTTCACATGCGCTGTCTCCGTGAAATTACGGTCTGACCGCATCAGGAATACTGATATCTTACGTCGCGTTAATATCTGTGGCACTGATGCATACCTGATGCGCAGTCAGCTCCGCTGGTGTGGTCACGTTTATTGGATGTCTGACGATAAAATCACGAAACGCATCTTAAACTGAGAGCTTGAAGAAGGCAACCGGGCAGGCGGACAGCTCCTGCGTTATAAGGATGTGCAAAAGCGCTACTTGAAGAGCTGCGGCTTTGTTCGTAGTACATGGGAATCTCAGGCAGTAAATAGTAATAATAAATAAATAATGTTTATTTTTTGAAAAACATGAAATGACATTAAATCAGCAAGCGATAGGAGCCTCCTTTTAAGCATAATAATGCCTATGCCAGAAGAGTCCGCTTTTCCAAATGGTTCAACCATTAGGTATGATTTGCAGTGCAGAGCCAAAAAATGTATGAAAAAGACTGTATTATTTTTATGCTGAATAAAGATTATAGACAAAAAATGTAAGCATACAGATATTACCTATATTCTCAATATCTGAAATTGTGAATACTTGTTTCATGTGTGATTGAAAGTGTGTACTAACATATCCACATTTTGCACATAGTACATTACACCTAATATAAACTATACCTACTAAGGTGTAGTAGTTCTATTATGTGTTTTAATATAAGATTTTTAATGTTTTATAGTAAAACTAAAAATAGTCCGTCGGTCTACTACAGTAAAATAAACCTGAGTGGAGACGTTTCTTAATGCGGACCATCGACTAAGACTAAGGCTAAGACAAGCGCAATGAGGATCTGGAAAAGCTTAAAGCTAGACCACCTGCGGCTATCCCATAATTACCGTGACGGCGTCCTCACCTGCCCGACGAGCAACCGCACATTTAACGCCTAATATAGGCTATGCCAGCCACTGGCACGCGTATGAGAGGGCAGTCCAACAGAATTCCATAAGCGGTCGCTGTAGCCGAAACAGGCTAGGACCAATATAATTTACACTGAAGGAACTTTACGTGTAAGAATAAAAAAATCAGATCAGTCAGGTCAGTAAAAGTCAGATAGCTGGCTATAAAAAAAGTACTAATGTGTATACTTATTTTTGCAGCCGACTGTACTAGCTATGGTTCATATAAATATAAGACACAATATATCTAGACATAGTATGTACCGCTGGGCGGTTTGAATGTTTGCTTGGATAGGTAACGCGCGCTGCGGTTCGCGCCGTGTGTGTACGCGCTACCACACGCTTTACCGCCACAAAGTCGACCTTCCCATGGTCCGCGGGACGCGGGGGGTCAGAGTGCGCTTGACCAATTTTATTGAAAAAGTTTATTTTCTTTCTGGGCCGATCAGTGTAGGCGGAGTGTGACCTGACTGTGACTTGACCAATCGGAAAAGTTATCCTTGAAGCTCGCGCAATCGCACGGTTATCTGCTAACGTCATTCTTATTGGTCTATGATGGAGACAGTCAACATCCGACTGATTACCAAATCATTATTAATACACATAATTAAAAAAAAAAACAATATTAGCTACTGGATTTTTTTACTGTGTTATAAGGGTCAAAGTACCAATCTTGTGAACAACCTCAACCATCAAAAGTTGCGTTTCCGACTGCTAGCTATTACTTCGTTGTTTACAAAGTAATCACATCAGTAGCGGAAGTCTCGGATTCTGCAAGGGCAGTCCCTTGAAGAATCCGAGACTCATTTTTATTGTTGACGACCCATTTTATTGTTCTATGACGACCTGTTTGGAACAGTGGTAGTGAACGCTGCCTTTGGTCCAAGGGTTGCGGGTTCGATCCCCGCACAGTACAAACATTTGTGTGCATGAACATGTCTGTTTGTATTGGTCTGTGTGTTTGTATGTATTATAAGTATGTATTTACAAAAGAAAAGTATTATACGTATATATTTGTAATTCCGCTGTTGATTCTGATATCCGTAACACAGGTGCTTGAGCTACCTATTTCGGAGTCAGATCAATGTATGTGATGTTGTGAAATATTTATTATTTATTTATTTATTATATTTATTATTGTGCCTACTCAGTAGTAGGTACAATAAAAATAATCAAAAAATCGCCAGAATCGGTTATCGCAAAAAAAAGGTATCGCCAGTGCTTTCGCCAGTGCTTCAGAGCTAAAATCAGCAGCGCACTTGTAACCATGGTTAGCGGTAATCGCTTACCATCAGGCGAACTGCACGCTTGTTTACCATCGTTGTTTGCCGTGGTATAAATATGCACATAGATTTGAAAAACCCAGAGCTGCATGCTCGAATACGAACCCGGAATATGGATGGAATATGGAAGGCGCATTCTTATCCAATGAGCTACCATCGCCCTACTCTACATAAGTACTTTCATCCACTAATGTAGTCTAAAAAAGTGGCATACAAATTTGAAAAATCTGGTTTCAAAAATTTTTATTCGATTATACGACCTGCGGTTAAAAAGGCGCACACTGAACTATCATCTCTCAATTCATCGTCATCGTCAGCCCATTTAAGTCCCCACTGCTGGGGCACGAGCCTCCCTCAATCACATGAGGGGTAATTGCCATACTCACCACGCTTGGCAGACGGGTTGGCGAGGGTTTTGATATAAATGCAGAGTTTTCCTTCTCTGGGTGCTGATGATCATGCCAGCAGCTTTACCTTAGTCGCCTTTTACGACACCTCGGTAAGAGTGAGGGTGGCCTATTCTACTCTGCCTATTCTGCTATTCTATTCATCTCTCAATTCAAAGTGGGTTAAAATTAAAACATTCCTTATTCCCCCATCGTACGTAAAACGTTTACTGTTCACCGTCGACATAAATTACACACGCTGTATATCACATTATGGAAGTATAACAACTTGTGTTATGTTTCATAAAATCGTTATAGCGAACATGGCGAGCCTTGGTAATATTTTATTAATGGAAGTATTCTTGGAACATGCTATTTAGTTTTTTCTGAGCCTATTCTACTCTGCCGGGGACCACACGGCAAGATTCCAAGCAATGGTACATGTTTAAAACGAATCTATGTAATAAAGGTATTGTTATTACTTTCCTTTAAGTATTCATTAAAGTATAGTTTTATAAAAATGTCATTTAGTCGCCATAATCACTATAAGCCAAGTAGCGGCGCTAGTCTTGTCGCGATGTCGCCTTATATCCCCTTATTTTCTTTCCAAGTAACTTGTACTTGTCGAGTACTTGAATTCTTTTTAACTTATAAAGAGATCATGATTAATAAATTTCTATTAACTTGCCCCATTAATCACGTAGACGGCAAACTGCTTCAAACCTATGACTCTACTTAAAACTTTGTGACTATGAGATGGATGCTCACTTTCTTTTAAATAAGCTTAAGTTCACTAAAAGAAACGGCAAACTCATATTATACTTAAATATTTTTTGAGCGCAAATAAGAACCGATCAAATTTCAGTGAGGAAACCTGCACGTTTCGAACAGTTTCTAAAACGTGTAACCATGATTCAGTTGAGTTGCCAATGTGGCCGGAGGGGATCTGGTTCCCCTCTAAAGAGATGCAGAGGTCAGACGGTAGTGGTTTCATGGTAATTACCAGACTCCTCAAATCCTGAATTATGATAAGTGTATCCCGGGCTCCAAATAATAATAATTCATTTATTTCGGGCAACAAGACACATTAAAAAAATACTTCATTGGCCCATATCATAAAACCTTATAGCCACAGTTATACATATATAATAAAATTCGCTATTATAAAATTTACGTGCGGCATATAGAGTCAGCTGGTAGCCGTCCTCGAAACTTCTGAAAGACGACTCCCTGCGGCCAGAAGTCCCCCTTAATAAAGGTCGCCAGGGAGTGAGTCGGCACTCTCACAACAAATGAGCTGAAGTTCACTTTGTGGCGAGACTTCAACCGTTCGACCCTCAGCGTCCAGTTGGACTTCTTTTGCACGTAATCCACGACTCCCTCGACCTTCGTAGACCAGTGTAGGCGGGAAATGTACAGCTGTGTAGTGTGAGTCTCTAGCTGTAACGAGCTTTCCGTTCCTAACGGTGCAGTGCCTCGGTAGTTAAGGCTGGCGGGCTTCTTCTTCCTCTCCACTTTGATGATTTACTTCATCGCACTTGTTTGGTGGACACAATATTAGTGTCACCTTTGGTTTCCAAAGCGACAACTTAGGATGCAACCGGGATTTAAACGCTAAGTTGGGTATAGATTTTAGTAGACATCTGACTAAGGTTACAGACATAGCCCAAAGGATTGCATGCCTCAAATGGCAATTGGCAGGGCACATATCGAGGAGAACAGACGGCCGTTGGGGCGGAAAGGTCCTCGAGTGGAGGCCACGTTCAGGAAGTCGCAGCCGTGGCAGGCCCCCCACAAGGTGGAACGACGATCTGGTGAAGATCGCGGGAATCCATTGGATGCGGGCGGCACAGGACCGATCTGTGTGGAGAACATTGGGGGAGGCCTATGTCCAGCTGTGGACGTCTATTGGCTGAAATGATGATGATGATGATGAGACATCTGTGATTCAAAACAATGAATTCATAGTATAAGTACCTAGTTTGAGATTTAAAAAATGCATAGA
Organism: Marasmia exigua; assembly: GCA_019059595.1. Taxonomy (NCBI): domain Eukaryota; kingdom Metazoa; phylum Arthropoda; class Insecta; order Lepidoptera; family Crambidae; genus Marasmia; species Marasmia exigua. The sequence continues at coordinate 5,468,307 of CM032476.1, forward strand.
ACGCGTGTTTTTATTCTACAATACAGTAATAATATCCTCCAACCGATTACGGTTACGGCAGCTAATTTCAACAATCAGCCACGTACGCAGGATATAAGGATATATTATGGTGCTCAAGTGAGTGCGCAAACACAAGTGCACTCCGTATTCCTTTGCCCTCATATTCCGATGAGACACCCGGAGAGGGATCGGGCGCAGGTCCAACGGCTTAGCATGGTTTCCGAGGCACGGGGGTACAAGACCGCCGACTTCCAGACTCCGGGCTGACACTGAGAATTTCTTAACAGAAAAAGTCAAGTACAAATTTTGGCCCGACCCGGGGATTGAACCCGGAACCCCAAGCGCAGCCGTCTCTTTAAAGTGCGCTGCGTAAATGAGACATTCTATAATATACAGATACTACGGAACCCTAATTTGGTTTAGATCTATAATTTTTTCACAACATCACATACATTAATCTGACTCCGATAGCTCAAGCACCTGTGTTACGGATATCAGAATCAACAGCGGAATTACAAATATATACATATAATACTATTCTTTTATAAATACATACTTATAATACATACAAACAGCCAGACCAATACAAACAGACATGTTCATGCACACAAATGTTTGTACTGTGCGGCGATCGAACCCACAACCCTTGGACCAAAGGCAGCGTTCACTACCACTGTTCCTAACGGGTCGTCAAATATATTCTCTACAACGGAAACTATATTCTCGTAACGGAAAAGTTCCCAGCTAACAATCAAACTGTGCAATTCCAATCGTTTTTTAATCAAACGGAAATTAAACATCAGCAAAATTATACCTCCAATCAGTTGTCGGAATAAAATTCAAAAATGAAATTTGATCTACCATCATTTTGCATTGTATAGGATTTTATTTGATGACAAAGGGAGTATAATACTGTTAATACCTCGGATTTGAAATTATTCCAGTTTTATTATCCGTTTTGTTCCTTTTTTAATTTAAAATTGTGTAAGTGATACAAATACTTTTTTAAATAATTTATTCAGGCCGATGATCTCGAAAGCGCCCTATAGTAGTGTAACGGAGCTATCGATAGTTGACCTCAAAAATTATATAGACTATCGATAACATAATATCCATCAACCGATTACGGCTACGGCGGCCAATCTCAACGATCAGCCACTTACGCAGGATATATTATAGTGCTCAAGTGTATGCGCAAACACAAGTGCACTCTCTATTCCCTTACCTTCATATTCCCATGGGACACTACTGTGACACGACCGGAGAGGAATCGGGCGCAGGACCAACGGCTTAACGTGCTTTCCGAGGCACGGGGGTACAACACCGCCAACTTCCAGACTCCGGGCTGCCACTAAGAATTTCTTACCGAAAACTTAGGTACAAATTTTTGGCCCGACCCGGGGATCGAACCCGGGACCTCTTGCGCAGCCGTCGCTTTTAAGTGCGACCCACTGACCACTGCACCACCGAGGCAGTCAAACTATCGATACTACTGCTATGATAGTTACGATAGTAAAATAAAATTTGATCATTACTGTTGATAACGATAATACTATCGATAGTATTGGCGTTATCAATAGTATTGATCAAATTTTATTTTACTATCGTAATAGGTAACGATCGAATACTATCGATAGAATTGTGTTTCCTAGCAAATTAATCAAAAACTATCGATAGTTTTGTACTAGCTATAGTGAGCTTTGTTTCGAATAGTATTGCATTTAAATGTATCTATAGTATCGATAGTATCAGGACATTACACAATCGATAGTAACAATAGTATTAGCGTTATTATAAGTATTGATCTAATTTTACTCAACCACTATCGATAGTATATCGGTAGTATTGCTATACTATCGATATACTATCGATAGTGGACTATCGATAAGCAACACTATCAACAATAGGTTTCTTGGCATAGACCAGATCAAAGGATCACGGTCACCTAGGTACAAACCCCAGATTGGTGGATGAGAACAGAATGGCATGGTGAATCCTCCTGTCGGAGACCAAGATCAGTCGGGTCGCTGAGCCAGGGTAATAGGTACCTAGTAGTAGATATGAAAATCATTTTTTGGAAAAATAATAAATTTCCTGAATTTTTTTGTGTCTTTTTATATCTAGGAACTCATGATAAGCCGATTTACTTTGCTTTAAGAGACGTAATTTCTAGGAACTTGTTGTTATTTTATCCGTAAATGTTTGTACTGTGCGGGGATCGTACCCGTAACCCTTGTACCAGAGGCAGCATTCACTACCACTGATCTAAGCGGGTCGTCAACCAGTATATTAATATTCTTAAGTGATCTAAAAGCTTGTCGCGCAATTTCGTTAACGCATAGACCTCGGCCGCGACTTTTATTTACCATTAATTTTTTAAACAGCAGTATGGCAGCACATTAACGTGGAACTAAACCGAAGAGGATTTAGGTTGAAAAGAGAAACTATTCACACAATCCTTTACAAAGCTTAGTGTTTGGTTCTGGCTTTCCTTGGCATTAGTATTTGAGCCCTTAATCTGGAGTTAGGCAACTGAAATCCTCCTAATGGGTAACTAGAACCGCAGACGTATAGTAATAAAATACGAGTAAGCTACCTACACAGATATATATATATAGATATATATATATATATATATATATATATATATATATATATATATAGATAGATAGATATTCTTTACTGCACAAAAATAAAAAAAATAGCATGATACAACAACAACAGACAGTACACTAGGCGGTCTTATCGCTTGTAGCGATTTCTTCCAGACAACCTTTGGGTAGAGGAAAGAAATATCGTATTCGTAATAGGGGAAGGCAGTGCAAAGTAGTTTAACAAATGAAATTGAGAATGGCAGAAATATACATATTTTATATATTAGTAATTACATAACATAAATAATAATAAACAATACATACATACCCAATAATATATACATAGATAATTTATAACAAAATTCAATAAAAGTATTACTTATAGATAGATATAAATGACTAGAGAACAGACCACATTAAATAGGAAGAAGAGACAAGGAAAAAGAGTGTACCTATTTATAGAGATAGGAAGTGAGTTTTGACACGGGACTTGAATATAGGAAGGGATTGTGATTTCCTGATTGGAAGGGGTAAGGAGTTCCAGAGACGAATGGATTGAACAGTAAAGGATTGTGAATAGGATTCTGAGGAATGAGGAGGGAAGCTAACATGGAGTTTGCGGCATGACCGCATTTCTCGACCGTCGGCGGGTTGCAAAAATTGGAATCGCTCTTTGAGATAAGCTGGAGCCAGAGGATAAAATAAGACGGTATATAACAGAGGGAGGACATGAAGGTCGCGACGCCGACAAAAACAGCTTATACAGTGTAGAAAAAAACATTGGGCCCTCGGGGGAAACTACCTTAAATAAGCATGTTTGACTTGTAACACATTCCTTTATTTTTTTTTCTAGTGCTCGCCTTCACTTTGTTTTGGGACATTAGTTCTACTTTGTACCAATAGATGGCGCTGTCGATTATATCGCGCAAGCGTTTCGAGTTTTAGGATTACCTAAAACCTTACGCTTCATTGTATTTACCAAACTTCCCAGATCCTGGATCATGGTCCTTTTGAGCCTAACTGTCGCTTTGGAGCCCAAGGTACGCTTGTGCCTTGGGCTCCAAAGCGACAGTTTTGGACGCAACCGGGAATAACACGCCAAGATGATGGATGATGATAGGTTATTTTTTTTTTATTATCAGTGGCAAAAGCTTCCAACATCAAATCAAAAGCAGATAAGGAGCTCAAAGTACATTAGAATTTGTAAACCGGTTAAAATGCATCTCAAATAATGCAGATGGCGGAAAAATCCTCCAACGAAACTTGCATTTAAAGACCCGAAAACACTTAATGCACTTTGTATTCGTTTCGCGCTGCACAATTTACACTCCCAAACTGCATCCAGAAAGGCAAACAGCAGAATACTCTGTCAATAAGAATTGCTTTATAATGGTATGCAAATATGAGTGGGAAATCGCAGTTGTTCAAAATTGTTTTGTTTTTTTAGAATTATGTTCACAAGTGTGTAAAATGTTTATTTTATTTTGAATTCTGTTATGTTTTGAAATAAGGAAGGTCAGTCACCCGTTAATTTACTACTCGTAGTCTAAACTGTCAAATATATTGTTTTAAACTTTCATGGCCACTAACATATAGTTATTTACGAGATTTTTACCATGTACCTTATTTTTGAGTTTCCGATATTTCGGCACTGTTGCAAGCGCCATGGTCACGGAGTAACTGAAGATTTTGCGGGTTAGATGTCACTGGCAGACAAAACGGTCTACCCTCCTTCGCAGTCTTTTACTACGCGCACCTGCGGTACCACTGTTCACTAACTCACTATTTTCTCGCACCTGTTCTTGACACACAACACTCAAAGAATCTGGCCGCGAAATGACACTTTGTTAAGTTTTACGGTTACGGGTAATATCGGAAACTCAAAAATAAGGCACATGGTAGAAATCTCGTAAATAACTATTCTAAACTGTCAAAGTATCAAATTCTTTTATTTATTCCCATCTTATTTTTTTTTATTACGAATTCATTTTGTGTAGTTTCTATTTTTTATTTTAGAACAATTTTGATTGACACAAAATGTTAATTGAATGAAGAAATTAGAATTAGTAGTAACCAAACCAGTTGGCCGTGTGGTCCCGGCAGAGTTGAATAGGCCACCCTCACTCTTACCGAGGTGTCGTAAAAGGCGACTAAGGTAAAGCTGCTGGCATGATCATCAGCACCCAGAGAAGGAAAACTCTGCATTTATATCAAAACCCTCGCCAACCCGTCTGCCAAGCGTGGTGAGTTTGGCAATTACCCCTCATGTGATCGAGGGAGGCCCGTGCCCCAGCAGTGGGGACTTCAATGGGATGATGAAACCAGTGGCGTAGTTAAGCGGGGGTGATTGGTTTTAATTCACCCGGTGGAAAATGCCACCTTATGCACACCCGGCCGTCTTCCAGACGGCCGGGTGTGCATAAGGTGGAACTCCCATAACTTACAATCGCCGGAGCATTTTCTGCTACGTCCGTGTGGGTGTGGGGTAGGCTACGACGACGGGTACCTATGAAATCATGTTTCGCGACCTAACCTCGAAGGACAAGAGGCTTGCCAGCACGGCCTTTTACAAGTCGGGCCTCCCTAAATACGAGGCCTGGGCCACTCTCATGGCCCACCACTCATTTTATGATACCCAGGATCGATAGATAGGTAACGAAGGTAGTCTGGTAGAAATCTCTTTCAGCGATAATGCCTAGTACTTAAGTTGTGTATATCGTGCAATAATAAATAAATAAAAAAATATTTCACAACATCACATACATTAATCTGACTCAGATAGGTAGCACGAGCACCTGTGTTACGGATATCAGAAACAACAATGGGATTACAAATATATACACAATAATACTTTTCTTTTGTAAATACATACGTATAATATATAGAAAACACCCAGACCAATACAAACAGACATGCTCATGCACACAAATGTTTGTACTGTGCGGGGATCGAACCCGCAACCCTCGGACCAAAGGCAATGTTCACTACCACTGTTCCAAACGGGTCGTCATAATAAATTCAAATACAAATCTTTATTTCCAGTTATTTTGTTACAATATGCTTAAAACTACACTTAAAAGCTAAATTGTTAAAACTAGAAATTGTAACAATACAGGAGATCTGACCTTTTATAGGTCCCACACAAGAGAGCCCTGAACCGTGGGCACTTACTTGGTGTTTTAGTTCTCCGACAGTGATGACTATTTATCCCCAATTTTCTATTAATTAATTTTTAAGCCGTGTGGTCCCCGGCAGAGTAGAATAGGCCACCCTCACTCTTACCGAGTGTCGTAAAAGGCGACTAAGGTAAAGCTGCTGGCATGATCATTAGCACCCAGAGAAGGAAAACTCTGCATTTCAAAACCCTCGCCAACCCGTCTGCCAAGCGTGGTGAGTATGGCAATTACGCCTCATGTGATTGAGGGAGGCCCGTGCCCCAGCAGTGGGGACTTAAATGGGCTGATGATGATGATGAATTTTTATATATCCACAATTTAGAGAAACTTTCTGAGACGTGCAGGTTGCCTCACGAGGTTTACCCTCATCGCAACATAGATTTGAAAAATACCGAGGTGCATGCTTGGGTTGAAACCACGACCCCCCGTTATGTAAGGCAGGGTCTTATCCACTGAGCTACCATCGCTCAACCACGGGGGGCAGACAGCAAAATCGCTTTTTTATGTGATAAGTAGGCTGAGCAGTCGGATGACGATGGTAAGCAATTGCATGAAACCACCCAAGAACGACCGCAAGACCAGTGAAGTGACACCAACCTGTCAACCTTTTACTGGTTCGACTTCCCGGTATCCAGCTTTGATTTTTTTTTATATGAGAGGTGGCAGACGAGCAGACGGATAACCTGAACCCGCTGACACCCGCAACACCAGTGGAGTCACAAATGCGCTGCCAACCTTTTCCAGCCCAGGGCAGGCGCTGCTTCACGCCGGTCTTCTGTGAGGCAGTGGTATCACTCCGGTCGAACCGGCCCATTCATGCCTAAGCGTGGCTCTCCCGCATTTGATGAAAATCTATGACTTACCAAAACCCGGATCATGGTCACAGCGTAACCTGTATTAATTCAACATTCAGAGGTTAGAGCGGTTGTGGCGCAAGGATCGCGGATTTGTTTCCCACACCAACACAAATACTTTTTAATAAAATAGATATTTGTGTTAGGTATAGGTTTTTGTGGTACCTATGTTATTCTTCATTTTTAGGGTTCCGTAGCCAAATGGCAAAAAACGGAACCATTATAGATTCGTCATGTCTGTCCGTCCGTCCGTATGTCACAGCCACTTTTCTCCGAAACTATTAAAACTTGGTGAATAGATGAATTTTGTTGTTCGAATTACGATTTTTACGGGCCCGCTGCTACGGGACCCTTCATGGGCGAGTCCGACTTTTATAGTATTGTCGCAAAAAAAATAGATATACGGTTTATTCCAAGGAAATCTGCAATAAAATGGTTACAGCGACACTAGGCACTTGCGCGAGTTATACCGCGGACGCGTCTCCTTTGAGAGTAACTGCTATTCGATATTCGCTCTCCGGAGGTCAAGCTAGTTGTACCCTCTGTCCCTTAGATTAAATCAAAATAGCGGAAAATAAGTGACTCGTCTATCATACAGTGATACCATCAGCATAAAAATATCAAAAAATATAATTGAAAAATATTTATTGTTAATTTATTCAGTGTAGTAGTAGTAGTAGTGCAAAATGTAAAATAAATAAAAAAACATATATATTATTATAATAATAATAATTCTCACAACATCTCATAGGTTGACCTGATTCCATACTAAGTAGCTTAAGCACTTGTGTTATAGATATCAGACAACAGAGGAACACATATATACTTAAATACATATATTACACCCAGACACTGAACAAACTCAAGTATTCATCGCACGAATGTTTGTCCAGGGTGGGGATCTAACCCACGACCTTTGGCGTAAGAGGCAGGGTCACTACCAATTGCGCCGTCCGGTCAGTCAATTATTAGTATTGTTTATATTTAACCGACTTCATAAAATGGAAGAAGTATACCTAATAATATTTAGTAAGCTCCTCCGGTAAATTCCATATAAATCCGGAGTTTTGATTACGTCGTCAACTTCCAAAGTGGATAGGTAAGACTAAACAGCGCCATAAATTAGCTTCGTTATAAATGGGCCTAAGTTCAAACATTAATTACCGCTTTATTCGGAATCACTGTAAGGCTCGGAGTTAGAAACTTCGTCAACATGGTTTAACTAAAGTCATCATTTTAAAATCAATGTTTAAGGTAGGGCTACATTAAACGTATGGTTGCTTCAAAAGTTTTTATAGGTTCCTGCGCTCACTTGATCTTTTGGTTTAGTTAGCAAGTAGGTAAGTAATTATTTATGTCTAAAGGTGACGGGTAGGGCACACTAGAGATGCCAATTGATTTAAATTGTTAGCAATTAAACCAAACATCTTTTTAACAATTTCGAAGCTGCAGCTTCTCAGAAAAGACTCATACTATTTATTTAATACTTATACTTAACTTTTGAGTCTGCTTTAGAGTACAAAATTTGAACTACCGCCAAAAACGGCCACTTATGGCGTTAACCCAAATTTCGTGTGCAAAATCAAAAAGTAGTGTAAAATTATTCAATAAATGTTTGTTTAGAAACTGCCGCTCCGAAATTGTTTAAAATAGATCCGGATATGCTGTGTGGTCCCCGGCAGAGTAGCCACCCTCACTCTTACCGAGGTGTCGTAAAAGGCGACTAAGGTAAAGCTGCTGGCATGATCATCAGCACCCAGAGAAGGAAAACTCTGCATTTATATCTAAACCCTCGCCAACCCGTCTGCCAAGCGTGGTGAGTATGGCAATTACCTCTCATGTGATTGAGGGAGGCCCGTGCCCCAACAGTGGGGACTTAAATGGGCTGACGATGACGATGAAAGAATATCTATCTAGGATCTATAATCCATTCTGGTAATAAGAAAATTATGTAATGTCTTTTTAAATTTATGGTCTGGTAACATTTTGAAATAGGTCAGGTATTTTATTATATATTTTTACTGACATACAATTAATGTTCTTTAAATATAATGCCAATATTTGGTTTGGTATACATAATTTGTTTTCTTGTCTTGTCTGACAAGCAATTATTTTTGTTGGACTCGTTTAAGTGATTCGTTTTCTTAAGTCAACGCTCGGCAAAATGGTTTGCGCATCCTTCATGAGATCGACAAGCAATCAACTTGATGATTTGGGCATGATAGAAGATGGATCATGGTCTGGAGATAAGCTCATTTTCATATATCTACCTCTATGTAAAGTTAAGTAAAGTATTACTGTCCAACTGTTTTGATTGCTTTCCATCAGGGTACTCGCTTGCTCGTTTGTCGCCTCTAGCATAAAAAAAACTGCAGGACAAAGCCCTCTATCATAGAAATCAAGTCATCGCTACAATGATGGGATTAGGCTCAATCAGCACGCTTGCCTAATGCGAATTAGTGATCACAATCCGGAGCTATGTTCGAAAAATTCGAAACATACTTTTTGCTCGTCCCGGGAATCGAACCCAGGACCCCAAGATAACACTCCGCCATAATATCACTCCGGTGGAGCCGGCCAATTCAGAGTCAGGCTCTCCCAAGGCGAAAATTCAGTTTCACCATTTTGGCAATACGGTTTTCTGTGCAGCCTCAGTTATCCGCAATAAAAAGTTTTTGATCCGACAGGAAATCAAACCTGAGCCTTCCGTGCTAGTTAAAAAAACCATAACTACATCGCCATCGAGATAGTCAATTAATGTATGAAAGAGCAGCTTTTCTCTCCACGGCAATTACTCTGTATAGGATTGCAAGCCACTAACATAAATTCCAATTCTCTCTGTGAAACACATTTATTAACTAAGAAAACCTTTACGTTTTTAAATAAATAAAGCTGTTAGAAGAGGAAGATTCCCACTATGCACTATACATGCATTTGCGACATAAGCAATTGCATTTCTGCTAAATAAAAATAATGTTAATGGCTTTTTGCTGCTTAGTACTTTCTAGCTTTTATTTTTTTTTGTTTTCGTTGGAGTACTTCCTCCTCCTTGCTTCGTATTCCTCATTGCTGAGGGTAGTTACCTCCTTTCTGCATCACTTTCTCTCGTAAGGTTTTTCTCCATCTGTTTTTGGTACTGGTGTGAGGGGGGAGGTGGCGTTATGTACAGTCACGTGCTTTAATTTGGGACAAACCCAAGGTTAAATGTCGTGTAGCTATGCGCTATTAAGAGCAAATATTTTAACGTGTCAAAGACATAATATCTACCATCGATAACTTTACTTTTCTAGGGGTAACCGTGCAAAAACATCAACTTGAGCAATCATTTAAAATTCTTGACTGACACTGACAAGAGTGACACAACATATGTTCGTTATTAGAAAACCCTAATGACAGCTTTTTGCAAAGAGGTCATCGTTTCAAGGGTCGATTAGATACTAAATTTTATGACTTAACTTTTGACATTCAACATTATTGTACTAAAGTTTCGACCTTATTGCAATAATGCAAATATTAATGCGTTAGAAACGTAAATGGGTCCCAAATTGAAGCTCGTGACTGTACTGTGGAGTCGAACAGACCTACAACCTCTAATTTGCTTCTTCTGATAAATAAACATGTTTGTGTGAACTATCTTGGAGAGCGATGGTACCTTGTACCTAAGTGAAGTACCTATAGGGATGGGTGCTTGAGCTTGACAAATGGATTTACCGAAATCATAAATGTCAAACACGGAGATATATGCATTGTAACACGTGCCCCGTGTATACTAAACCTATGTGTGTACTAAACCTATGTTGACCCTACGTATATTATTAAAACTGCCAATTCATAGCTGAATGTAGGGCTATCATTTGAGTGAGCACTAAGAATAAAAAATCCACTGTCACTATTATTAGGTATATTTACACACCTTTTTTTATCGTTTACATTATTGCTGGGTGAATATTATATTTTGTATGGAACAGCAGATTTTTTTTCGCTTATTTTGTTGATCTAACGTGCTGAAATGACTTCATTCATGAAAACTAATATGAAGTTTTCGGGATAGATAGATAGATAGATAGATATACTTTATTGCACAAAAAAAACACAACTTAAAAATCTAGGCAGTACAGAAACTTAATTGTACAATTTCGGCGGTCTTATCGCTGGAAGCGATTTCTACCAGACAACCTTCAGGCAAAGGACATTTGATAGTAGAGGAGGGGTAGGTGGTGCAATATTGAAAAAGGGAAATAAAAGTGAACTGTATATATATATTAAAATATTGATAATGCTAATACATAAATAAACACAATATTATATACTAATAAATAAATATGTTATGCTTGGATAAAATAATATAAAGGACTAGATATACGTTCATATAAATTAGGATCTTAGACGGACCATCGACTACTACCGATGACTGGACCTGTAAAGACTTAAAGGGATGTAAACGATAAAAAAATAACGGTGTATATGTTTTTGTTTGTTCTCAGTTTTTTTATACTACAAGCGGACAAACGAGCAAGCGAGTCACCTGATTGGAAGTAATCATCGCCGCCCATGAACATCTGTGAAATCAGAGAGATCGCTAGTGTGTTGCCGGTCTTTTTAAAAAAGAGTACGCTCTTCTCTTGAAGGTCCCTAAGTTGTAGCCGTCCGGAAACACTCCTGCAGCCAAGCCGTTCCACAGAACTGAGGTACTTGGTAGAAAGTTCCAGGAGAGTTCAGTTAAAGAAGGATTAAGGATTTTTTTGTTTATTCTTGCTGTTTAAATGTAACAACGCACCATTATAATAACAATATCATGACTGTCAAACATGAGTATTGTCTTATGCCGTCAAACAACATCTCAAAGGGCAGAGGAGTAGCTGAACACCAGCGTTGCCCGGGGTCACATCCTCGTGGCAACATCAGCTGAGCTCGTTCCCTTTGTCTCATCATGCATGATACTTGTATCTTTATATTTGTTTCTACTTACTATGTTAAAGTGTTTTAAAGGGACAATAAATCAATCTTATTCTTAATATGTACAAGTATATTGGGCAGAGTTAAACTCCAGGGATTTTAAGCACTAATTGCAATTATTGCATAAAATACGAGAGATTAAATATTACATTACATAGAACGGCTTGGACATATTTTTGAGTGACAACTGACCACCAACCCATAGAGATGCTTATCGATACATACATCCTTCTTTCATACTTTACACACATATGTTAAAGTACTAGCTCACGGGTTTTCGTATACTCAACAAAGTACATGTTATTCTTTAAAAGGAGCGAAGGTGGTAGCTCAGTGGATAGATTTCTATCCAAGCAAGATAAAGATAAAAGATAAAAAAATCTTTATTCAATTTAGGTCCATACAGAACACTTATGAATGTCAAAATAGTACATATTATCTACCGCTGGTTCGGAATGTCGATTTCTACTGAGAAGACACCAGCAAGAAACTCAGTAGTTACTCTTTTCAAATATTGATGATGTCACAGAGTTTCAATTGAGAAGAGAAAAAAATACAATTATGAAAGTTATTAGACTACTATGAATAGCAACTGAAAAGATTAATCAATCAACATGACCAAGAATCCTTATCATTTAAATAGTCTTGTACACTATAGTAACCTTTCTTCATTAGGCAGGTTTTAATATGAGACTTAAACTTATCCAAGCGACGCACCTCTAGATTTTTTAATCTACATATTGCTGATTTTGCTATTATCAGCGATACGTAGTGTATGTATGGAGTGAGGGTACCGGAGGCCCAATCCGTGGGTAAGGAGGGCTTAAAGATAGGCAGCGCACTTGTGACCCCACTGGTGTCGCGGATATCTATGGGCGGCGGCAATCGCTTACTATGATCCGTCTGCTCGTCTGCCGAAATTCGAAAATTCGAATAATATGACGCCGAATGTTTGCAGCAGCAATAAACGCGATAACGAAATATCAAAACCACGAATAATAGCGCGGCGAATGTTTTTGAGTTCGAATCATGAAGCACCAAATGCACGCCATGCCGAATATCTTTTCACCTATCGAAAGCAGTTACGATGAATCGCATAATTTAACTTACGGCCGCACTCAGAGATGTCATTTAAGCTAATGTTCATTAACTTTAGTATCGGTAGTCTTTATGCGTATCAAAATAAGGGTCAATATTTTTTCTTAAGTAGCCAACCAACGACTCTGCGTGTGGCAGTTACTAAGTAATCATTCTGCAACGAAAAATCTCGAAATAAAATAACGCTAATCCGGATAATGTACAAACTAGCACTCTGTATCACAAATCCTTGTGAAAATCGTCAGACATAGATGAGCAACACAGTCCTGCCTGACTAATATAATAACTAACTGCCCCTTATAAAAAAATATATAAAAAAGAAAAGGTTCGAATGTACATTTCTGTTGTGTTCGGTATTTAATACTTTGCCGTACATTACATTGAGGGGGGCCTATGTCCAGCAGTGGGCGTCTATTGGCTGATGATGAAATAGTACAAATAGATTTCTTTAAACTGCTTCCCACTACGTCAACACGGCGGATGTGTAAGCGCTGCCCACGCACTATTTGTTAAGCTCTCTACACCTGGAAGTTCTTGTACAGGGTTTCATGAACGACGTTTTGTTCCCTTCAGTGCAAAACTTATTTGGCAAGTGCAGTTATTTCCGGTCAAAATTCGCCTGTTTTATCCAAGCATAAACTACTTGCCGTGTGGTCCCCGGCAGAGTAGAATAAGCCACCCTCACTTTTACCGAGGTGTCGTAAAAGGCGACCAAGGTAATGCTGCTGGCATGATCATCAGCACCCAGAGAAGGAAAACTCTGCATTTATGTCAAAACGCTCGCCAACCCGTCTGCCAAGCGTGGTGAGTATGGCAATTACCCCTCATGTGATTGAGGGAGGCCGGTGCCCCAGCCGTGGGGACTTAAATGGGCTGATGATGACCATGTACCTTATTTTTGATTTTCCGATATTTCGGCACTGTTGCAAACACCATGGTCACGTAGTAACTGAAGTTTTAGCGGGTAAGATGTTACTGACAGACAAATCGGTCTGTCCTCCTTCGCAGCCTTTTACTGCGGTACCACTATTTGCTAACTCATTATTTTCTCCCGCTTGTTCTCGACACACAACACTCACAGTATCTGGCCGCGAAATGACACATTGTTTAGTTTTACGTTTATTACATTTTCGAATCACTGGATTCCAGACATTTTTTTTTATGCTAGAGGCGGACAAACGAGCAAGCGAGTCACCTGATGGAAAGTAATCATCGCCGCCCATTAACTTCCGCATTGACAATTTAAAGCCATCCTCACGATTGAAAGTTGTGTACTTGGTAATTTCAAACGCTTCCCTGACCAGTCTTGGTATGTAGTGGCGGTCTGTCGATATTATCTGAGGACTATAAAACTCAATCCAGTGATTTGGACCCGATTACAACAAATGTTTTGTTGATTTTTGCGTTGCATTATAACTTTAATGTATCAATACGGGGATTAACACGATATTTATTATGTGAAACAGCATTGTGTACTCACATATTTAGCTCGACGTTTCGGCTACGTTACAGCAGCCGTGGTCACGAGCGGACTCAAATATGTCAAATATGTCGAGCCAAATATGTGAGTACACAATGTTGTTTCACATTATAAATATCGTGTTAATCCCCGTATTGATACGTTATAGTTACAACAAATGTTCTGCGATTGCTGGTTTCTTTTTATCGTTGTTTTTGACTGCTTTATTGTGTTCCTTTATTCGACATGAGATGGTGCGTTTAGTTTGGCCAATGCACGAACTACCACAACTGCAGTCGACCTGCATAGTTACAGTGCATGTTTTAGGGACGGGAATCAAGATTCTGTCAGATCCCACTTTATTATAGGCCTTCTGGTTTGCATGTTTAATTCTTTTTAACTTTAGCGTTTAATTCCCAGTTGCACCCAAAGATGTCGCTTTGGAGCCGGGGTATGCTTGAACCATGATTCTTGATTTGGGAAGTATTAAACCTACTTGGGTTTCTATAGACAAAGTCTACACTCTGGTTTTAAGAAGACATCCTGTATGTCGGTGTCAGTCTGTTTGGTGTTCAATTGTCTGCTTACCCAAAATATATGTCGTATGTAAATAATAATATGCCTGTTTACTTTGCCCCTCAACCGATATAAATAAATGGAAGTCTAGTAATTACAAAGAAGCGACAACTCACTGAAGTCTGACCTTCGCAACCCTGTAACGATGATTCAGTTGGTCTGAATCCGCTGTTATAACAGCGGAACCAGACCAACTGAATCATGGTTACACATTTGAAGAAAGGAAGAAAGAAAGAAAATATTTATTATTATAGACATCACAAGACAGAACTTATAGCAGTGGTAAACAGAACACAATTTGGCACAAACAGAAAACAAAACATAAAACAATTAAAAATACATATAACAATTTGACGACCCGATTGGAACAGTGGTAGTGAACGCTACCTCTGATACAAGGGTTGCGGGTTCGATCCCCGCACAGTACAAACATTTGTGTGCATGAACATGTTTGATTGTATTGGTCTGGGTGTTTGCTAAGTATTATAAGTACCTATGTATTTACAAAAGAAAAGTATTATATGTTTATATTTGTAATCCCACTGTTGATTCTGATATCCGTAACACAGGTGCTTGAGCTACCTATATCGGAGTCAGATCAATGTATTTGATGTTGTGAAATATTTATTTATTTATATAAATAAAACAAAAGGAAAAAAACAAACTTCAGAAACTATTCGAAATATGCAGGTTTCCTCGCAATGTTTTTCTCACCGCTATATTTGAAAAAATCTGGATTTTCCACCTCTGGAGATATATGCTCGGATTCGAAGGAACATTCTGAACCGCTGAGCTACCATCGCTCTATTGAGAAGACACTATAATCAGTATTTTCAAATCAAAAACATCCCAAGCTGATTGAAAATATATTTTTGCAAATTAATGATGCTTCATAACCAAAAGCCCGGTTTATGAATAAACTGAAAATCTACTTCATTATCGATATTAAATAATTTTCGGAAATACATTTACAAAGAAGCTATTAATTAAACTCACATGTAGATTAAAATTAATTTCTTTATTGAGCGCAACATATAACATGATTTATACAACATTAATACATTTTTAATGTTCATTGCAACTTTCAAAGAGAGAATTGGTATTGAATAAATTCAAATGGATTAGTGACTAAATTAGTGATCTACAATTACCTATACGGTTTTATAAAATATTTGTAGAGGACGGAAATATATTTCAGTTTTTATTTGTATATATTTATTAATGCTTTATAGTTCAAGTGAAATAGTTTTCTGAACTTACTAAAAGTAATTTTAACTTTGGTTTCAATATTTGATCCCGTATTAAAATTCTGTAACTTTGACAAAATGTGTCACGACGACAATTTTTAATAAAATAAAGGACGATCAATGAAACATTAGTTACTTCAAAATAGGCATAGAATATGACAAAAAATTAAATAGCGTCCATTGAGGGTTTGATCCTAAAGAAACAGTGATTCGTTCTATGTATAAGGTCTTAGGGCGCAGCTCATCGATTTTAAAACAGCTGTTTGCAACATGACAGAATGTTTAAATTTTTATATGAAATATTGTCAAATCTGTTTTAAATGTTAAACAGGCGTTGCTAGTTCGGAGTACTCTTCGCCTTAATGTCTTACTTTATGAAATCGCTAAACCTTTTAGATAACTGACTTCAGGAACATTGTAAAAGCACGTTGAAATTAAAATGTCAGTTTATATTACCTCCTGCAAGCAGAGTCAATATAAATCAAGTAACGTAAACAAAATATTTACTCTTCTCAGAAGGAGTTTGTTATTATTATCTTTGGTGGAATGGCTCACAAGTGTAGTTCTTAGAAATAACAAAATCCTCTGTAAGTTGTCCTGTGTTAGGAGGAAACTTAACAGAAAACGGGTGGCCTTAGATTGATGTACTAAAGGCTTAGTAGTATAAGGGACCTCCAAAGAAAAGAGCATTCTGCTCCTTTCTAAAAGCAGGCCATGCATCAGCGATCTCTCTGCTTTCACAGATGTTCATGGGCGCAACGCAATATTTTATCACCTTTTTATTCCAAGTGACGGAGTGAGATAGAAGATAGTTATGCTTACGTAGGATAGAGGGAGCTCTTCAGTTTTCAAATACTGGATTATGCAACGCAAAAATCTAAAAAACGATTGAAACAAATTGCTTACGGTACGCGAAGGTACCTACGCTACGATTTTTGGAAATGTTTGTTCCTTGTTTATTGCGAAAAATAGGTAAACAATCATGCGTCATCTAATGGTAAATGGTAATCGCCGCTCATAGATATCAACAATGCCGTATTGTTCTAGCCCTTAGTTGTTCCGCATGCTCGTTTGTCGCCTCGATCATAAAAAAAGTCTAAAACTCATTCATGGCTTACCTTGTTTTGATAAAAGCGGTTTTCCTATGATGTGGAATGTGCCTACTCGCGAAGCGGCCATATTTTGTCAATAAAGCGGGCTGCAAAAAAAAAAAGCAAAAACATACAAACAGTATTGGAGAAACATGGCCGCTAGTCCGGATGCGGGGCGTTAAGGGTTATTCTCTAACTCTATACGAAAAACTGCAGATACTATGTACGACTTATTTCACTGGACATTCTATAGGTATTTATAAAAAAAAGTACAGTCTGTCTATTTATTAGTTGTCCTATTCATTCAGGACCGCAACCGCCCAGGAGCCTATTTATTTATTTAAATAGGTACACAGACAGATTACAACCATGCTTGTTCTTAATGTTAACTTAAATTTATAGTATCTAGGCGGTAATCCTGAATAGTGCACACATCATGCACATAATATTAACTTACACTAGGTATGAACTCAATACTTATAAATATAATTTAAGTTAGTGTGATGTGTGAGAGGTCGAGGATACCTCGGCTCACAAAATATCAGTGATCTTAATAAGTCCTAATTCTCGGGACATGATATTTTGTCATCACACGGTATAATATTGCTTAAAAGTTTATTTATTTAGATTTCATGTGACAATCGCCAAGTTTTTTCATATGGAAAATCCCGAGAATTAGACTCCAGAGAATAAAACAGCGACATGGCATTCGATTAGTTCGATATAATTTGTTTTTAAGGTACTAAAGACGCAGTTCCTTAATCAACTGGAAGTAAGCTTTTATTCTTGCAAAACTATCTATATACGTTCAAGTTCCATTTCATGTCGCCCATTATAAAAAACATTTTAAATACTTAAAGAAATTAAAGTCAATCCAGATTCTAAGAATGACTTCATCGGTGTTCCACTTTTTTCGCTCAAGGGAAAGTATATAATTGGGCTATGGGATATCATGGATACGATATTGTGAACTCAACATGAATATAAAGAGATGAATATAATAATAATAAATATATTGGATTATCTGATAACCGGCAGCACAGTGTCTCAACTGGTGTGCCCGTAATAGGCGGTAATTTTACCATCGGCCTTACCATTAGGTGATGTATGCGTTCGTCTGCTACCTATTACATAAAAAATGTCGATGACTTTAATTATCTTGCGTAATATCCTTCCAAATTATATCCTCCAGAAACTTAGAAAACTCAGCAAAAGTAAAATTTATAAATTCTTACAACATCACAAAAAAAGATTAGATATCGTCGTTAGTCGCTAAAGCACTTTTGCTACGAAGACAATAAGGAAATTGCAAATTATTATAAATAATTTGCAATTTCCTTGTTGTCTGATGCTTATGTAATTTTTATAAGTTGACTCTGGAAATCGTGGAGGATTTCACATATCTGGGTTCCGTCATCATCAACAAAGGATCTTGTGAGAAGACCATCAGAAAACGAATTGGAATGGCGAAGAGTGCAATGTCACAGCTAGACCGTATATGGACCGAAATGGACATCATGAAGAGCATCTTATTGCCACTCTTGTCTTTTCTATTTTTCTATACGGCGCAGAGACCTGAACCCTTAAGAAAGCTGACTGGCAACAAATCGACGCGTTTGAAATGTGGTGCTGGAGGAGGATGCTCGGTATTAATTGGTCTTAGCATCGAACTAAATGAATCCATACGAACCGAGCTCAAGATTCCAGTGAGACTCAGCACCACATGCTTACGGAGGAGCTTTGAATTCTTTGGTCATATCACCAGAAAGAGAGATGACAACCTGGAGAAGCTACTTTTGACGTAAAAGGTGAGCGGAAGAAGGCCTAGAGGCAGAAGCCCCATGCGCTGGTACGAACAAATCAGCCTACCAACCTTAAACACCACAGTCTTTGATTCAATACACGCGGCCGTGGATAGAGTGAGCTGGCGGAAGATAGTCCGGGAAAAATCACTCATCGAGATCACGCTGAGGACAAACGACGCAAGGAGGAGAATGTAAATGGGTCGGTAAATGCAACACCCCGATACTGGATAAACACAAATGTTAGGAATCTTTGCCCAGAGTGGTAATCGAACTCACGACTTTCACGGCGTATGAGGCAGAGTGGAGACCGCATCTTGACAAACGTAATGTAGGGCGCCCTCTGGCTATGTGGGGGGACGATCTGCGCAGGATGGCTGGCAAGAGCTGGATGCGAGAAGCCATGATAGATCACGGTGGCGAACAATTGGAGAGGCCTACGTCCAGCAGTGGACTGCGATAGGCTGATGATGATGATCATGATGATGATGAGGCAGAGTCACTTACGAATACGCTATCGGACCAGGCAAAACAAATGGGTTTACCCTGTACTATTTTGATTCAACTATAGGGAGAAGCAATTCCCTTTGACTCTAATGTAATCATGATTTATATCGTTTTCCCAAATAAGCCGTATGTATATTTTACGTAACGTACTGTGTCTTTAGCCCTAAGCATTTCTCATGTTTTGTCGCTTTTGCACGTAATGACGCCATGTTGGTACAACGTACAGAGTAATTGATGGCATTTGAATTGCTATCACCAAAAGCCTGTAGGCGCTATTTCAAATACTCGTAAACACAATCTATTACTCGTATTTTAGAACTACCTAACATTACAATAACAGTATATGTACTCTTATAGAAAACAAGGGTGTAGATGTGTACCCTAGCTACAGTATAGCAATAATAGTAATCAGTAAGGCAAGACTGAACGATGGAAGCACCGTTGTACTTTTAAAAAATGTCTCATATTCACGACGAATTAATACTAGGAGTTAAAGTATGATCTTGCCGATATTATGTGGAATTTTTCTGTGAAGCTGTGTTTTACATACAAATATATTATTAATTTAAAAAAAATAATGCCACTATTCTTTATTAATAGAAATGTTTAGGTACATTTAGAATGGGTTTCAGAATTTATGAATGATGAAAACTTCAATTGAGCGTAAGAATGATAGCTCATTCAAAATGGGTTGGGTAGTTGAAGAATAATATTGGAACATTACATATTTACATACCTATATATCATACCTCCTTTTTGCCATTGCGCGGGTAAAGAGAGTCACTTTCAAGATTTTTTTTTGCATCAAGAATACAATATAATCAGAGCTGCACATTACAAAAACAGTCTTTGAAAATAAAGTCTTTTATCCAAATAATAATACACTAGAGTCATATTTTGGTCCTTTTATATACGTAGAATTTATTAATCTTGTTTTTTCTAAAACAAAAAACGGCAATTTCATACCTTAACCCCTATTACAAATCTTCTGGCGGCGCTACTTACGTCGATGCTTCACCTTAAAGTTATATGCCAAGGGACTGAAATAAAGAACATTGATTAAATTTCCGGCGGAAGTTCATAAATAAACATCCTCCATCGCAAAATAATTTGAATGGCAAAAATTCATATCCAGTCTAAAAGCGGTTTTAGAATGCTTGGTGAATTTCGTCTAAACAAGTGATGTGATGACTTGAGTTACGATCATAATTTATTAACTTTATCCTGCTTCCTTAACTTAGGAATTTTTTATAGGTCATAGGAAAATAGACAAATCTTCTGATGGTAAGCGATTTCCGCCTCCCATTATAATAATAATTTCTGAGGCCATAGTCTCTCCATAGTGCCAGTTAACCGGTCCACTAGCACCTCAACCCAATAACCCAGTCTTATGCCAACTATGGACTGTTCTTGGATGTATCCAAGAACAGTTCATGGTTGGAATATCCCTGAATGTATTCAGGCGTACAGACTTCTTCTGTAGTGTACTACAGAAGTAAACTTCTGTACGCCGATGCGTTCTTCTGATAGTCGCTGGCAGGTGTCACATCACATTATAGTAAAACTATCAACTGAACAGGCCTCTACGTGTTGGCTTCGGCCCCACGCACGCCTTCTAAAAGATCGGGACATAATTGCCCGTGGTTATGGAACAACTGATATACTCGTACATAATAATAATAATATCCTGCAACCGATTTCGGCTAAGGCGGCTAATTTCAATCTACGATCAGCCACTTACGCAGGATTATAGTGCTCAAGTGTGTGCGCAGACACAGTGAAGGGAAATAGAGTGCACACTCTATTCCCTTGCCCTCATATTCCTATGGGACACAAGTGTGACACGACCGGAGAGGGATCGGATGCAGGACCAACGGCTTAACGTGCTTTTCTAAGTACGAGGGTACAAGACCACAAACTTCCAGACTCCGGGCTGACACTAAGAATTTCTTAACAGAAAAACTCAGGTTACAAATTTTGGCCCGACCCGGGGATCGAACCCGGGATCTCAAGCGCAACCGTCGCTTTTAAGTGCGACCCACTACCCACTGCTTCAACGAGGCAGTCAATTAACAGCTTTTTTTTCTTTGCGGTTCTCCCTCATCGCCCATATTGGGGAATATCATAGTGATACAGCCAAAGCCTCCCTCCACGATATTCCCCGGGCGGATGTCCGCCTATACGGCGGACTAGGCGGTTCCTCCCCCAGACGTGCCGGGAGAGGGGATAGGGACAGCCGGGAGAACTGAGCCGTCCCTATCGGGCAGCAAAGGGAGCCTGTGCAATGCCCCCGTACCACGCACCAGCGGAGTCAATTAACACCTGCCACAAAAGTGAAGTCGGATTCGGCGGGTAGGGGTAAAACAAGCCGCATGGGTTGATGCAAATCAAAGGTTTTAAATTAGTGTCAAGTGGTTTTTAGTGCACAAATTTGGTGTTCATTTATGCAGTAAAGTTCCACAAAGTGATCCTAATACTAAAAATCGTTGGATTGTGTTGTATTTAACACTGCTATTGTGTGTTGAGTGCGTTGTCTCGTGACAACTTGCTTGAACCTTAATATAGTCTTAAAACCTGCAATTGCTTTTAGAGGATATCCGCTGAATCCGTAGGTCGATAAAACGTAAAACACCGGCGTTTTATTGAGCGACTGTGACTTTGACTGATTTCGACTATTGACTCATTCTCAATAAAATACTTGACATTGGCGAATCATCTTCGGGTAGAGCCATAATAAAAAAAATAACAATAAAGTCAATCCTTAAAATCCCCTTCCCCCGATTGGGCCTCCAATACCCTCACTGGGTAAAAAATAGCATTATGGGTGTTATTAGGGTATTAATCATAAACGTTTTTCAAACCTTTGTGAACTAAGTGTTATAAAGCAATTTATATATATAAATATTGGAAAATTTTAATAATAATAATAAATAATAAATATTTCACAACATCACATACATTGATCTGACTCCGAGATAGGTAGCTCAAGCACCTGTGTTACGGATATCAGAATCAACAGTGGGATTACAAATATATAGATACATATAATACTTTTCTTTTGTAAATACATACTTATAGTACTATAACACCCAGACCAATACAAACAGATATGTTCATGCACACAAATGTTTGTACTGTGCGGGGATCGAACCCGCAACCCTTGCACCAGAGGCAGCGTTCACTACCACTGTTCCAAACGGGTCGTCAAATTTTGTATTTTCATTTTTTGGTTCAAACGTTCAAACATTAAATTTAAAGCAGTTTTGCTTTAAATAAATTAAAACGAAAAAGCCTTTATTTTCCTCCGTAACATTATATATTTCTAACAATCTAAGGAAAATCGTTATGCAAATTAGGAACAGAACATGTACTGTTTGAGAGTACTGGAGCCAAAGGTAGGATAATCCTGTAGTGCAGGACTCCAGGAACTGCCGCCCAGACTATGAAATGCTAACTAATAAATTAGATTAATTTAACTTATAGATAACTTTCCACTAGAGATGAATAGTAAGCATATAATGAATTAGTTTGGCTGTGTTTGGTTACATTTCTGTATGAATCAATGACGATGTGCGTGTGTGCATGTGTGTGAAAAGAGTATGTATGTGCTTAGATTTCAGTGCAACTTACCAACATTTTAGCAGTGATTCTGTGTCAGAGTAGTTGAGATCTAAGAGGAATTGATTGATAGTATTCTTGGATTCCATTTGGGTTACAAATTGTGTTTTGAGTTGAGTATGTTGTATAAGAGTTTGGCTAGAAAATTTGAGTGGCATCTAATAAACATCCTTGCCTATTTGACATACTTTTGCCGGTCGACGGCTTAGATTAAATTGATTTAATCTAAGGTCGACAGTTATTGGTCTGTAGTGTCGTTGGAATGAATGGTAGCTGTTTGTGGTGACGTAGTATTGTTTGCAGAATAGCTGTCTCGCTGTCATATTTCTTGCATCTTTATAGAGTTCTTGAGTGGGGTACATGAAATGTTTCCTTAACATTACTTTTAAAACGGAACGCTTAATAACACCCTTTTAGGTAACAAAGGTTGAACGTAGATTTGCTTCGAGTCAGGTTCATACTGATTAAGCACATCTCTACCTTAAACATAGGAATTTTGCCACCGTGTTTAAAGACATTACGTCTTTTGAGCCACAACGACATTTTAGCAAAATTGCTATCTCTTTGCATTTTTTATTGAGATAATGGCAACGCTTCGCTATACTATACAGGCTGTGCCAGTAAAGTAACTCTTTATGTATACTTGCTTTTATATTTTACATATTCAGCCCGAGGGCAAGCAATGATACCTATTGACCGTGGGAGAGCCACGCTTCGGCATGAATAGGCCGGCTCGACCGGAGTGATACCACGACCTCACAGAAAACCGGCATGAAGGCTTTTTTTGTTTGGCTGCGACAGATAAGTTCTCGTTTTGATTCTGGTGGTAGAAGTCAAACTCTCCACGTGGGATGATGCAATTCAAAGTTTTTAAATTAGTATCTTGTGGTTTTTACTGAACAAATTTGGTGTTTATTTGTTAAGTGCCGCGAAGTGATCCTGATAATAAGAATCGTTGAATTGTATCGTTTTTAACACTGCTATTTTATGTCGAGTGAGTTGTCATGGGCAACTTAATTGGACCTAATAGTCTTAAAGCCTATCGATTGTGTTTGAAGTGGTATCGGCAAATTCCGTTAGTTGATAAAACGTAAAACACCGGCGTTTTATTGAGTAAATGTAACTTATAATGACTTCGACTGTTGACTACTCACTTATTCTCAATAAGTCACTTGATATTGGTAAAAATATTTTCGGATAGAGCCATAATAGGTAGTAGTATCAGCCTATAAACTGTCCCACTGCAGGGCAAAGGCCTCCATCATAGAAATCAAGTCATCGCTATTATGATGGGATTAGGCTTAATCACCACGCTTGCCAAATGCGGATTGGTGATCACAAACCTTAGCTATATTCGAAAAATTCGACACATACTTTTTGCTTCCATCGGAAATCGAACCCAGGACCCCGAGATCACGGCTCGGTACTTAAACCACTAGACTAACAGGGCGTTCATAATTGGTATATAAAAAAAAGTTCTCGTTTGTTCTGTTATAGGCTCTCTGATCGAATCGCACCTTTAAGTATATAGCCCCATATACTCAAAGAATCGCACTTATATAAATGGTCAAAATCGGACTTTAATCGTGCATTTCGTGAATTTCAAATAAACAGGGTGAGTAGCGTATTTTCGAATTCGAGCATGCATCTCTGAATTTCCGATATGTGCGTTTTCCTAGCTAGGTTTGGTACGTAAAATCTAGTGAGAAAACCCGCACATATTGATTCTAAACGTGTAACCATTATCTAGTTGGTCTAGTTCCCCTGTCTTTGGGTTGTAAAGGGTAAGGAACTTTGGCTTTGTTGTATTTGCCAAAAATCCGAACATACCCATTTTTTTATTGCCAAAATTGGCAGACGAGAATGCGTTTCATCCGATGATAAATCGTAAGCGCCGCTCATAGAATCATACAGGAGTACAGTCAAGCACCGCTTACTGTGAAAAAATAAATCTTATATTAAAAATAATGCAATATATTTTATAGGAATAAATTTTAAATTGAGTTTTATTTCATCTAAACTTGTTGAACTTTATTCCAAATTCCCTTTATGCCCAAAGGGTTCACCCATGAGGATGGCCCTTCGAGCAAAGGCAATGGAAATATTTCAGGGTCATGGTTACGGTACACTTTTTCAAGGTTATAAAGATTTAATACAAATGCAAATTTAATTCAAAGTGGGCATAGGCCGGCCATTTGTGTCGCCGACACGACGAAAGATGGGTAGGAGAAGCGTAGGCAGACCACCAGCCAGATGGGCAGATGATCTAAGAAGTAACGCAGGCATCCTATAGACCAGAAAGACTAATCACCGAGAGGAGTGGAGGTGCTTTGGAGAGGCATATGTCCAACAGTGGGCGAATGAATGAAGAATGGTGATGATGATGAAGAAGAAGAAAACATAATATGTGTTTTAGAAAATTACCTTTTTAATGAAATCAAAATCGCTGAATATTCTAGATGCGCCAAAAACAGACTGGCTGCATTTGGAAAGACAAGTTTTTTTGAGGACGCTGAACTTTTTGAACGCAAGCTTTTGATTAGCGCAAGTGGGATTGAAAGGTTGGCAGCGCATATATGACTCCACTGTCGCAAGTGTTCATGGGCGGCGGGGATTGCCCGTCTGCCACATATTAAATAAAAAAAACGAATTCGAATTCGAATATTCACTTCTTTTGTGATCAGCTAAGGTATTGAATACTCTGCCGTTTGAAGTGTACACTATTCAATGATTTTTTCACTCTCAAGAGAAGAATGAATAGATAGTTACTATTCACAAATCATCATTTAGCATCAAGTTTGATTGCAGGCAAATGTCTAACTATTAAAAAAAATCATAACTTAAATTATTGGCAAACCGCCGGATGGTGAATGATAAATCTGCGCTACTCATGATAGATATAATAAAATTTTCTTCAGCTTATAACTGTTAGGTTCACTAGCAGTTTAAAGGCTCTTATTCATTAATGATTGTTTAACTAAAACGGTTATTAAGCAGGTTTCATTCTTTTTTCGAAACTTTGTATGATTTTTTTTATTTCAAACGTCAAAACTGCTCTATAACACAGTTTTAGCTAACACAACCTAACTCTAATTTGTTTTTCATCAAACCCACACGTGTGGCGTATCTATGGATATGTCTTAAAAATGATGTTGATTTCAAATAAAAAAAAACCTTAACTTAATACTTTGCTCAGCCGTGTGGTTCCCGGCAGAGTAGAATAGGACACCCTCACTCTTACCGAGGTGTCGTAAAAGGCGACTAAGGTGAAGCTGCTGGCATGATCATCAGCACCCAGAGAAGGAAAACTCTGCATTTATATCAAAACCCTCGCCAACCCGTCTGCCAAGCGTGGTAAGTATGGCAATTACCCCTCATGTGTTTGAGGGAGGTCCGTGCCCCAGCAGTGGGGACTTAAATGGGCTGATGATGATGGATGATTACTTTGCTCAAGAGACACTCCCAAAGTGGTAAAATGTAGGTTAGCCCCCTTCTAACTTCTATAAATAAAATAATTATAAAACTAAAAAATATATATGCTATATATTACCATGGAAACTAACAACGAAAATCGGTTTAAACTAGATCTTAGTAAGTCGTTCTTTTTAATTGACCTTCCATTAACCGTAATTAATTTTAACCGTAAACCACAACTTCGATTTCGTACTTGCTGCTACTTCGCCTTCATGGGCGAATCCTACTCGCACTTAGCCGGTTTTTGCCTTTTATTATCGATATATTAACGTTATTTTTAAACGCATCTAACTTTTTATCACACAGTTGTGGAAATATGTATAAAAACTTATGAAAAAATCCAAGTCTCGCACTCAGTTGTTTTACCGTAAAAACTTGTGAGATCTATGTTACCAAGTCGGTTATTAACTTGGCAATCGATTAGTAAATATTTGACCTCGGCCATTGCATGAAAACACAACCGATCACCAAGGTAAAAATCGACTTGTTAACATAGATCTCACAACTTTTCAGGGTAAAACAACTGAGTGCGAGACTTGGATTTTTTAATAAGTTTGGTTTTTACGGGATATCTTTTATTTTTGTAGTCCACCTATTTTTTTTCTTTCCGGTACCTTTACCTTCAACTGCAAACGTAAATTTGAAATGCTATACATTTATATGAGATTACATGCAGTTGGTGTATTTAGAAAACTGGACCCAAAATTACAAAAAAATCAAATTTGCCCATGATTAAAACACAAAGTTCTATTTATATTCTAAATTTGAAGCTTTTATGTCCGCTAGAAGTGCCTTGGACTTATGATGATTGGTGAGTCAGTGAGTGAGTGACAAAATTCAGAAACTTTAACAAATTTTCATTCTTAAACTACTGGCTCATGTTGACTGAAATTTTAAATAAACCGTGTTTATACAATGCCTGATTAGTTACTGAAAATTCAGGCTCCTTGTTTTATCTACAACGAAAAATAGCCTGAATTGCTTCAAGAAAAGGATGGTACGGCTGTGCTGCTTTTTTTTGCTCGACTTGGCGGGGGCACTACCGTGCCCCCAGATACAATTACATGTGTAGCTACGAGATTCAAGAGGAATAAATGCGTATCATTTTCACGACATATCCCACATTGCGTAATAACACGGTACCTCCATAACATGGCTCTCTGCCTATCTTATTTCACCATCGGGCCATTCATCACTCATCATCAGTCAGTGATTAGATCGGTATCAGAAATTCCTTACTGTTTTCAGTACAATTGTGACCACGCTCACCGAACAGAAACTAATCTTCTTTTAAAATGGGTCGCTTATTAAATCATGAAGCAACCCTGATATTTGCCAAGGAAACAGCCTCTGGCACGGCCGATATTTCTTGCTTATTTGAGAACTGAAGGTTTCTTTATCCGACGGCTTATAGGAAACATCGATCGGCGTGCAATTTTCTGGAACTACGTTACTAAAGTTTTTCTGGAAGAAATCGCTTCAAGCGATAAGACCGCCTTATTATACTGACTGTTTTTATAAACAAAATACATTTACAAACAATTTTACACAAACCTGTATTTTGTTTGTGTAAAATAAAGATCTAATAATGTTGGGTAAAACGGGAAATAGTTAAATCCTTCTGAACACTTAGGGCCGATTTTTGATGCGTAGTTTAAATGAACTATAGTTAACTCTTTAACCAATCCACAAAAGTGACAGGGTCAAAGTGTCGTAATTCCATGTAATATAAGTATTGATTAAGCTGACTACTGCTCAAAAAACACATTTTAGAGATATTTCACGATTTGGTTAGTTAAATAAATAAATATTTGTTTGTCAGGTTGTCTGGAAGAAATCACTACAAGCGATAAGACCGCCTTATTGTACTATCTGTTGCTGTTGTTGTATCATGCTTGTATTTTATTTTTGTGCAATAAAGAATATCTATCTATCTATCCATATTTCACAACATCACATACATTGATCTGACTCAAAATCAACAGTGGAATAGCAAATCTATACATAAAATACTTTTATTTTGTAAATACATACTTATAATACATAATAAACACCCAGACCAATACAAATTAACATGTTCATGCACACAAATGTTTGTACAGTGCGAGAATCAAACCCGCAACCTTTGGACTAAAGGCAGCGTTCACTACCACTGTTCCAAACGGGTCGTCATATTAGCAAACAATTAAGTAGTTCAGTTTAACTACGGACCAAAAAAATCGGCCCTTACTCCGATATTTGAAGTGGACTGAAAAATTATTCGGAATTCGCAAAAATAAATAAAAAATTGTTGAATGGAACGGGCCGGCTATTAAACATTCTAACATGAATCACAACAACCAGCAATAACAACATCAATGTGCTGGCTCGACCTAAGTGCTAAAACCGGCCAAGTGCGAGTCGGGCTCGCGCACAAAGGGTTCCGTAGCAGCAAAGTCCAAAATTACAGTTAAATCAACCTATCTCAAAAACTATAAGAGATACTTTGATCAAACCAAAAATCGTTGAAAGAGTTAATTAGCATGCATCACCTCTATTTTTTTTAGAATTTTATACCCCGTAGTTATAAAAATAGAGGGGGGGGACATACTTTTTACGACTTTGAGAGCTGATATCTCAAAAACCGTTCACTTTAAGAAAAATGTTTTTTAGAAAACTTTATATCATTTTAAAAGACCTTTCCATTGATACCCCACACGGGTATGTACATCGAAAAAAAAAAATTTCATCCCTCAGTTACATGTATGGGGGGCCCCACCCCCAATTCTTTTTTTTACTATTTAGTGTCATATTTTTGTAGCGGTTCATACAACACATATTCCCATCAAATTTCATCACTGTAGTACTTATAGTTTCCGAGTAAATCGGCTGTGACAGACGGACAGACGGACAGACGGACAGACGGACATGACGAAACTATAAGGGTTCCGTTTTTGCCATTTTGGCTACGGAACCCTAAAAACCAGCGTGAGGTAAGTGAGTGAGGTTGCTTAAGGTCCTAAACATAGGACACCAGATTGACTCGATGAATGAGGAACCATCAACTTGCTGACTCAAGGCATATAGGTTCAAAGAATTCCTCATAGTACAATAGTAATAAGAATTCCTTATAGTTAATAGTTTCTTGCTGATTCTTCTCGGTAAAAAATGACATTCCGCATCAGCGGTAGATTACATAAATTTGTCATTTACATTCACTTCAAATTTGACGACCCATTTGGATCAGTGGTAGTGAATACTGCCTCTGGCGCAAGGGTTGCGGGTTCGATCCCTGCACAGTACAAACATTTGTGTCCATGAACATGTCTGTTTGTATTGGTATGGGTGTTTCTATGTATTATAAGTATGTATGTATTGTAAAAATGGTCATTCCGGTAAAAATTTACATTCCGCATCAGCGGTAGATTACATAAATTTGTCATTTACATTAAATTTGACGACCCATTTGGATCAGTGGTAGTGAATACTGCCTCTGGCGCAAGGGTTGCGGGTGGGATATTTTACCATTTGGTGAATTTATTAAACAATTATTTTAGTTTAACTACCGATCAAAAAATCGGCCTTTGCTCCGTCCTATATTAGGAGTAGACTGAAAACATATTCGGAATTCACAAAAAAATACAAATCCGATACAAAATTATTGAATAGAACGGCCGGCTAATAGAAATTCTAATATGAAATCTAAACAACCAGCCATCTAAGCAGGACCGTGGGAGAGCCACGCATCGACGTAAATATGCTGGCTTGACCTGAGTGATAAAAACCAACGTGAGGTAAGTGAGTGAGGTTGCTTGAGGTCTTATCCGGGGGGAAGGAGAGTTCAAATTACTCTACTGGTGTTGCAAATGTCCATGGGCGAAACAAAGGACACCAGATTTGACTTGATGAATGAGGAACCGGGTGCAGGCCCAACGGCTTATCGTCATGGTGTTTCCTATGTATTATAAGTATATATTTACAAAAGAAAAGTATTATATGTATATATTTGTAATCCCACTGTTGATTCTGATATCCGTAACACAGTTGCTTGAGCTACCTATCTCGGAGTTAGATCAATGTATGTGATGTTGTGAAATATTTATTTATTTATTTATTCCGAATCAGCGGTAGATTACATAAATTTGTCATTTACATTCACATTAAATTTGACGACCCATTTGGATGAGTGTGTACTGCCTCTGGTGCAAGGGTTGCGGGTTCGATCCCTGCACAGTACAAACATTTGTCTGTTTGTATTGGAATGGGTGTTTCTATGTATTATAAGTAGGTATGTATGTATTGACAACCTAGTTGGCGCAGTGGGTAGTGCGTCGCACTTTAAAGCAACGGCTGCGCTAGGGGTCCCCGGTTCGATCCCCAGGTCGGGCCAAATTTTTTATCTGAGTTTTTCTGTGAAGAAATTCTCAGTATCAGCCCGGAGTCTGGAAGTTGGCAGTCGTGTACCCCCGTGCCTCGGAAGGCACGTTAAGCCGTTGGTACCTGCGCCGATCCCTCTGCGGTCGTGTCACACTAGTGTCCCATCGGATTATGAGGGTAAGGGAATAGAGAGTGCACTAGTGTTTGCGCACACACTTGAGCACTATAATATATCCTGCGTAGTTGGCTGATCGTTGAGACTGGTCGCCTTAGCCGAAATCGGTTAGAGGATATTAAGTATGTATTTACAAAAGAAAAGTATCAAATGTATATATTTGTAATTCCACTGTTAGAGCTCAAGCACCTGCTTGAGCTATCTATCTGGGAGTTAGATCAATGTATGTGATGTTGTGAATTATTTATTAAAAAAAAACATAAATATCATGTATAATTAATATTAAATAATTCTCACAACATCTCATACGTTGACCTGATTCCGTACTAAGTAGCTTAAGCACTTGTGTTACAGATATCAGAAAACAGAGGAACACAAATATATACTTAAATACTCGTACATATTTTACACCCAGACACTGAACAAACACAAGTGTTCATCTCACGAATGTTTGTCCAGGGTGGGGATCGAACCCACGACCTTTGGCGTAAGAGGCAGGGTCACTACCAATTGCGCCATCCGGTCAGTCATGTATGGACTTAAATCGAATAAAGGTATTTTGATGTTGATTTTTAACATATTATTTTTGTTATTGTTCTAAATATACAATACTACAGATGCAATAACCTATTTCAATATTTGTCTCGGCACTATGTTTGCGCCAATATTTGCGAAAACCCAAAGGTTTATTAGGTTATGTTTCTAGTTATTTTGGTACTGTACAAGAATAGCTGTCCATAAGTAAATAAGACCACATTCCAGGTGGTGGTCTATATTAAACTACTGAACGCGATAGGAATAAATTGCAAAATAATGTATAAAGCATCTTATCATATTTAACTATAATCCCCTTTTTTTTTTGACGCTGGGGAATGCCTCCTTATGCATACCCTCTTGCCGGGGGGCTGGCGGGTTATGTCGGGCTCTCCTCTGGAGGGGGCTGCCCCTAGCGAGAAGCCGACCAGAGGCATACCGACTAAACCCCAGCGACGCTCCCTCATGGCCAGAGTGGGGAGGGGACATGAGTACGGGTTAAAGAACCTTACTTCACGTCCCTCTCCAGGCGGAGGGCCCACTTACACTGCGCGCCTGACTCTGCCTCCCCCAGTCAAGCTGGGGGGGGGGGGGCGATAGGGACAGCCGGGAGCGCCGGGCTGTCCCTACCAGGCTGAGGCAGAGGCATGTGTAGTGCCTGTACTGGTACCCCCGTACCATGCGCCGGCGAGCCTATTCCTCGGAGAGGAGGAAGACGCGCCTCTGGTCGCCGTCTTCTTCCCCTCCTTGCCCTTCTACGAGCGTTCGCGAGAGGGTCCTGCTCCCTAAGACGCTCGGCTGCCTCTTTTTGGGACATTACGTCCTCACAAAAAGAGGCAAAGGCCGTAAAGGCCCGTTCGTCGGCGACCATCGCCCGAACTATACTCGGGAGCGAGAGGTCGTTCCCAACAACGCACACTAGCGCCTGGCGCTGCTGATCCCAGGACCCGCACACGGCCAGAGTGTGTTCGGCGGTGTCAACATCGGCCCCACATGCGTGACAGCACGGGGTTTCCTCCCGTTGGATACGGTGCAGGAACTTACCAAAACAGCCATGGCCTGTCATGACCTGCACCATCCGATACGAGAGGAAACCGTGCGGCCTCTCTAGCCACTGGTCCAGAATCGGAACCAGCGCGTCCGTGGTCCATCGCCCGAGCTCAGCATCGCCGAGACTGGAAGACCAACGTTGGACCAACGCTTTCTCCTCGTCCTTACGCACCGCCTCGAGCAAAGGAGCACTTTTTCAATGAATCCTTTAAAATACAAATTGTAAAACACAAATTGACCACCCGGTATACACTCGAGCCTTGTGGTCCCCGGAAGAGTAGAATAGGCCACCCTCACTCTTACCGAGGTGTCGTAAAAGCTGCTGACATGATCATCAGCACCCAGAGAAGGAAAACTCTGCATTTATATCAAAACCCTCGCCAACCCGTCTGCCAAGCGTGGTGAGTATGGCAATTACCCCTCATGTGATTAAGGGAGGCCCGTGCCCCAGCAGTGGGGACTTAAATGGGCTGACGATGATGATGATGATACACTCAAGCTAGCTGCAAGAACCGGCTTAGGCAGCCGCGCGCAAACAACGCGTACGGCGCACGGGCACTGTGTAGTACCTACTGCCTAGGCTTATTAATAATAAGCAGAAGTTAGTGGATGAAATCACAATAGAAAATATAAAATATAAGCTTAAAGATTATTTCCTTGGGCTACTGTAGTGATGATTGTTCATTGCTATAGTGGTCTTGGGTGGTAATCTTTATAAAAGTACACTAAACTATTTATTTTTATATTTAGTATTAGTTATTTTTAAAAAGTAATATCATTTGTGAACTCTTAAGCTTTATAGTAAGCCTTAGTTGTTTTTAAAAGCTTTTGTATAAGTTTAAATGTATTTTTATTTCATGTGATAAATAAATTGAAAAAAAAGTCTAAACATTAATTTGGTCAATTTATTTTATTTTATTAGGACAAAAGTTTTTTCTTGTGGGTAAGTATACAGAGTTCGGCACTTAATTTACCTCCCGTGCTAGTTGTAAGAATTGTGTTACGGCAAGGTACATACAAATCAGTCGCTTCATAAAAATACAAGGCATTTTTGCACGTCAGTTCACCAACCCAAACCATGAGTAAAAATTTGAACCGGTCGGTCACTGCGTCACAGTTACTGCGCCGAGTGTCAAGTAAACATCTGTTGTAGTCTATGTGTGCAATTTAGATAAATTGGTGTCACGTAGATCAGTTAATAATAACAATGCGTGTATTTTAATAGATGTTATTATTTATTTTACGTTTTATTTTGTGGTTCCTGTAGTAATAGATAATAATTAACTAAAGTAACTTTAAGCCTATTTATTAAATTATTTTTCATCATCATCAGCCCATTTAAGTCCCCACAGCTGTGGCACGGGCCTCCCTCCATCACATGAGAGGTAATTGCCATACTCACCACGCTTGGCAGACGGGTTGGCGAGGGTTTTGATGTAAATGCTGAGTTTTCCTTCTCTGGGTGCTGATGATCATGCCAGCAGCTTTACCTTAGTCGCCTTTTACGACACCTCGGTAAGAGTGAGGGTGGCCTATTCTACTCTGCCGGGACCACACGGCCTATAGAATGCATGAAATGAATGAAATAAATGTGTATATAGAATGCCAACGCTATAAGATTGTCCAAATCGGGCCTAAAGTATAGGTTTTGGCTTTGCTGGCTTGGCCACCTAGAGAGAATTGGAAAAGGTGCGGTAAAACACTTTAAGAGTTGAAGAATACCCCTATTCTTCTACTCGACCAGGTGGGCAAGCCTAACGTCAATGGCGAAACTATTGATTACACTGGCTGGACCACCTTGAGAGAATGGGGTAATTATTTTTAGGGTCAATGTTAATTCATTAATGAGAGCGATGGTAGCAAAATTCGATTTTTTTCAAATCTATGTGCATGTTTCTACCATGAGCTCGGCCGCCAAGGGAAAACATCGTGAGGAACCTGCAAGAACGTTTATTTTCTCAAAAAATGTGGATACCCAAAAAAATTGAGGTAATGATTCTGAACGTGGAACCGTAATCCAGTTAATCTGTTTCCACTGTCTAGGGGATGTGACGATGAGACGGCAGTCGATTCATTGAAATTACTAGAATTCCCGAATCCTGGATCATGGTCAAAGCTTACCGGCTCCGAAGTGACAATTTTGGATGCAACTAAGAATGACATGCTTAGATGACAAAACAGATTCATTATAATAATAAAATAAAATCAATGTGGCATACGACCACGGCGACACGGCATAATAATTTCAGCAGAGACAATTTTCTTGCTTTGTACGTTTTAGAGCGGGTTTTAGTTTTTAAACTTTATTTTTATTTAACATATTTTTAGTAATTAAAAATTAAGTTAAAAATTACTCATTTAAAATGAGCTCAAAAATCTCGTTCATTTGATACACGGTACCGTCAGTACCGTCAGCAAACAGCAAATTTTTTTTTAGTCCCTTACTCTAAATCCCCTAGAGAGCGCTATAGTCAATTTAATCATGTAGCCTATTATCAGAAAACAATCAATACAATTCTAACAACTTCTCATTTATAAAATATGATAACTAGTTTAGAAGTTATGAGGGAACAGATGAACAACCATATAATACATACATACATACAGGTCAATAAAATAATCCTCCTTTTTGCTTCGTCGTCGTCGGGTAAAAAAGGGTGGCACGAGTTTAGTTTCAGAATTTTATAATAAGGGGGAGTGATTCAGTAAGGGAGTTGACCGATTAAACAAATCCGATCTTGAGATTCGAATGAGTCGATTGATACATTCATAGCGAGCATTTGTGATTCGTATCAGTGCATCATCTCTCTGAAGCGGATCACTGAGTCGTCTCAGTAACGAGTTACACACATCTATCAAAAACCCAGAATTTATCTAAGGAACTCACAAAACTCAATGTTTCGTTCCACTAGTCTTCCATCTCTCATACAAGTATAACACTCATAAATTATTTGCTATTTTGACTCACAATGAAATTGTATTTATGATCACGTTAGCTAAATATTAAACTGGCATTAGCAGCCAACCCTCCTTTGCACACTGGATCAAACAATCTGGGATCAAGGAACTGGATCACAAAAAAAATAGACACAGAACTTCAGTCGCCTATATCGCGAGCTAGTGTTGCGGAACTATCGAAAGTTGACCTTCAAATCATTCAGACTATCGATAGTACTATCTATAGCATTGCTATTTGACAAAACTATCGATACTATCAATAGTAAAATTTGATTAATACTATTGATAACGCCAATACTACCGATTGTACTATGGATATTCAGCTATGTTTCGATAGTTTAGCTGCCTGACTAAATGTGTCCGATTCTATCGATATTATCGGACATTAAACAATCGATAGTATTGAGAGTGTTAGCGTTATCAATAGTATTGATTGAAATTTTCCTATTGATAGTATTGATACTATTGAAAACCAGCAATACTATCGATAGACTATCGATTCTATTGATTTTACTTTTACTATCCATCCATATATCCATCTATTGCACAAAATAACGGAACTTCAAATTACATGTAAGTTTTTAAGTCCCAGCAACAAAATAGCTAAAGGTATATTTCCATAATAGGTTCGAAATTTTCCCATTCACAATATGAACGTATACTGCCGGCAAAGAGTAAAAGCAGTAAGCCGTTTTTTTTCATAAAGGAGTGAATGAAATATCCTGGATCGCACCGTAATGCTCAACATACTAAATTTACCCTCACTGAATATTTTAAATATCATTAAGCATAAGGCAATATAAACATAGCTAAAGGTAAAATTTGTTTGTTTACTCATTATATTATTATTTTTAAATATACGTACACCTACCAGGTTAGTCGTAGTGAAACGGAATTTTATGTTAACATATTTTTATGCACACGCAATACGCAGATACGAATGCTATTTTTGCCGACGTCTTATTTATTTATTTATTTATTAAAAAGGTACACCAACAGTATACATATAGAAAAATTTAAAAATGCTTAATTAAAGTACAAGTCTTATATATATACCCTTTATAGGCGTACACAACGTTGCTAAAAATCTTTACGTAAAAACACAAAAGATAAACTAAAAGAAACAAAAAAAAAATACTTAATAAAATTATTGAAATAAAATAACATTATAAGAGGTTTGCTACCTATCATATAATAAATTTATCAACTTTCGCCTATAGCTAGGCAAGGAGTCGAAAAAAATATCAATGTCCTTCAGGTGAAGTTCATTGTATGTCCCACAACATCGGGCCAGAGGATCGTGATGACCTAAATAGTTCTGGCTGAAGGTAAGGCGTCTTAACCTATTATTATACCAAGAACATATATATAAATAATCTAATTTCAATAAATTTAATTTTCTCAGTGGTAAACCATAAAGTATCCTTATTCCGATTATTCCCGCTGTCCACCCCCTACTTGTCCACTGCGGGTGGACAGCGCCACAAATCTTCTAAAAAGTTCTCGCTGTCCACCCCAGAATTAATTATAAAATTATTGCGTTGGCCATCCATGTGGACAAAGACACGAGCTTAATTTTACTACTCTCGATGGCCTCCACCCTTTCTGGATTTGGGTGTAAATAATTGACACAAAACTAATAACAAAAGTAATGATAAAAAACAAAACTGCACTTTTTGACAAAACCCAGAAAATAGCTTATTTAATTGATATTGCGATACATAATTCCCACAATATGCAATCAACAATATCCGACAAAATTTCGAAAAATAGAGAGCTTGCCATTGAAGTGATAAAAAGTATTTGTCCTACCGAGTGGCCAACGGAATTACTTTAAAATTAATTCTTGATGGCCACCAGGGGTGGACAGCGAGAACTTTTTGGACATTTGTGGCGCTGTCCACCCGCAGTGGACAAGCAGGGGGTGGACAACGAGAATAACCGTCCTTATTCCACGGTTATTATAAGTGTAGCTCCGACATCTTTATTCTTAATTTACTTTGCTAATATAATTAAAACAGTAAATCAGCATTCTGTCACAGTATAACAAAGGAAAACTCTCGTTTTACTGTGATACTGCTATGTAAATGGGCTCGACAAGATTTTATCAAAAACTTTTACCGCAACTTTCCACAATTTCAAATTTCCGACTTACTGCTCTTACTGTTAGTGCAGCAGAATAATTGACCCTGCCAGTCTCAAAACACCGAAGCAGCATTAAAGCCACTGACCAGAACAAAGGATGAATGGTGAGGCCGCCTACGTTCATATTAGAGGCCGGAGATACGAAATCTGTGGGATGTGTTGGCTTTGAAAGGCATAGATAGGTAGCGTTTGGCTTTAGTTATGTGGAGATCAAGAGTCTTGATCATAAATGTTTGTTGAACCTTTGCTTTTTTATATGTGCTAGGTGGCAGACGAGCAGACGGATCACCTGATGGTAAGCAATTGCCTTCACCCATGGACACCCGCGACACCAGTGGAGTCACAAGTGCCTCCGGTACCCTCACTCACACAGCGAAACAAAGCACAATGCTGCTTCACGCCGGTTTTCTGTGAGGCCGTGGTATCACTCCGGTCAAGCCGGCCCATTCATGCCAAAGCATGGCTCTCCCACGGTCAACGGTTTTGTTAACTAAAACAGTATTTTAAAGAAGTTATCGTTCTTTTTTAGAAAATGTTGTAAAAACATTTTTTGCTTTCAAACGTCAAAACTGCTCTATAACACCATTTTCTAGCTCACAAAACAACTCAGGCGCTTTTCAGCCATTGGCCAGAATAAAGGATGAACATAAATGGCGAGGCCAGCGGCGTTCATATCAGAGGCCGGAGATACGAAACCTATGGAATGTGTGGGCTTTTGAAGTTATAGATAGGCAAAATCTGGTAGTAAATACACAGGCTGCGTTACGTTTGGTTTAGCCATAGAGTAAGGTACATCCCTTAACCAAAATTTGACCAGTGAGATGTTGCACAGCATTAAATTTTGTTTAGCAACAACGGAAGAAAAAACGGCGACTGAGCCGTGTGGCTCAGTCAGTGGTTTTATGGGCATTTTGGGTAAATACGAGTTACTTCATTCAATGATAGCTGACACATACGTTATACTTGTGAACAGGTGCCACCTTTGGGGACTGGTTTGCTACAGTTTACCTCATAGCTTTTTATTTGCTTCATTTTATTTTGTATTGCAGCAGACTGTATGACTTGGTATGAGGATAATAAACCATTCAATAAAATGTTGTCGATAAAAAAGAGTAATTGGCGAGTTTCTTGCCGGATCGGACCAGAAACCACTTTCCGAACCGGTGGTAGAATCGCATTTATGTTTATTTATTTCTTAGTATAGCTTATGTATCGCCATATATATGTAATTAGGTGTAAAATATTATAAAAGTTATAAATAGTTTCAAAATATTTAATTGTATGACGATTTGGAAGTTCTGTGTACAAGTCTGTGATAAACATTTTTTTTTTTTGGGCAATAAGCTAACGCTTGACCACAATCGCACCTGATGGAAAGCGACGATGAGGTCTAGGATGATACGCGTTTGCATAAAAGATGCCTGTTCACTCTTGCCTTAAAGATGCCCAGATTATAGTGGTCAGGAAAAACAGATCTCGGCAGAGAGTTCCATTCCTTAGTCGTCCGCATTATAAATGTGGAAGCAAATCGCTTCGTGCAATAAAGCAACTACTAATAATTAGGTAATGGCAAATAAAGAATCTTTCGACTTTCATCGACATTTGGAACTAGCAAAAGATGATAATATGTATCTATGTGTACCTATTTGTATACTTGTGTTTGTTCTGTGTCTGGGTGTAATATATGTATTTAAGTATATATTTGTGTTCCTCTGTTGTCTGATTTCTGTAACACAAGTGCTTAATCTACTTAGTACGGAATCAGGTGAACGTATGAGATGTTGTGAGAATTATTATTATGATTTATTATTTTGATATTCATAAGTGTTTTGTATGGATTGACTTATTTTGAATAAAGATTTTTTCATCTTTATCTCTATCGGTGATTTCATGAGCCGTAAATACCGTTTACCTTCAGATGATCCACCTTATATTCTGTCCCTCTGTAACATTGAAAAGCCTGATACTTGACGAAACCTATCCCTTTCTAGACCACCAATCCGTGCGAACAAAATCGTCACAAAACGTCCCTCTCTGTCGGCCCGTGTCTGAAAATGTTATATTAAAACTGCAAAAACGACCCACGCAAACACGGGTTAAGTACGGAATGATGGCTCCACACGACCCGCCAGTGTACATAGCACTCGTTCCCGACCTATTGTGGCTCTGTTTGGACGTAGTTAAGTGAGAAGTGCGATTTTGTTAAATATGTATTTATCCGTTTTTTTCTTTATATACTGCGTAGCGGTAAGGTGGTCGATAACCAAGATTTTGTTCTTAGTTTTTTTCATGTGATAGGTGGCTGACGACCAGACAGATCACCTGATCACCATTACCATGGAGGCATCACCACTGAAGTCATAAGGGCGCTGCGCTTTAAATCCTCCCCCCCAATTGGGGCCTCCGCTAACTCACTGCACTACACGACGAACACAGCGCAAGTAGCGCTGCTTCACGCCGG
Source organism: Marasmia exigua (assembly GCA_019059595.1). Taxonomy (NCBI): domain Eukaryota; kingdom Metazoa; phylum Arthropoda; class Insecta; order Lepidoptera; family Crambidae; genus Marasmia; species Marasmia exigua. Next base: position 5,508,438 of record CM032476.1, read on the forward strand.
TCTTCTGTGAGGCAGTGTATCACTCCGTCGAGTCCGTCCTCATGCCTAACCGTGGCAGAAAAAAAAGACCACCATTTCATAATTTGATGTGATAGGTAAAGCAGCATCTTCATCCGCTGTATGATAGGATGCGCTAAACCGTATTCTTAGAAAAAGTAGTTTCAAAGTACTTTCGATAGATGGCGTAGTTAGGCAGCTCTATGCAAGACAGGTACACTCACTCTCGACGACTAAAGCACAGACTCTGCTTGACGCCAGTTTCCTGTAAGGCCGTGGTGTCTCTCCAGTCGAGCAGGCCAATTCATGCCAAAGCGTGGCTCTCCCACTGTCACGGTGGTTTTTTTTACAGATTTGTGTATAAAGATGAGTGGGTACAAAATCCCGAGTAATTTATTTCTAAGCTTTATTGACATTGCTTTATTTTAGTTTTCAATTTAATTTCTAAGATAAATATTCACCATTTATTCCCCCTAAAGAGCTTATACCTCGACTCATTTTATTACCATTAAAACGGCTTAATGTTTTATTCAAATGAAATATTTGAGCGAAATATAATCAACTTGAAAACAATCCGATACGTACATAGGCCCAAACTGGGTAAAATGATTCTTAATTTAATGAATATTTTAAACTGTGTGGAAAAATAAGATTTTGTCTCTCCTTTCATCACAACGTTTGTATTAAGCAGACACGAAAAACCGTACTAATATGTGTGTCCAAACGATGACACTCAAAATTAGTTCACCTTATTATTTCATCATCTCTCGGTAAGAAAAAAACCGGCCAAGTGCGAGACGGACTCGCCCATGAAGGGTTTCGTATTGAGATACTCGTACATAAATGTATTGCTAATTGAAATAAATTTTGATCAATTCAACTTGACATTTATTTATTTATTACAATCTATAAATGCCATATGTTGTATTGCTATTATTATCTATTCTTTTTATATACGACCTAAAATTTTGATGAAATAAATAATATTTTTATAAGCCCAATCTTAATCCGATACTAAATCTATGGCATTCTATAAAAATCTGACGTTATACCATATATTTATCCACGGATAAAGAGTGGTGTAACCAGAGGGCTTAATTTAAAGCAGACGTTACGAACGAATCGGAGTTTCCTTCTTTTTCACACGCGGTGTGTCTAATTTGTTTGAATGCGACAGGTATATCCACGTTCGTGACGCGACGATTAAGCAACCAGTGGCCTTACCATCAGTTTGAAATACTATCCTCGCTATCCAAAACTATTGCTCTGTCTCTTTCACATTCACCACAATGAATGGGACAAAGCGATAGTTTTCGATAGCGAGAACAGTTTTTCAAACTCATGGTAAGGGTACTGGTCTGTCTTACTCGTATTATTATATGGAAGGTGAAATTGAAATTGAAATCAATAGTTTCTCTAGTCATATATGATTTAAGTACTACTGCGAATAGGCCTTCAGATTTATAGACCTAATTCAAGATACAATTTACTGTAGGAGTATTATGTTCGAATGGAAACGGCGTTTAATTGATATAAATGGAAGTAGTTTGTTCCACACTGTTTATTTTGTTTACATTTAATAACAGCTGTAATGTTCATTACCTAATGTGGAGTGATAATAGATAGGTTACGGTAGCGTCATTCCATTCCAACAACAAATATCTAGCAATCGTCGAACAACAGGACGCCGTCCTTTTTTTTTTTTTTTTGGTTTCCCGGGAGAAATGCATTACGCAGACCCTGCATGCGGACCGCTGTTGGTCAAAGGACGGGCACGACATCAACGTGTGGTGCGCCGAGTCCTCCTCAGCGCCGCACTGGTGGCACGAAGGAGTGTCCTCCCGCTGAATACGGTGCAGGTAGTTACCGAAGCAACCATGCCCGGTAAGTACCTGCACCATCCGGAAGGACAAAAACCCATGTGGGCGCTCGAGCCACAAGTCCAAGTCCGGGGCGAGCGCCGCGAGCGTGGAACGACCATACCTCTCCACCAGGAGAGAGGCCGTCCATGTCTCCACCATTTGCTGGCGATCTTCCTTCCTGAGCGCCTCCCTTTCTCTCGGGCAGTAGGGGTCGCCAGCGGCTCGCTAAGCCGCCGTCTTCTCGTAGACGGCGGCCAGCACTCCAGCCTCCAACTCTCATGGCGAGGTGGAGGCGAGTGCGCAGGCCGCAGAGAAACCTACCGTCCGGTAGGCTCTCGCGACCCGCTGAGCAATGGCCCGTTGCGGCCTCCTTAAGAGGGCCGCATTGCCCTTTTTCTAAAAACGCTATGTCCTAGACAACTGCAAGACATAGCAATGACTTCCCTCATCACTGAGCTAATGGTAAAAATATACACGTAGATTGATTTGAAAAATCCAGAAGTACATACTCGGATTCAAACCACGCTCCCCCATATGGAAGGCAAGTTCTTATCCACTGATCTAACTTCTTTCTCAAAGTTCATTTCAACAAATAACTTCATTATTTAAAAATTTTCGACGAAAAAAAACCGCCTTCAATAACAACGAACTGAAAAGGGTAAAATAATATTTTAATCACTTTATACACTTCAAATAGGTAAAATTGCCGTGTGGTCTCGGCAGAGTATAATAGCCTACCCTCACTCTTACCAAGGTGTCGTAAAAGGCGACTAAGGTAAAGCTGCTGGCATGATCATCACTATCCAGAGAAGGAAAACTCTGCATTTATATCAAATCCCTCGCCAACCCGTCTGCCAAGCGTGGTGAGTATGGCAATTACCCCTCATGTGATTGAGGGAGGCCCGTGCCCCAGCAGTGGGGACTTAAATGGGCTGATGATGATGAGGTAACATTTTATAACAGTACACTAGAGAAAAAGTTTTACCGAAGTCGGCGCCCAATTGCTATCTTGTAATTTAATACAACATTCAAATATTCAACAGAAATACCGCCGACTTCGTAAAACCTTTTCTCGAGGTGTACTGTTATAAAATGTTACCTATTTGAAGTGTATAAAGTGATTAAAATAATTATTTTACACTTTTCAGTTTGTGGTTATTGAAGGCGGTTTTTTTTTTGCAGATAATTTATGAAATTTGAGGGTTCTCATTTTTAGCAGCATCTGCCCCCCTCCCTTTCCTCTCTTCTGTTTAAAAATAGTCCAGGTTTGAAAATAGTCCTGTATCTTTTTAAAACTGCACTATTGAGTGTTCCATGCAAAATGTCCAGTAATGAAAGTGGGGCATAATTTAAGCCTATTATGAACACAAAGCTTTGTAGTTTGAATAAAGAATTTTTAATCAAACATCCGAAAGCATCTGCCGTAACACTTCCTCAGAGTTTCACCACAATTATAAGTAGCCTGTTGCCCAAATTACAACTAGTTTACGCGGTGAAATCTGCTGTTTATCCAGTAGATAATTACTCGGCTAGTCATGTGAGCAGAAAGTAGCTCGCTCGTGCGAGTCACTCATAACTGACGTCCAAATAGAGCGAGTTGCCGCAGTGCATCTTCTCAGCAGACTGACTCGTAAGCTAGTTCGCACTATGAAATCAGAAATCATTGATTTGCCGGAAAAGTGGTACATGAGGTGACATAAATAAATAATGTAGCTCACACAATTCACCAGAAACTGGCAAGCAAGAAGTGTGACAATAATTAAAATTAGAAAAATGAGAATTACAATGTCAGCTTTTGCGATTACAGCATAGAATAATGATTAATTAATTTTATGTCAATTAAAACTATATTATATCAATAAATACAAAATAATGTCAAATGTAAACATTCACAAATACAATTAAATAATCTTTAGGAAGGAATCCATTTCTTTTGCTCGATGAATTGGAAATATTTATTTTTTTATTTCAAAAGACTCTTTAAACACTATGTCCAACAGCAAGTTAGTATAAATAAATGATAAATATGTAATGCACCCACTCATGAAATGTATATATGTATACTGTGATATTTAAATAGTTTTTGTCATATTTACGTATTATTTTATTTTTAATACAAAAAAAAAACAAAAGAAAAAAAGAACAACAATTATTGTTATAATTTTAATATAACTCATAATACAAAAAACCAAAACTTACTTACTTAGGTATTGTTCTGTACTTACTTTACTTTACTTTAAAACTATAAATATATGTCCTAATAAATTAATAACAATATACAATTGTGTTTAATAAATTGAACTGAGAGGTAAATAAACTTGGTTTAAATTAAAATTAGATTAAAATAAAAACACAAGCTGACAAATCTCTCACGAGCAGAGTTGTTGGATGGCACATCGTTGTCCTTAATCTACGAAGGAATGACATTCGCAGCGAGCCGATGCGGAATGCAGAGTCGAGCTAAGCAAAATTAAACCTTGGTGCCTATATTGTAAAGTGATGAGCGCGGTGCCGAGATTTGATAGTTACCTCCACGATAATTGTTAGTGTTACCTCGAAAAATGTATGTTGGTTAAGTATTTAAAGTAATTGTTTACTCTAATTCTGATTCTGTTGATTCTTTCCCCACACAGTTTTTTGTAATTAGTTTATTTAAGTTATTTTCTCATGTAAGTGATTAGTAATCTTATGAGAAAAATAAATATCTTTAAACCGAAATATAATAATAATAATAATAATTCTCACAACATCTCATACGTTGACCTGATTCCGTACTAAGAAGCTTAAGCACTTGTGTTACAGATTTCATTGTGATAAATATTCTTTTATTGAGTACGGTCAAATGTAGCTTAACACTTTAGTATCATGCCGAAGTAACATTTTTTACGAAAACCGTCTGTAATAGGCCATAACAGTTACTTTGACATGGTACTAACGTGTTAAACTACTGACCTTGTACTTGATGCTAACCGTACAAGCATTCCTGAATACACACGAATACACATAGCTCCTAAATTAAATATACATATACATGTAAACCAATCTTTTCAATGCACTGTTAAGGGGTTTATGCTTAGGTAGATATTGGAGTGGGGGACAGTAACCCGATCCAAGCTCCGTGGAAGAGCCATCCCATGGCCCGAATCGGCCGGCAAGACTTGACTGTCTCACAGTAGACCAGTGTGAAGCTGCGCTTGTCTTAGATCCGTTGAGTGAGTGAAGTCTCAATAACGGGGGCTAGCAGTGCTCTTGTGACTCCACTGGTGTTGCGGGTGTCCATATCCGATCTGTCTGCCACTCATCATCATCATCATCATTTCAGCCAATGGACGTCCACTGCTGGACATAGGCCTCCCCCAATGTTCTCCACACAGATCGGTCCTGTGCCTCCCGCATCCAATGGATTCCCGCGATCTTCACCAGATCGTCGGTCCACCTTGTAGGAGGCCTGCCGCGGCTGCGAGTTCCTGTACGTGGCCTCCACTCGAGGACCTTTCTGCCCCAACGGCCGTCTGTTCTCCTCGCTATGTGCCCTGCCCATTGCCACTTGAGGCATGCAATCCTTTGGGCTACGTCTGTGACCTTAGTTCTCCTGCGGATCTCATTATTATTATTTTCTATACTAAATGGATAAATGCTAAACTTGCTTAACGATAAATAATCTGTCCATTGATGCATGTTATATTTGTAATTTTGTCTTTTTGAAAAACTTTATGAATTGATACTAAACTTAGTATAATTTTAAAAATGAATGATAATTTGTATCTGCGAAACAGAAAGACAGATAATTATGAAAACTTTCCATAGACTTGGGGCTAGAGAACTGTTGGGAGAAAACTGTTTTATAAATAAATAGTGAATCCATTGCATAAAACAATAATGCCAGCTGCCTCGGTGGCGCAAAGGTTAGTTGGTCGCACTTTAAAGTGACGGTTGCACTTGGGGTCCCGGGTTCGATCCCCGGGTCGGGTCAAAATTTGTACCTGAGTTTTTCTGTTAAAAAAATCTCAGTTAGCCCGGAGTCTGGAAGTTGGCGATCTTGTACCCCGTGCCTCGGAAAGCACTTCAAGCCGTTGGTCCTGCGCCTAATCCCTCTTCGGTCGTGTCACACTAGTGTCCCATCAAAATAAGAGGGTACGGGGATAGAGAGTGCACTTGTGTCTGCGCAAATACTTGTGCACTATAATGTGTCCTGCGTCGATGGCTGATCGCTGAGATTGGCCGCCATGACCAAAATATCGGTTTGGAGGACAAAATAATAATACTCCAGAGTATTCTTTCTGTTAAAAAATTCTCAGTGTTAGCCCGGAGTCTGGAAGTTGGCGATCTTGTACCCCCGTTATACTCTGGAATACTCTGGAGTGAATCAAAATATATATATTACGAATGAAATTGAAAGAAAAAATATATAGGTAGTTATCTAACTTGATTTTAAACTGATTTTCGACATATTTTGTACACATTCATTTCACAACCTGCATACTCCTAACTATTGTTGAAAGTGGTAGAATTAACAAGGTAACAACAAGGTAAACAAGGTTACTACATGGTGGGGACTACGGTGGCCCTTTCGATAGTATTTTTGCTCTGTTTGGAACTGCTATCAAAGGGGTACTGGCGTCCCTGGGCAAAGGTGGGTAGTAATTTGGCAGCCGCCACATTGCTACCCGACAGCTGTACAGATGGTGGGATCGCATTCCTGCAGGAATCTTTTAGAGGGTAGTTGAAGCTGCCCGGGGGTATTAAACCCTGGATGACTCAACGAGGCTACGCTGGCGTGCCTCCTGCACGTGGGTGGGATGTGGTGCTAGGCTTCGAGCCATGATCCTATGCCCCACTTGAACTTCCTGAGCACTTTTTAAAAGGTCGGCAGCGCACTTGTGACTCCTCTGGTGTTGCAGGTGTTCATGGGCGGCGGTAATCACTTACAATCAGGTGATCCGTCTGCTTGTCTGCCCCCTATCCCATAAAAAAACGGAAAGAAAAGCCGCAGGTGTGCATAAAAAAAACTTATGACATGGTTTAAAAAAATAATTTAACATAAACCATTATTTAAATAACTTTATTTACCTTCAGATAACTATTTTGCTTCTTTATTTTTGTATGGATTGGCAATTTGTTTTGGCACGATTTATTGATTTAAGTTGCCAAAAGTCCTTTATTCATAAAACGTTATTATCTCGGAATTAAAATGAGTGAAGTTTAATGACGTATAATTAACATCGTGTAACGAATAAGGGTTTATACGGGCAACCATTGTGATTAACATGACCTCTGATTGTTTTCAACATACAATTTTTGTGGTTTTCATTAAACGAAATATCACATAGAAAGTTCCATGTGGACGTTGATAGCAATTTAATTGTATCAAATTTTAATCCAATTTGAAGTATTTATTTCCGTAATTAAATGCTTTGTTTGTGTGACAGTAATTACTCATAATCAGAAATCTCTTATAGATAATACTGCCTCGTTGGCGCAGTGGGTAGTGCGCTACACTTTAAAGCGACGGCTGCGCTTGGAGTCCCGGGAAATTTTAAACAAGAGTTTTAATAATAATAATATCCTCCAACCTATTAATGTAATGAGATATCTATTACAATAAATATTTTTGGACAAGGCTTATAATAGGCCATTTTCATCTATCAACAATAAATTATGAAATTATATTACTTGTATAGTTTTCATCACGGGAAATGCAAATATAACATTATTTTCCCATGAAATCCTAAGATAAATTTTATTTTTCAAAATCAAAATTCAGGTTTTAGTATCTGTATGTCACGTGATTTCAAACGCCGACCGCCATGATATGACGTCATTATACTAAAACATCTTTTTGACATGTTTGTTTACTTACCTACAACGTTCATCGAAATGTTGACATTTCTCAATTTTAGTTCAATGCCCTTTGATTTAGTTATAGTGACGTTAAGCGCCGTTACCATCATGGCGGTCGGTGTTTTAGCGCACAGGTATATTTTACGTCAAATTTTTGATAATTTTTTTATAACATTTAGCAGGCATATTTTGCAGAAATAAAAATAACGCTTGATTATCTGATATATATGAGCATTATAAAAATATTTGAAAAAATAGGAGAATTCCCTATTATTGATATCAAATGGTTCTATTTAATTTCGTTTCTTGTTATTCATTCAGGAACTTAAAAATACTTTTTTTATGTGATAGGTGATAATGTATAAATAGGTACTGCTTTGAGTTTTCTTATAGCAGTTTGGAATCTCCCAGGGATTCTTGGCACCCCTGACCTGACCGGAACCCACGCTGCTGCTTCTGCTGGGTATCGTCAGTCCGCTGGGAACTCGGGGCCATTTGCTTTTTCGTGTATCCATATGATTGATTGAAGGGCTTAGGCAATTTAACTCGACGTGCGTGCCCGGAGCGTCCTGACGAGTGTGAAGTATCTAGTCCTCCTAGGGACTCTTCCGCTGCCAACCCTAGGTGATTCCCCCTTCACTGGAGATCACCAGATCAGCAAGCCAAAGTTAATTGCTTTACTGATCCCTCCGTCTCTCGTCTGCTTGTTGACCGAGCTTCCCACTGGGATTTGCACCCAGTCTTCCGCAGAGTTACTCAACGTAACAGGGTCTACCGCGAGTAGGTGAGAGTGGAGTTGAGTATCAGAGGCTAGAGAACTCTCTTATTGAGCTCTTATGTTGCGCATGATACTCCTTAGAACCTTTTTTTTAACTAGTGCGTTCTACGGGTTCTCACATATGGAGCTGAAACTTGGGTAACGACAAAAGCTACTCTCCAGAGCCTTTTAGTTGCCCAAAGGACAATGGAAAGGAGACTGGTGGGCGTAACTCTTAGAGACAGAAAAACTAACAAGTGGCTTAGAAGACACAGTAAGGTGGCAGACGTAGTCCAAAGGGTGGTGCAACTCAAGTGGTAATGGGCGGGACATATAGCCCGAAAGACAGACTCGTGGTGTAGGAAAATGCTGCAGTGGAGGCCATGGGATCAGAAAAGATCTATCGGAAGGCCACAAATGAGATGCATAGACGACATGGCAAAGATTGGCGGGCACAACTGGACTTCAACTGCCCAAAATAGAATAGAATGGAGAAGAGAAGATTAAGAAGATAAAAGATTAAAGGCCTACACCAAATTGGTTGAAAACGGCTTAAGATGATGAAGATGATGATGAGGTGGCAGACGAGCAGACGGATAACCTGATGTTAAGTGATTGCCGCTGCCCATGGACAACCGCGACACACGTGGAGTCACAAGTGCGCTGCCAACCTTTAAACCCCCCTTTCCCCCGGATTGGGCCTCCGGTACCCCCACTCACGCAGCGAAACACAGCACAGTGCTACTTCACGCTGATAAGTCACTTAGTAAGGTTCTGAAAAATAAATCAGATTTAAGCTCCATAGAGTGTTGCAATTTATGTGCGTATCTTTACCATTAGCTCCGCGGTGAGGGAAAACATCATGAGGAAAATAGCACGTTTCGGATAGTTTTTGAAACGTGTAATAATTCTGATTCAATTGGTCTGGTTCCCCTGTTAAAGGGTTGCGAAGGTCAGACGGCAGTCGCTTCATTGTAATTACAAGACTCCCCAAATCCTGAATCCTGCGACAGCTTTGGACGCAACCGGGAATTGCACGCTAAAATGATAAGGACGAGAGCGTTCCATGGGACAAGAAGATTGATTTACTTTTTTAAGTTTTTGGGTAAAATTTGAATGTTTTCTTGATAATTTCAAATGCTTAGTAAAAATATGAGTATTGTGCACTCTCTATTCCCTTACCCTCGTATTACGATGGGACACCGATGGATCAACTGACGGTTAGCTATTGCCGCCATCCCGTAAAAATTTTGGTCAATGTGGGCTGCCCCCAGATTAAGACTCCAGCACTTTCACACACTTGGCAAAACACAGCGCAGGGTTCCTTCGCGCAGGTCTTTTTATTCAAGCCTTAACATTAATGCCGACGTGTGGCTCTGCCTAGGTAAATAACATTTTCAAGATAATAACCCTATCTCTAGGCCTAAACGCTAAATTGGGTAAAATGGAATTCTGTGCCAACCGGATTGCATTATCTAAATTTACTTCGTTTTCAATTCAAAATTCTATTGTAAGTAATTTCCAATGATATAATATTGAAAGGCGCAAAAAGGGGATCTCATTACAGAAAAACGCTGATCTTCTGAATATCCTTATTATTCTGATATTTAGTAAAGTGTTACGTAAGTTAAATTATGATTGAATGGATTGAGCCTGATAGAAGAGAGAAAGTATTAGACTGTTAAATTACGTTGTTTTGGACACAGTACTCACTAACACGTTCAGAGTACAGGACCCTATGTACAATGGTTTCGGTGTAATGACCACAGATCACTATATATGTAGCAAGCTAATAATGACCTAACTTTTGATCACTTTACTAGGCATTTAGAAAATTTGACAGTTGTTTTTAAAGGCCAAGGGATTACTGTTCCACGACGATATTTGAAAAACAATTAGAATTTATTTTATTTCTCAGAATTGAATATGAAAAAATTCGTCGTAAAAATTAACCTTAAAATTAAAGAAAAAAATGATTCACGTTATTCTAGTTTTTATACTCCTTAAAACACTAAATTCCCCAGAACGGACGTCCTGTTGTAGTAAGAAAATGTATGTATTCTTTTAACGGGAAACCTACCAGCTTGCTTGCTTTATTCACTAGAAGAAGCTCATTAAAAGATTCTTACTGTTACACACCTTTGTCACCACACAAAATAGATCACTATCATTATTTATTGCAGATCTCAAAGCCGACCTTAAGAGGAAAAAAGGTAATTTTAACAATTCCATTGTTATCAGTGCCCTGAGACCGAGTAAATTAACGAGTACTACGTGACTTGGGTCCTGAGACTTTCTATTTTTCCTTGACACTCAGTGTACAGACACGAAGTTAGCGAATCCATTATATGATAAGGTTACGAACATTTGCTTACCACACATGACAACATTAGGTACAAACTAAGACTACAAATGAACAAACTGTCAAAAGTCACAATAAGTTTATAAAATAATGTAGACAATTTATGCATTAAATTTAACTGTTTAGAAATAAAACAGAAGCCGTAGTTTATTTTTTTACATTTACAGCAAATAAAGGGAGTAAACACTCTGCTATTCCCTCTGTATGTTTTTATTCCGTGATCTCGGAGTCCAGGGTTCCGGCAATCGAACGATATAATAATTCGAATTCGAAACGTACTATTTGCTCTTGCGATTTCCTCCTGCTTTCGAATTTTTTGAACATAGCTCGGGTTTGTGATCACCAATCCGCATTAGACAAGCGTGGTGATAAAGCCTGATCCCAGCATAGTAGCAATGCATTGGGACAAAATATAGCTTAATACTTTAGCGGGAATAAAACAACTCCATTCCGCTTTTGCTAGTCCTGCAATATAGTTTAGGAACTCAACTTGAATAAGTTTTGTATGTTTTGCATGAAGCTTCATTGCTAAATGATGATTAAAATTTATATAGAAAACATTTACCTTGAGGCGTATCTCAGACCTTACCAAAAACTAGTTTAATCATTTGAAATCGTAAGATGGTTGTCCTCCATCATGGAGATTACGTCAAATAAGTATGCACCAGGTGCGTTTGTTAACGTATGCACCAGGCAGTATATCGTATCGTGTCTCACCCACGTTTCGTATCTGTCTCTGTCTGATTGCCAAAACACACCGAGATCATTGTACGCGTGAGATCAGTGTATATTATGTCAAATAATAGGTCTTTACCTATGAAATTGCCGTTATTTTATCTAATCACAATAAGATATATAACTCCTTTAAAAAGCAATAAAATCACCCTGCTATAATTTTATTTTGATTTAAGACTATATTTTAAGGTTTACATTAAATAGAGATATACTCATATTATTGTATTTGTGATGCGAAAAAAAAATATCTTGAAAATGACCCTCTGCTTCCTTGGCAGAATTGAGGTTTTATCAATTCATCATCATCATCATTAGCCCATTTAAGTCCCCACTGCTGGGGCACGGGCCTCCCTCAATCACATGAGGGGTTATTGCCATACTCACCACGCTTGGCAGACGGGTTGGCGAGGGTTTTGATATAAATGCAGAGTTTTCCTTCAATTAAAACTTCTGAATTAGAAATATTTTTTTCTGAAAAACTATCCTACGCGTTTCTAGACGTTGTCCATTAAATCACAGTTAATTAAGGAGTAGTAGATAGACTTAAAAAATAAAACCCGTAGGTTTGTGAACTCGCGGATGCTTTCCGCGTCCGCTGATTTCGAACTGTGGCCTCACTCCCTTTTTCTATGAAAAGGGAAAGTTTTTATTTTTATATGACAGGGAGGCAAAAAGAAAGTTGATATTCTCACAATCAGATGGAGTACCTAAGCTTGTTTTCCAAGTACGAAGATAGGTTGTTTATTTGAATAGAATGGCCAATACTCGAATTTCCAAATAAAGAAAGAAAAAAAAGATAACCCATGTTTTTTTATGCTAGATGCGACAAACGAGCAAGCGAGTCACCTGATAAAAAGCAATCATCGCCGCCCATTAACATCCACGCAATCAGAGAGACCGGTAATGCGTTGCCGGCCTTTTTAAAAAGGAGTACGCTCTTCTCTTGAAGGTCCCTAAGTCGTAGCCGTCGGGAAATACTCTCAAAAGTAAACTGTTCCACAGAACTGAGGCAACATATTTTTTAGTTTTCATTGAATGTGGTTTTTATTGAAATATATATTTTTTTAATATACTGGAAGTGAAGTAGTCCTGAGGCTTACAATATGTACATATGTAAAGTAGGAAAAGTTTAGGTGACTAAGTTACTTACTATCACTGTCTTAGTTTAAAGAAGCCTGAACTAAATTAATTTTATTTTTTTATTGTTATTTTTGTGCTTCTTGTCACGAATTTACTTGGACGATTTTGGTTCGATATTTTTTTTAAAGTTAAGTAAAGTATCAGCGTATATTATACTGTCCCACAGGGAAAATGCCTCTATCATAAAACTCATAACATAGAACTCAAGTCATCGCTACTATAACGGGATCAGGCTTAATGACCGCGGTTCGAAAAATTCAAAACATGATTTTTTTTGCTCGACTTGGTAATCGAACCCAGGACCCCGAGATCACGGTCCGGTACTTAAACCACTAGGCCAACAGAAATTTATTTTAATAATAATTTAAGTACTTGTATTTTACTTTTGAAAAGAAGCATAAAATACAACGACTATATCTGTCAGCCAGCCTTCGAATGTCATCATCCCATCTTGTCACAGGGCGTCGCTACGCTTACCGAGTCGCAGTGGACGAGTTTGGGTTGCTGCTGATGAGTTGCTGTCATGTTAAAGACTGAAATATCACAACTCTTCCTATTTGACTTTGCCGTAGTCAGGTAAAAATAAAAAAACATTTTTTTTTTAATATGAGAGGTGGCAGACGAGCAGACGGATCACCTGATGGTAAGCAATTCCGCCGCCCATGGACACCTGCAACACCAGTGGAGTCACAAGGGCGCTGCCAGCCTTTTCCCCTTCCGTGGTTCTCCCACATTAACTAAACTAGATCTAAGGGGCCTATCCTCGACAGTAAAATTATGTAATAGTCAACTCTCAGGAAGAGATTGGGAAGAAAAATATATAAATAATTGTCTTGTTACTGATTATTATTACACAATCATCCTGTAATACGAAGTTTTCAGTTTTCATACTTTATTTTAAAGGTTGAGGTGTCGTAAAAGGTGACTAAGGTAAAGCTGCTGGCATGATCATAAGCATCCAGAGAAGGAAAACTCTGCATTTATATCTAAACCCTCGCTAACCCGTCTGCCAAGATTGGTGAGTATGGCAATTACCCCTCATGTGATTGATGGAGGCCCGTGTCCCAGCAGTGGGGACTTAAATGGGCTGATGATGATGATGATTCTTTATTTTGAGTGCATTAAAAATTATATCCATTCATTCATCATCATCTTAACATGTTATTGAAAGGAAGTCGTGAAAGTCCCATCAAATTTAATTTATAGTAATTAAATCACGGAAAACCTTTTGGACTTTTTAATGTGACCTCAATTTTCATCAATTCAAAGAACCTTACACAAAAATACCCATTCCACAAGTAATTGGAAGGGACACTTCTCAGAAGCGTGTCCCAATTTGGATGTTTTGTTGCGGAGAATCAGCGGCTAAATCAACGCAAGAGCTACCACTCTTAGCAATGTTTACCACTTTAACAACACCTCAGCTCTACAAATTGCCTATGAATATATTGAAAAAGGTTATCAATTCGAGTATTTGTTTTTTGGGTTATAATGATTAAATTGATCACTAAAATAACTAATTGCACAGCAAATGCTTATATTTCTGTGCAAATAAACTTTTTTGAAGGGAAGTTTTCACAGAAAGCATGGAATACCCCAAAACATATAGAGCCTGAGTGATCTCTTTTTTCTTCTTGCGAGAAAGCAACTCTAGTTTGGCAGCCCTACAACGCCAAACCCTACAAATATTAAACTCTACACGTGTGTTCCTGGTAGTAACTGACATCGTTTGCTGGTGGTTTGCGGAAAATGAGTTCCGCGAACTAACAACGTGAAGTTGGTAAGGGATCCACGTTAGCGGTAACAAACACGATTTAACCTAACTACAAGTTTCCTATCTGATGTGTTACCTACTAGCCACTAATGTTAGTTCAAAATGTTAAGGTGTGACTAGCACGACGACGGTAAAAAATAATAATAAAAAATAGCATTTTTTTTATGCTACGCGAGCATTCCATGCTCGGTCTTTCTTTACGAGACCGCGTACCTAACGATAAAATTCGAAAGAGAACCAGCGTAGTAGATGTTAACATGCGAGTGTGTGAGCTAAAGTGTAGATGGACAGCACACCTGGCAAGGCGTAAAGACGATAGGTGGACTATAAAGCTTACCGAATGGCAGCCAAGAATGGGACGACGTACTGTGGGTAGACCACCTGCCCGATGGTCCGACGATATTGTGACGGCAGTGGGGAAAGAATGGTTAAGTCTGGCAAGGGACCGAAGGAAATGATAAAGAAGAGGCCTATACTCAGCATTGGGTGGATGTTGGCTGATATGATGATTATGATGATTTGTTTATTTTTCAAATGGAAGTTGTTTTCAATGGTAGCCAATAGTACAGTAAAATTAACTACTCCTTAACAATTGAGTCTATTTGGCATCTTAGCGTCTTTTTTCCCGTTTACCGTTTGTTGTTAAGAGCCAAGATTCGGCATGAATGAGTGAGCAACACAGCCTCTTGGAAAACCGGCATGAACCAGTACCTGCGCTGTGTTTCGCCGACTGAGTGAGAGATCGAGGACTGTGTTACGGCAAAGTAAGAATCTCGCCGTAGGAATTTAAGATGTGACTAATAGACTTAAAGGCTAATTTGCAATACGTTCACTTAACACTTATTAGCTACAAACAAGTAAGTAAGAAAGAAAAAAAATGTCGATGCTAGCTGGGGACGAGTTTATACGTAAACATGTAGTATTTATATGCAAAATAAAATGGCCTTAAAGAGCTCTTTTTAAGTCTATTTTTCTCTTAACGGCATTATAGCTAAAGAATGGCAGTGAAGGAAATGACCACCGCTGCCTATTGAAAAATAAGCTGTTTTCGTTGGAAGTCACCAGGTCGTATCTCTTCGTAAACACCACCAGGTCCAGGGTTTCTAAATTCATAACTAAAAATTACTATAAATTTTAGTGTTATAGTCGAACAACAAAGTGTTTCACCATAAATCGCAAGTGCTTACGCACTCAAGAAATGCCGAGGCGGAAACAGCCAAAATTTTCACAACATGAACCGAGTAACCCTGTCAAATTAGATACTTAAATATTCAGGTCAATGGGCCACTCGGCACCTCGAAGCTGCGCCACAACATCCATTTTTACTAATTAGATGCGTTAATGTTTACACTCAGCTCATTCCAACAGACTGAGGGATGCGAAAAATGGAAAAATTATGTCAAAAATATGTGAAGTTTTCAATTATTATTTTACGTCCTCCTCATCTTAGCGTGTAATTCTCGGTTGAGTCCAAAGCTGTCCCTCTGGAGTCCGAAGTAGTCTTTTATTCAGGATTTGAAAGAATCTGGTAATTAAAATGAAGTGACTGCCGTCTGACCTTCACAAGCCTTTAACAGGGGAACCAGACCAACTGATTCATGTTTTTTTTATGAACTATAGGCTAACGCTTGACCACAGTCTCACCTGATTGAAAGTGACGATGAGGTCTAGGATGTAACGCGTTCGCCTAGAAGATGCCTGATCACTCCTTAAAGATGTCCAGATTGTAGTTGTCCGGAAAAACAGAGATTGAGATAGTTGCTCGTTTCAGAAACAATCCGGAACGTGCAGGTTTTTTTACGATCTTTTCGGTCACCGCCGAACTAATGGTAGAAATACGCTCATAGATTGAGAAATCCAGAGATGCATGCTAATATTTGAACCATGAACCCCCGTATGGAAGGCGCGTTATAAACCACTGAGCTAGCATTTCTCTGATCTATCTATATGTGTATCTCTTTGTTTATACATATTTCATGCAAATCGGAGCATTAAATTGATGTGATTTGGAAGTGGAGATACTTGAAGTAATGGAGAGTGACATATGCCTATTTGGCAAATTGCACTCGAGTAAGTGTGCTGGAGTGGATTAGAGTAACTATTTAAATATGTAAAAATACTGAAAGTACTGAAAAATCCTGAAGGTACTTTCTTTAATTAACCTGTAAAATAAAATAAACATAAGGTATTAAAAGGTTTTTTAGAAGAAATGGCTACAAGAGATATGACCGCCTAAGTTTTACATACTTCTATAGACTTGCCTTTAAGTGTTTGTATGTAATGCAATAAGGGATATATATCTATCTATAGGTATATATAATACTATTGGAGTACAAACACCTGTATAAAGACCTCTTTGGAACAGTGGTAGTGAATGCTGCTTTTGGTCCACATTTCGGTCCAAGGGTTGCGGGTTCGATCCCTGCACAGTACAAATAGTTTGTGTGCATGAACATGTCTATATGTATTAAGCTGGATGTTTTCGATGTGTTTTTTACGTGCAGATGAGCAGACGGATTACCTGATGGTCAGCGATTGTCGCCGCTGCCGCCCATAGACACCCACGATACCAGAAGAGTTACAAGTGCGCTGCCAACGTTTAATTCCCCGTTTCGCCCTGATTAGGCCTCCGGTACCCTCACTCATGCAGCGAAACACAGCACAGTGCTAATAATAAGATAATTTGTAATCCCACTGTTGATTATGATACCCGTAACACATGTGCTCGAGCTATCTATCTCGAAGTCAGATTAATGTATGTAATGTTGTGAAATATTCATTTATAAAAAAAATTAAACCAAAAGCTTCTGATATTCAGGCTTAGCTAATTGATTGATCCCAATATACGGCCCCCAGTTTACAGTAAAACAACAACCCACTTCCAGAGAATTGATGAGATGACTTTGTCGGAAGTGTTTCTATAGGGTTCATACTTCAGCATAGTTACATAATAGTAAAGGTAACTTTTTCAACCCACTTCAAAAGAATTTTCCCCTTTTAGATATTTTCACGTCATTGCACTTTGTTTTAGATGTTTTAAATAAAGCTTATAAATAGGGACTCCCAAGGGGCGAATAGGTTTCCCATCTATTTTCGTGGTCCTACGGTTTTAAATATTTACTTGTCTTACTTCTTTATTTATTAATGAATCTGGTAAAAACATTGACATGTACCTTAAACAGACTGTGCCTTTTCATAGAAAGCCATACTTGAAAAATGCACGAAGCCGTTACTAGTGGGATGACGTGCAAGTGTGTAAAAAATTTACAAGGCCCCAACAGGACCTCAAGACAGATCTTGGTGATTAAGATGACGGGTAGGGTACGCTAGCGACGCCAATAGATTTTAATATTTGGCCACTAAACTGGATCTATTTTAAAAGATTTCGGGGTTCAACCTCTCGGCAAACACTTATACTATTTATTAAATAGCCATGAACAAATGTTGGGTCCAACGCGTAAGCGAAAAATTGATTCACGCCACAAGCGGCCACTTTTGGCGGTAATTCAAAATTCGAATGCAAAAGCGAACCAAACAGTTAACTGTAAGTAAAATTAATAAATAGTATAAGCTTTTGCCGAGAGGTTGTGACCCCGATTTTTTTTTAATAGATCCGGTTTAGTAGCTAAAAATTAAAATTGATTGGCGTCGCTAGTGTGCCCTACCCGTCACCGTAAAGGCCCGATTCGACGAATCTATATCCGTAGATATATCTATGGTATAACGTCAGATTTGTATAGAATGACAGCACTGTACCATATATTTGTCGAATCGGCCCTAAGACATTTAAATTTAGTGTTGAATCCTTTGAATGGAATTGAATGGAACGGACATAACTGCGAGAAAAACGTGTAGGCCTAAACCAAATCTGGAATGAAAGATGTCGTTCTTTAGTGCGGGCAGCACTATCGATATACTTATTATTATCGATGAAGCTATTTATAAAGTGTGTCCAGATCAACTGCGGCAATAATTAAAGAACGATATTTTTTTATTTCACTCATTTAATACATTCCTGTAAAATAGCAGAACTCCAAACTTTTTAAAAGTTCTTTGGAAAAAAAAATCCTTGCTATTTTTAGTGACAAACAAAAAAAATACACGAGTCGAACCGAGAACCTACTCCTTTTTTTTAAAGTCGGTTAAAAATCGTCGTTACATCTTAGATGATTTCTCTCAAAAAGACTTTCTCCCTACCAAAAGCCTACGTATAAAAGTATATGCACACAGAATAAGTGCTGACTTCGGCGGTGTGATAAAAATTTCATTATCAAAAATGCACAGGAAAGATTCTTTGAATATTTTAAAGGCTTGATGGCGGAAGTTTCGCGCCGTCTTTGAGAGATCTGTCTATTAACGTTACTGTCGAGCCAAACTAATAAGCCACATTTGACGTTTCAAAATTTTAGCTTCATAGAGAGGTGACATACTAAAAAAAATCGATTAAAATGAATAATCGATGTGTACTTCAAACAAACGTGAATCGAATACTGAATAATGAAAAAGAAGTTATTAGTACTTTTATTTGGAGAAATGTGAATCAAACTTATTGAAAAGCAAGAGTAAGGTACCGATCCGCGGCCAGTTTATTTTTTTTCTTCGAAATCAAAGCGCTTAAATTGTTTTTTTTTTTTATAATAATAATAATTCTAACAACATCT
Organism: Marasmia exigua; assembly: GCA_019059595.1. Taxonomy (NCBI): domain Eukaryota; kingdom Metazoa; phylum Arthropoda; class Insecta; order Lepidoptera; family Crambidae; genus Marasmia; species Marasmia exigua. Next base: position 5,527,567 of record CM032476.1, read on the forward strand.
CATACGTTGACCTGATTCCGTACTAAGTAGCTTAAGCACTTGTGTTACAGATATCAGACAACAGAGGATCACAAATATATACTTAAATACATATATTACACCCAGACACTGAACAAACACAAGTGTTCATCGCACGAATGTTTGTCCAGGGTGGGGATCGAACCCACGACCTTTGGCGTAAGAGGCAGGGTCGCTACCAATTGCGCCATCCGGTCATGGTAAGCGATTACCGCCGCCCATGGACGCCTGCAACACCAGTGGTGTCACAAGTGCGCTGCTTACCTTTTAACCCCCTTTCCCCTGGATTGGGCCTCCGGTACCCTCACTCATGCAGCGAAACACAGCGCATGCACTGCTTCACGCCGGTTTTCTGTGAGGACGTGGTATTACTCCGCTCGAGCCGGCTCATTCATGCCGAAGCATGGATCTCTCACTGTTAAATATTGTTATATTGTTGTGCTTATATTGTGTCCCATACATTTTATTTCTTTTCATTTTGTTATTCATGTATTTACATTTTTAAACAAGAAAATAATACGTTTAATTATAATTCCTACACGATTAACATTGTATTCGTTCAATTATTTGGGGTATATCACTAGAGCTTAAAAAGAAAATAGGTTGACACATATAACATTGTACCAACGTTCAACTCTAGAAAAGTATTTTTTTAATAAGTTTATAAATAATTTAACAGAGAAAGTAAATCGTGAAATATAATCTTTTATGTCTTTATTGAAATAAATAAATGGAAACATAATTTTAAAAACTTAAGAAATTGTGCTTTTTTAACAAAGAAATATTGATAAATTCAATATGACCGTTGTTGCAAAGTTATGTTGTCGAATTCTGTTTAAGTGTCAAATGTGGCCTATTATTTTGGCACAACTAGAGTGATGTCATTTGTGTTTTGCACGTTTTCACGTTGCTTGGATTCGAAAAGGGTGGGTACATACAGTGGCTTCGGCATGAATGGGCCGGCTCGACCAGAGTGATAGTAGAGCCTCACTGAAATCCGGCGCGTAGCAGCACTGTGTCATGTTTCGCAGCATGAGTGAGGGTACCGGAGGTAAGGCGGGTTTAAAGGTTGGCAGCGCACTTGTGACTCCACTGGTGTCGCGGGTGTCAATGGGCGGCGCCAATCGCTTACCATCAGGTAATCCGTCACCTATCAGATAAAAAAATACCTTAAATACCTATACGTACAATACCGTATGTATTTAACTCGTTAGTACATACTAACTTTGAAACAGCGATATGTTTTTTGATTGCGCTCTTTCGTCCTGTTTTTTGCCAAAAAATGAGACACTAAAGCTTGAAAAAAAATTCTGCACTTCGGTAACACCTTTTCTAGAGTGTATTATTAAATGTCATTTGAAATGTTTAAAGTGTTAAAAAGTGTTCGTGGTTTTTGTAGGCGGTTTTTTTCGCAGAAATCTTTATTCTATTAATGTGTTTGAAGTTTAATATAATTTCAACTCCTACCACCATTTTTTGTTCCGATTGGTAGTCAAAGGACCTCTCAAAAGTAGAAACATCGGTGAAAGAATGACTTTGTCGAAATGCTTCGTTTTACAAATTTTCCAATAGATGGCGCTGAGTTGCGCAAGTGTTTCGTCGGTCATTTCACATTCTAATGTGTAAATAAACTCGTGAAAATAATATATGACGCCATTTCTATTTACATCATAAGGCATCATAGGGCATTATAAGGCATCATATAACAATTGGTTGCAAAACGTAGGAACTTCGTTGGTTCCTGAAAATTTCGTTGTTGGGTCGTCCTTATTTTTTATCGACAATGAGCCAAACTTATAAATGCACATTTAACTTGTATATAACAAACTACAAATGATAAATAGTATGTCCTAAATATTCACTAACAGACAGATGGACTAAGTATTACATGATGTAAAATTTAATTGATAAATAATAGTTTTATAATTTGTTAATGAACACCTCCGTCACGTCCCCTGAAATTAGTGTCATTTACACCTCTGTCACGCTGTATATTTTTAGGGTTCCGTACCTCAAAAGGAAAAAACGGAACCCTTATAGGATCACTTTGTTGTCCGTCCGTCCGTCCGTCTGTCAAGACCCTTTTTCTCAGGAACGCGTGGAGGTATGAAGCTGAAATTTATATCAATTACTCAGGTCTACTGTCCCTTGAAGCTGTGAAAAAATCAAACTTCTAAGCCAACGCAATCAAAAGATACAGCTGTTTATGCCGCAAATTTTCGACACTTGCAAGGGAATCAAAACCTACAGGGTGCTTCCCGTGAACTCAGAATCTTAAAATTTGGTACGAAGCAAGGTCTTATAGCATAGATAAAGGAAAAATTACGAAAACCATAAATTTTTAGTTACATCACATAATATACATATTTTTAATAATTTTAAACTTACTACCCATTTCCTCATAAACGCGTAGAGGTATTAAATTGAAATTCATACCAAATACTCAGGTCTATAGTACCTTTAAGCTGTAACAAAATCAAACTTCTATGTCAACGCAATCAAAAGAAACAGCAATTTAAGCTGCATATTTTGAAACTCGCAAGTAATCGCAAGGGAATCAAAACCTAAAGGGTACTTCCAGTCGACCTAGAATCTTGAAATTTGGCATGAAGCAACGTTTTATAGCACACATAAAGGAAAAATTCCGAAAATCTTTAATTTTTAGTTACATTACAAAATATATATTTTTTAATAAATATAAACTTATTACTTTTTTCCTCATGAACGCGTAGAGCTATCAAGTTGAAATTCATATCAAATACTTAGATCTAATTGCCTTTAACCCGTGAAAAAAAAAATTCTAAGTCAACGCAAAATCGCAAAACGCAAAAGTACAACCATTGATACCGCATATTTTGAAACTCGCAACTACACGCAAGGGAATTAAAACCTAAAGACCACTTCCCGTTGACATAGAATCTCGAAATTTGGTAAGAAGCAATAGCATACAGCACAGGTAACAGAAAAATTCCGAAAAGCTTAAAATTTTAAGTAGTTACCACCAAAAAAATTGTGATTGTAAACATAATTGTAGTTACAGCAATGACCGCGAGTTATTATACTATGTATGGGGAGGGCAACATTTTTCAAACGGCAAAGACGACCTCACTCATCGTCATTCAATCCCGATGTTTTGGTGAATGTAGCTGTATAATCTAAATGCGTCCTAACTGAAACAGTAGCACTACACGAAGTTGTACAACTATTGATAACGTTTTTTCGAACTTCAATGTTCAATGTTCTTTAATGTTGTTCTTCAATCTATTCATATCTTTTTTAGTCACCATTTACAGGTCTGGTTCAAATTTAATACTTAATTAATATTTTTGAACCAGATTTCTAAATAGTGACTAAAAAACTTAGTAAATAAATAACTTTAATAAAAGAACTTTCGCAAGTCTGCTGCAAGGCTAGTATAAGTGTTTCAGTTATATTATAGATAAATGATATGTGTTAATATAAAATAAAGGATTACTTAAACGATAAAGACAGTATTATATCAAACAATACCCCATCCAATCATCAGTCCCCCACCACCCATAGCAGCCCTCCACCAGCATATTGTAATACCAATAGTTCTGCAACATCAAATTTGAATGATAAACATATTGCAAACAAAAAAATTGTTATGTTTAGTGACGAGTTAGGTAAAGATATGGGACACCTTTTATTTTCTTCCGGACAGTCGATTATCAATCATTGTGTACCGGGTGCATCTTTTTCTGACATAATGAATAAAATTATACAAACAACTTTCCATAAGAATACCTCAATAGTAATTATGGTAGGGAATAGGGGAAATGTAAATAAAAACATTTTGTCTAAGTACCTACACTCTCTTAGTTTATTAGAAGTAAATGAAATTGTATTATTTACACTTCCCTATAATAACAGCTTGCCACAGGTAGAAAATACTTATAGATATAATTTAAATATGACATTGAATACTTTGACATATAATGTAAAAAAAATCCATGTTATTGACATAAATAATTATATAAAGTCATACTTTCATTTGACAAAGGATAAATATTATCTTAATAAATACTGTAAACGACTAATAGCAATGTCGCTATCTTATTATTTAGATTGCTCAGCCAAAAATTTGGCTACCATATCTGCTCCTATTGAGCAGAAAAAATATGACATGTGTAATCAGACGTTGGAATTAGTTCCAATGAATTTAAATGTAATTTAGAGACAATAGAGAACACCTCTTGCACACTAGATTTAATGACAAAGGGGAAGTCTGGGCATTTAAATATTGTTCATCAAAATATACAGGGCTTCTCCGGTAAAGATTTGGAATTGGAACTTTTTTTAAATAAAATGAATATACATGTCCTCTGTGTAACTGAACACTGGTTAAGGCAACATGAACTTATTATTAATATTGATAATTATAAAGTCATAAGTGCGTTCACAAGAAAGTCGGCCATTAGGGGTGGGTCACTTATATTATTACATAATTCATTAAAAGCAAAGGAGCGCAAAGACATAGTCGCACTTTCAACTGAACGAACTATTGAACTATCTTGTGTAGAGATTGAACGGTTTATCATTATTTGTGTATATAGACCTCCCTCTGGTAACTACAATAACTTTGAGTCTGCCATGGAGGAGGTGCTGAGAAAAGCAACTAATTGCAACAAGCAAGTAATTGTATGTGGGGATTTCAATATTAACATCTTAGAACACAGTCAAAGCTCGGGTATGCTTCTTAATCTATTTAAATCTTTTGATTTACGCCATCTGTTTAATGACCCTACACGCATTACCCCCACATCAGCTACTTGTATTGATAATATTTTCTGTAATTGTAAGGCAATTAAAAAATCAATAATAAATTTTATAAATTCAGACCATACAGGACAGATAGCTGTTTTTGAACACCGTCATGCAACTGCTTCCTCTTCTTTTGTCTATAGGCCAATCACCACTAGTCGTGTGGAAAAATTTAAGGAAAATGTTGAAAACAACGTTTCCCTGATGCAAGTAAGTAAGTATGCTAATATTGATGAACTATACAATACTTTGTTTAATGTTATTGAAAAGGAGTTTGAAGTAATTTTTACTAAGAAAAAAGTCAAAGTAGACAATACTAAAACAATATTTAGCGATTGGGCTACTAAAGGCATCTTCAAAAGCAGGCGCACTTTATTTGAATTATATGACATTAAAGCTAACTCCAATGATCCTACAATAACTGAACATGTTAGAAACTATTCCAAGCTATTTAAAAAAGTCTGCGCAATAGCAAAAGCGAATTATTTAAAAGATAAAATTAAAAATTCAAATAATAAAATCAAAGCCACTTGGAATATGATTAATAAAGAGACTTGTAAAAATACTACTCAAGACCTCAAGTACTCTTTGAAAATTGATAATAAACAACTCAACGAGGACGTAGAAATAGCAAAGGCATTTGAATCTTTCTTTGCTAATATACCTCTTATTACCACTAGTAACTTAAATTCTAGTCCTCAGCTTGCTAATTGTCTTCTTCAATCGAGTGTGGACGAGTGCCTGACTTCTTTTAGTTTCAATCACATCAACCCGGAAACTATACTTAAAACTTTTAAAGAGATCAGCGTAAAGAAAACAGAAGATTTGTGGGGAATATCAGTAGAAATATTAAAAAATATAATAAAAATCATTGCCCCATATTTAGCTGTAATATTTAATGAATGCGTAGATATTGGTCAATTTCCAAATCTGATGAAATATAGCAAAGTTCTACCACTTTTCAAATCAGGTGATAGAAGTGACCCATCTAATTACAGACCAATATCCATTTTACCTGCCCTTAGTAAAATATATGAAAAAGTTATATTCCATCAATTATTGGGTCATTTTAATCTAAACAAATTATTGCATAATAAACAATTTGGATTTACTAAAGGCAAATCTACTACTGATGCGGGAGTTGCACTCATCAAGCACATTTTTGATGCATGGCAAAATAAGCAAGATGCTGTAGGTATATTTTGTGACCTATCCAAAGCATTCGACTGCGTTAATCACCAAACATTATTAATGAAGCTACAGCATTACGGCCTCACAGATAGCTCTCTGAGCTTAGTACGGTCATACCTAAGTGATAGAATTCAAAAAGTCAATGTTAATGGAACTAACTCTCCTGGCGCCCTTTTACAGATGGGAGTGCCCCAGGGCTCGATATTGGGGCCCTTACTGTTTATTATATATGTAAATGACCTACCTTACTTTACTAAAAACTTGTGTGACATAGTATTATTTGCAGATGATACTTCTTTGATTTTCAAAACTAATAGACATAAAGATAACTTTGACGATGTAAATAATGCTCTCACTCAAGTGTTACATTGGTTTACTGTAAATAATTTACTTCTCAATGCTAAAAAAACTAAATGTGTCAAATTTACATTGCCCAACGTAAGACAGGTCAGCACTAGGATTAATATGAATAGTCAAAATGTTGAAGTAATTAATTCTACAGTATTTCTAGGCGTCACGTTAGACTCAAAATTACAGTGGGGTTCTCATATTGCAGCCCTGGCAGGGAGACTTAGTTCGGCTGCATATGCAGTCAAAAAAATAAGACATCTGACCGATATTGAAGCAGCCAGACTTGTGTATTTCAGTTATTTCCATAGCGTTATGTCTTATGGTCTGCTGTTATGGGGCTCTGCGGCTGATATTCAAGCTATTTTTGTGCTACAGAAACGAGCTGTCAGGGCCATATACGGACTTAGACCACGAGACTCGCTTAGAAACTTGTTTAAAGAAATTAACATTTTAACATTAGCATCACAGTACATCTTTGACTGTATTATGTATGTTTATAAAAATTTAGAAAACTTCCCTCGAAAATCCGACAACCATAACCTAAATACTAGAAATAAACACAAGCTTGCTGTTTCACATCTCAGACTTCATAAGATTGGTAATTCATTCGTAGGAATGAGTATTAATATTTAATAAGTTACCTCAAAATCTTGTTGATTTACCAATGCCCAAATTTAAAACACATGTTAAAAATTATTTAATGGCAAAAGCCTATTATACAGTTAATGATTACTTAAATGACAAGAATTTGTGGAAATGATAAACTGTTCGCCTACACCCATGACACTGTACTTAAAAAAAAATTTGGTGATTAAAAAGAGTAACTGGCGAGTTTCTTGCCGGATCTTCTCGTCAGAATCAACTTTCCGATTCCGGTGGTAGAATCACATTATATTTATTCATTTCTTAGTATATTTTTTGTATCGACATATATGTTTAATAACATGTATAATATACATAGCTATAATTTATATTTTTCATGTATGACCATTTGTAAGAGCTGTATATAAGCCTATGCAAATAAAGCACTTTTGAATTTTTTGAATTTTGATAAAGAGATCTTTGTCTTAAATTTATGCTCCTCCATCTTTCCCCATTGTAATGTTATGAATTTCATTTTGCAATAAAAATACCATAGTTATGACTCGATTGTCGTAATGAACGAACTTTGTTAACCTTGCAGGTTTGTACGGAACCCTCGGTGCGCGAGTCCGACTCGCACTTGGCCGGTTTTTTTTACATAGTAAAATCATGCTCAAGTATCTACGAGGTGAAAAAATAATGTCATTAATTCTTGGTTAACTAGGAATATCATGATGGTGTAACGTATATATTTTTTTCAACTATAATTAATTACTTCATAAGTTACTGAGTAGGGGCTCATTGTCGATAAAAAAGAAGAACGACCTTGTTACGATTTTTAGACGCAATATACCTATACGCCATTACAAGAGTACGTAAGACAAACCAATTTGGACAATTCAACTGCTAAACTATTTTCTTGACTGTGCAAAGCGATTTTGTATTCAAAATACATCCTACCTATTTGCCTATAATATTTTCACTGTGACACAAATGTCGATCCCAGAATAGTTACTTTGAGGACTAGGGTAGGTCACCTGCGGCTTTTATGGTTATTGACTTAGTTGCTTCTAAAACCAATAACGTGATCTACGTTATTGGTAAGTCTGATAGACTTTGTTATAGTATATTCACACAGTCATGTGGGTATTAAAGTTTTTACCCGACTACGGCGAAGCAAAAAGGAGGGTTATGATTTTGACCTGCATGTGTCATTTGTTCCCTCATAACTTTTTAGCTAAGCTAAACATAAGCTAGTTATTATATTTTAACAAATGACGGGTCGTTAGAAGCGTCTTAAATATTTTCTGGTTGAAAGCGACATAAGGTCACGTTAAATTGACTACAGCGTCCTCTAGGGGACTTAAACAAAGAAACTAAAAAAAAATTTTGCTTGACGGTACCAAGTGGGGTATCAAATGAAAGAGCTTTTTAGCACATTTTAGATATGTAATTAGATTGACGTAACTAAAAATATGTTAAATAAAAATAAAGTTTAAAAACTAAAACCCGACCACCAAAAACACGCTCTAAAAAGTACGAAACAAGAAAATTGTCTCTGCTGAAAATATTATGCCGTATCTTCGTGGTCGTATGCCATATTGATTTTATTTTATTATTATAATGAATCTGTTTTGCTGCAGTATGTAGCATATGACCTCGGCAATACGGCGTAATCATTTTAACAGTGACAATTTTCTTGTTTTTCAGAGCGTGTTTTTTTGGTAGTCGGGTTTTAGTTTTTAAACTTTATTTTTATTAATAATTATTGTTGACAGTGTCAAATATAATCTGTTTTAAGTATCATGTTACTTTTATCTTTTAAGTTTATAATTTGTTTATAGTTACTTATAAGTAGTATCAGCCTCATAATACCATTCAGTTTCAGAGCAAAATCAAGATATTGCTATTACTATGGAATTAGGTTTTATCACCACGCTTGCCTAATGTTTTCGCATATGAACAGACGGATCACCCGGTGGTAAGCGATTGCCGTCGTCCATGGACACCCGCAACACCAGTGGAGTCACAAGTGCTATGCCAACATTTTAACCCTCCTTTCCCTCGGATTGGGCCCTCCGGTACCCTCACACACGCCGCGAAACACAGCACAGTGCTGCGAGGCCGTGGTATCACTCTGGTCGAACCGGCCCATACATGCCGAAGCCTGGCTCCCCCACGGTGTATGTGGATTGATGATCGATGGCTATCCCGAGCTATGCTCGAAAAATTCAAAACATACTTTTTGCTCAACTCGACTAAAACCAGGCTAAGATCACGGAAATTAGTAGACTATTCATTCATTCAAAAACGTGTAATAAAATAACATTGTAGTAATTGAAATTGAAAAAATGTTGGCAGCGGCTGAGTAACATTTACCTTAATGATGTTTAATAATGTTCATAAATTGCCTATTCAAGGGAAACAAGTTGTCGGTAATGTGTATTATCGTAATAAACTGCTTAACATGTAAAATTAATGTAGTGGAACAATTTGTGTAATCATAAATTTGTTGCTCCTGTGAACCACTTAAATTGTTATCCTCTGAACGTACAAGTGAATCATAAATAGTCAAAGTATGCTTTATAAATGGATCGATTCCAGAAGAAAATACTTATTGATGTTTCATCGCCTATAATTGATTCAAACGGAATTAACACAAAGTTCATTATGAAGCATAATATTTTGTACTCATATATCACTCACACACACACATCAGTCTTCTACCGGATTCATTTCGAGGAGTGTGCAGAGGCACGGCATAATTTGATCCCCTCTAGCCCATTCCATCACCGGACAAGGCGCAACAAAGGGATTCATCCGCACGCTGTTGGATTGCTACACTTTATCCGCACGAAGCGATTCGCTTCTACATTCATGATGCGGACAGCAAGGAATGGAACTCCTTGCCAAGGTCTGTTTTCCGGACCACTACAACCTGGATATCTTTTAGGCAAATGCGTCACATCCTAGACCTTATCGTAACTCTTCATTGGGTGAGTTGGTGGTCAAGCGTTGGCCGCCGTGTGGTCCCGTCAGAGTAGAATAGGCCACCCTCACTCTTACCGAGGTGTCGTAAAAGGCGACTAAGGTAGAGCTGCTGGCATGATCATCAGCACCCAGAGAAGGAAAACTCTGCATTTATATCAAAACCCTCGCCAACCCATCTGCCAAGCGTGGTGAGTATGACTATTACCCCTCATCATCAGTGATTGAAGGAGGCCCGTGCCCCAGCAGTGGGGATTTAAATGGGCTGACGATGATGATGATGATGTTGGCCTATAGGTCATAAAAATATATATACGTATATTTTGATTGACGTTTCGGCTTCGTTACACCAGCCACACAAGCGGACTGGCGGTACACGGTGCGCCGTAGTCGTCTGCTGGTGATGTTACATATATCAATGAACCAAAAACCACAACGGGACTCTTGGGCCAAATTTGTTTCATCAACAAAATCTTGTGTTTGAAAATAATAATTTAAACGTGTAACCCTAATCTAGCTGGTCCGGAACCATCGCCTCGGTGACGATCAAATACCATTTAGCTCAAGGTTGGCCGGTACAGTCAACAGCAAAAGTTGATGACGCTCCACGGAATAAGAACTACAAACTGCGAAGCTACTTCTACTGTACGTACATGTAGTGGCAAGCGACCGACGGATAAAGTCGTTTAATGAGGAATGCCTGGAAAAACGGCCAGCATTCTTAGACACCAGAGCCCGTGTGGCCCAAATAGCTAACAACGGTGCCACAAAAACATCGGTGTATTATACAATTCTTTTCTGAAAGACGTTTCGATTGTATAAAAATGCAATTGGGTCAACCTCACTTCGTTTCGGAACTTCACAGTGATATGAAAAGTCAGAAACGTTGACTGTGGGAGAGCTACGCTTCATCATGAATGGGCCGGCTCGACCGGAGTGATACCACGGCCCCACAGTGAAGCTCTACAGTGTTTCGCAGCGTGAGTGAGGGTACCGGAGGCCCAAACCGGGGAAGGGTGGTTTAAAAGTTGGCAGCGGCAATAGCTTAATCAGGTGATCCGTCTGCTCCTCTGCCACCTATGACGTTAAAAATGAAATAGTTTTTTTTTCTTCCTTTTTTTAGAGTTCTGTATTCAAATGGCAAAAAACGGAACTCTTACAGATTCGTCACGTTTTTTAATATGGCGTCGAGGCCTGATAGACTAACTTTATACCCTGTTTTACCCTTTTAGGGGGTGAATAATAAAAACCTTTCTTAGTCTTCTCCTACGCTATAAAAGGAACTCCTAAGTTATGTTTCATGTTTCTAACTTTTATAGTTTTGGGCCCGCGTTTATAGATCAGGCAGTCAGTCAACTTTCACTTATATAGATCTACATATGGAAGAGCGATGGTGGCTCAGTGGTTCGCGGTTCGAATCCGAGCATGCACCTCTAGATTTTTCTAATCTATGTACAGTTGTAACGTAACGTTTATAAGTTACATCGGCAAAATTCGTCTACGCAGAAGATTAAGTTAAATCCGATTGATTATTTATTTATGTATTTGGAAGACTAACAGCTAAATAATACACTTAACTTATATCAATAAGAAAAAACAGTGCCAATAATAAGTCTCCGCCTATGGTTGTAACAATAGCATCGGAAAACTAATTGTAATTTAAACATGCTGGTGTCCCAGGAAACGATTGCGAAAGAAGTTGAAATACAGAAGTTTATTGCGTTACATTAAGATTAAATAAAATAAATCCAGATATGAATGCTATATCTCTCTCTAAACCGCACTCGCACCGAACATGGCACTGACGCATCAACCAATAAGAATTTTGTGATTTTTGGCGCGCGTAAATAAAGCGTTTTTATTGGTTGAAATTTGGCCCCAGATTTCTAAAATAAGACTTCTGCGCAGGTACATTGTTATAAAAGGAGGTAAAACTGTACATATTTTTTACTTTTAGCCAGCGGTGAAGGAAAACATCGTGAGGAAACCTGCACGTTTCGAATAGTTCCTGAAACGTAACTCACTCACACGGTAACCTCACTTACACGGCGAAACACAGCGCAGGCGCTGCTTCACGCCGGTCTTCTGTGAGGCAATGGTATCACTCCGGTCGAGCCAGCCCATTCATGCCTAAGCGTGGCTCTCCCACATTAATGTAATTACCCGATTCCCCAAATCCTGAATCATGGTCCAAGTGTACCCCGGGCTCCAGAGCGACAGCTTTTGAGCCCGGCGGCGCGGGAGGAATGAGAAGAAGACAAAGGTATAGATTTAGATATATAAGCCGGTAAACTTCACGAGGATTTGGATGAACTTGCAAAAATAAGCTCCGGAGCTTCCTGGAGCTTATCAGTTCCATTTGTAATAGGATTATCGTCCATTGTTAATTTTCTCCGCTGGGATTCCTTTGAGGTTAGTTGATGACGCAACAGTATAAAGATTCCTAACAAAGACATTGTAAGTAATTTGAAACTTTTACCATCCAATCACGGTTTTTTGGCACGTGGCAAAAGTCGGAACTGAATGTACAGTGGCGGACAGGTCAAGCTATAGAAAACTGTCAAATTTCCTCAATCGATTTCGAACTCAATGTGTAACAATATAAGGTTTATAATCGAATGAAGATTTTGACAGTTTTGTATAGCTTGATGTGTCCGCCACTATACACATGCCTTTTTTCATGAGCAAGTGCTACTTAGTAGCATGTGTGGACGGACGTGTGATAAGCATGGTAATTTTGAGCATGCTCAAAAAAGGTTAGGTTTAAAGGTTGGCAGCGCACTTATTACTCCACTGGTGTCGCGGGTGTCCATGGGCGGCGGCAATCGCTTACCATTAGGTGGTCCGTCGAACGCCGGTCGACGGATGTTCATGAGCGGCGTTGATTATTTTCCATCATGTGAACCGCTTGCTCGTTTGTCGCTCTTTGCAGCATCAGACAAAAAATTAGCAGAATATCATTTAGACCGTTAGTTAAAATGGCGCTGTTTAGTCATATGGCTAGGACATTAATTCACAGCAGATTAAGCGTACAGTCTCTCGCAGCGTTGCACTGTTAATGAAACCATATTTAAGATCTGTAATGGTTTAGTTCTAAGCTGCAAAAATGTGTGCTAGATAAAAATTAGTATTGTTATAATAGGCTAGTGTTTCATCGGAATATGAGGGTAAGGGAATTGAGAGTGCATAAGTGTTTGCGCACACACTGAGCACTAAAATATATCCTGCGTACGTGGCTGATTGTTAATATTGGCTGTCGTAGCCGTAATAGGTTGGAGGATATTATTATTTAAAAAGCTTATAAATACTGTGAATTAGTTATAAATTGACCATTGTTAATAAGTAAATATTTGTAAATTACATGAATCGTACTACTGAGAATGTTGTGTTAAAACATACAGTCCATATCTTTGTGACGGCGGCCATCTTGGATCGATTTTTATCCAACATAATTAACAACACTCATCCCACCCTAATTCATTTTTCAAACCAAAAAAAAAACAAAATCAAAATCGGTTCATTCGTTCGGGAGCTACGATGCCATAGACAGACATATAGACACACACACAGAAATGTCAAAATTAACACACCGTCGTTTTGGGTATAATATATCCGTAGCTAAATCCATCAGCGTGTAATGTTGCGTCTAAATCTGTCACTCTGGAGCCCGGGGTACGCTTAGACCATGATTAAGGATTTTCAGGAATCTTTAGTTTAGTAATTACAATAAAGCGACTGCCCGTTTGAACATAAAACAGGGGTACTAAAATTGAATCATGGTTACACGTTTCAGAAACTATTCAAGACGTGCAGGTTTCATCACCATGTTTTCCTTCACCGCCGGCTAATGGTAAAGATATGCTACATTAGATTTGTAAAATACAGAGGCGCATGCTCGGATTCGAACCACGATCTTAATCGCCGAGCTACCATCTCTCTGTTCATATTTTATCCGGTTTATTAAAATAACTACAGAAAATATCACTTGAAAATTTAATCAACGCTGAATTGAATTGGAAAGTCAGGATCAATTTATTCACGATGGCAGCTTTAAACAAATTTACCACAATAATGAAGGTACATTAAGCAGGGAATCAAATATTGACGCTTATATTGAAGAACGCCCAAACCCATAAACTTGAGCTTAATGTTCCCTCTAAATCATAATGATGCGGATCCAATTGGCTTTTACTGACTCGAGTGATATGAAAAATTCAAAATTTTAAAACCCCCGACAAACACTTAAAAAGTCCAAAATAAATTGAAACTGCTGCTGTTCACTGAAACTGACTTGAAATTTATGTCGGGGGTTTTTAAATATATTTTTACCGCTTTTTAAAGAAAGTCTCAAATTTTTATTTTACTTCACCACAAATCAGTTCCTGTTTTTAATAGGCATCCAAGTATATATTAAATATATATACTCAAGTATATATTATAATTTTGTATTTCGCCATTTTATGGGGGCAGCCTGAAATTTTGCAAAAAGTTTTGTATTTCGGGGAAGGGGAGTTGTCATAAAATATGTTAATCCGACATTTTATGGCGGAAGTCATCATGAATAAATTTCCATCTAACATATCTCAAAACACTCTCGATAAATTCGCCCGTCAAACAAAAAATAAACAATCAAAATAAATCGATTCATTCGTTCGGGAGCTACGATGCCACGGTCAAACTTTTTATAACACCCTGTTTAAAAAGTCAACGTCGTCGTCAGCCATCTAAAAGTGCCCACTGCACGGTTTTAGAGTACTCCGGAAATCAGTTCTAATTAAATTCGAGGCAAGCTTCGCCGTTCCACGGCCATATCGCGCCACCCGCGACCCTTACGTGCTAGTACGAACAGCAAGATGGCTGTTTTAATTTAGCAAAACAATTGTGTGCTTTTACAAATACCAAAACTCATGAATGAAAATTTATTATATTTTTTGGATTTTCTTTAAAACATTGTGTAACTAGACAATCTGTGTCTGTGTTAAATTTATATATATTTTTAATATAAAACAAATATGTAGGAAAAAAATATTTTTTTTTATTTTATGAGGTGGCAGATGAGCAGACGGATCACCTGCGATTGCCACCGCCCATGGACACCTGTGACACCAGTAGAGTCACAAGTATCCTAGTCGTTTCCAAATTTAAATAGCTATACAATGATGAATATGTCTATAGAATGATGAATGTGCCTGTAGTACTCTTCACTTTTCTTGTTTGATTTTTGGCGTGATAAAAATTAAGAACTCGCGTATCCGTATCCGTATTTGATCCGCTCAAATTCACACAACGTAAAATGAGGATCGCATCTCGCCTACGTGTCCACAATACAACACGGATGCTTTTTGTGGCAGTTTTCGATATGCTGCCACGAAATGTTGGAATGACCTCCCACCACCAAATAGAAATTCAATGCCTGAAGCGGCATTCAAAATTAAATTGAAAAAATTCTTAAGGACCAGCAAATCTCATTGACCTAGGCAGACATAGTCTTCATATATGTTTATTTATTTTTTTATTTGTTTTTAATTGTTTCTGAAACGTTTACAAATATGATCTTCTTCTTTATGTTTTTCTTGTAGGTACTTGTTTTTCTTTTATCATACCCATTACTTTGTGGTAGTTTCTTTTTGTTTTAGGTACTTTATCCTTTATTATATTGAGACCTTTTAGCCCCTTTCTACAAACTGGTTTCCACTGAAAATCAGCATCTCGGTTTCATTAAGATGTAGACACTAGCTGGGTGGAAAGCATTTGGGCCCCATAACAGATTATTTATTATTATTCGGTACTCTGTAATTTTGAAACTATCTTTTAGAAATATAAATAGAAAATATTTATTTTCACATAATATACAGCACAGTATTAAACCACCTAAGATATAATTATTTATTTTACATCTCATCATATAATAAATAACATACAGTGAATAATGTACCTTTAATCGATGTATAATGTATATCCAAATAAAATATTTTCATTCATTCGTTCATTCAAGTGCACTGCTAACCCTTAAAATCCTCTTTCCCCCGGATTGGGCCTCCGGCCGAAACACAGGACCGTGCTGCTTCACGCCGGTTTTCTGTGAGGCCGATGTATCACTCCGGTCGAGCCGGCCGATTCATGCCGAAGCGTGGCTCTCAGACGGTCAAAGAAAATAAAAGATCCTTTTAATATTTCTGTGATGTACACTCATTGACTCAATCAGAAAGGACTGAAATCACTTAATAAAAATGGCGAAATGATTTCTACGTGTATGTCACGTCACTATTAAGGAGGCTCTTCATGTACGATTTATTACGAAAGTTTCAGGGATCTTGAACTAACTTGACGTGTGGGCCAATTGCGTCACGGAATTGTGAAGTTTTGATATGCGAAAACTATTCCGTTTCAAGTGAGTTGTCATGTAGATAACTTCACCCGGATACATTTCGGGGAACATTCTCCGGGGATTAGATTGTGTAGGACACAATACATGTCCTACAGAACTGATCCGCACGGTCGAAGTAAGACAACGAAAGTGGTCCGTGAACCAACAGCAAAGCAACACTATTTTGTAATTTATAAGGGGATACCCAAAATACACACACACATGCGACGGGTCATCAAAATCTGACCCGGGAGTTTTTGTACAAAATCTTATGTAGGTATTTAACAGGAAAAAAAACCTACTGAAGTCTCATAAAAAATGCAAGAGCACAAAGACATCGTCTAGGTTAACTTATAACATATTAGACCGCAAAGTCAGTTTCCATTAGGTAAGGTTGTGGTCAGGTTATGCGTAGGACAAAAAGTAATTAAAACAACATTACTTTTGTCTTAGTCCCAAATTAAGGGTTTTCCTTTTTATTATGGAACAAACGAAGTTAGTAAATAGCAAATAGTGAATAGAAATACCCAGAAACAATACCAAATATCAGTTCCATCAACAAACCATGTTAGACCTGCTACGTAATGTCATTTCACTATAACCTCTGAAATTTGGAATAAGCTTACTATACATTTGCATAGGTCTATCCAATCCCCAACTAAACTCAAGTCATGAATATTGCACGCAGCATTAGCACGCTGAAGTGGAGATGGGCCGGCCATGTTTCTAGACGCACTGATAAAAGATGGAGTCGACACGTACTGGAGTGGAGCGGTCGACACGTGGGGAAACGCAGTGTTGGACGCCCTGCGGTGCGATGGACTGACGATTTGAGAAAGATGGCTGGTGTGAGCTGGATGCGGACCGCTCAGGACCGGGCTGGTTGGCGCTCTTTGGGGGAGGCCTACGTTCAGCAGTGAACGGCGATAGCCTGTTTGATTGATTGATCCAATCCCCCTATGACCGCCAAGATAACAAATAATGTTGTTATTAATTCACTTTCCCTAAATAAGAATTTCAAAGTAGGTACATCTTTGATTCTTGTAGGATGACTATGTAGTAGTGAGAGTTACATTTTACCGTTTCAGTGGACTCACTGAAACGGTAAAATGTAAACAATGCCCTTTCATTATTTTATTACAAGACACGAAATCTAATCGGTACGTAAAAGAAAGCGTTGCAGACACTTTTTGAACCCATACAATGTAATCACACTACGTTTTGCTGAAAACCATAGCAAACTGGTTATAATTTCATAACAGAGAACTAAAAATGAAATTAGTAGCACCATCATCGTCCCAATTCGGCATACAGGCCTCCATCACAGAAACCAAGGGATCCCCACAATGATGTGTCCAGGCCAAATCACCACGCTTACCAAATGTGGACTGGCGACCATCACATAGCGAGCCAGGCTCAGAAAATTCGAAACATATCTCCTGCTCGACCCCAGCCCGGAAATCAAACCCAGGTTCCCGAGACCACGGCCTGGCACCCGAACACCATATCAACAGGATGCTCAGCATCAATATCAAAATAAAAATGTGTACGACCCACCGGATTACAAGATTTGTTAGTTAAACAAACTTCCACTCCACACTGAGTGCCGGGGCTGCCGCCTGCGGCTCCGCTGCTGATGACCCGATGCGCTGGCTTTGCTGCCGCTGTCGGTGGCTGCGCCAGGACTCGTGATGATACTCGCCGCCTCGCCACGCTGACACTTGTAGCACAACACATCCAGAATCTTCTGCGCCTGAAACGTTATTGCTCATAATAGCAGTTTTGTTATTGCACTGATATTAGTTCATTTCAGAGTTCACACAGTGGGGCATGTTCTGGTTGCAATCCCACTTCTGATAACGGAGGCTGGTGAGCTATCAAATAGGTTGTGCAAGAAGACAATATTGAACTTCCACACTATTATTCCAATATTGAGTCCACAAAATCACAAAGCGAAGTCACTTCCAAAGTCTCAAGCGTCTATTGAACAAACTATCAATATTCAATGCGAAAGAAAACAAAGATCAAAACGGAAACGCGGCAGGTTCAGCATAGCGATGATTATTCTACATTCGAACGCATTTGTTCACTGCGCGATCCCACAGTCCGTTCTGGTATCACCACCATCAAATCCCATCACAAAAACCAAGCATATTATCAAGTTTTTCAATTTTTTTTTATGGGCCTAATCCCGCGCACGATGACGGCCGCACGTGTGATTCCGCCAATGACAAGTGTTTAGGGAGGCACGTTATATTTAGATATTGACCGGTTTATGATTTTATATTTCCGATCTATTTTGAGGTCTTCTTTTGTTAGGGCCAGCATCTAAAACTGTGCTAAAGCTCCGACATGTGTATATATTTGTTAAAATATATACATATAATATTTTTATTTTGTAAATATATAATAATATGCAAAAACACCCAAAACATTGCGATTTTATCCGACTCAAGCTAATGGTAGAAATATGTTCATAGATTTGGAAAATCCATAGGCTCGGATTCAAACCACTACATATTATTCTGTGCCTCTACCCCTCCGTGAGGAAGGCGCATTCTTATCCACTGAGCTACCAATGCTCCTCTTATACTTATCCATTTATTTTGGTGGCAGACGAGCAGACGGATCACCTGATAGTAAGCGATTGCCGCCGCCCATGGACACCCGCGACACCAGTGGAGTCACAAGTGCGCTGCCGACCTTTAAACCCCCCCTTTCCGCCGGATTGGCCTCCGGTACGCTCGCTTAAGCAGCGAAACACAGCAGAATGCTGCTTCGGTTTTCTGTGAGGCCGTGGTATCATCACTCCGGTCGAGCCGGCCCATTCATATCGAAGTGTGGCTCTCCCACGGTAAATCTATATAACACCCTGATACTCTAGTGGTTTAAGTACCTGGCCGTGATCTTTGGTTTATGGATTCGATTTCGAATATTTGATTTATATGTTAAGGAGGCCTTGTCTTGCAGTGGGACAAATAGACTGACCTTACTTATAATAATATAATATCCATCTATAATAAAATAATATAATATAAAAATGGTAAACGGCTCCAAAATTACAGTTTTGGACGCAACCGAGAATTATATGTTGATATGAGACAAGATGTGAGAAAATAAAGCTACCAAAACCTTTAAAAGAAACCTTAAAACCTTTCGAAGGAAACATTATTTCAACACAGAACATTATAAAGAACGAACTCGTCTGGAGACACCTACTTCGAAGAAAGTATTTCAAACAAAAATTGCACTTGACTGGCTTTTGACACCTGCTTACATAATTTATACGGATATTATCCGAGAAATTGGGGCCATGTAACGTTATTATCTCGCTGCGAATATTTTTTCGATATAACCCTGTGTATGTTTAGGGTTCTAAAAAACCTGAATATACAAAGTAGGTACCCAAAAAGGGCGTACGCTCAGGATGATCGAGTCCAATTAGACCAATAGTCTTTACTCCGATCCAATAATGCGTGTTTTGACGTCGCAGAGGATGTCTCCGGACGAATGAAGTACTGATGACGAATGATACCTCATTCGAACTCTCAATAAGTACGAGCGGACCAATCATTTTAAGATCCCTTAAACTGATTGGTTCGCTCGTTCTTATTGTCGTCAACACAGACAGCCAGGTATCAGGAGAGTCGCTTTGTACTCGGTCTTTGCCACATTCGAGTTTCAGACAATTGTTTGTCGCATGAAAACGACACTCCTTCCACACTTTTAATTGTCTCACAGACCTGCCCTTAGGTACCAGCGCGATATCGTCAGCATATATCAACCCAATAAGGCTATTCATGAAGATTTTCTATAGTGTTTGACGGAACGTCTACACATCATCATCATCATTTCAGCTAGTAGACGTCCACTGCTGGACATAGGCCTCTCCTAATTTTCTCCACACAGATCGGTCATGTGCCGCCCGCATCCAATGGATTCCTACGATCTTCACTAGATCGTCGGTCCACATTGTGGGGGGCCTGCCAAGGCTGTGACTTCTAATAGGACCTTTCCGCCCCAAGGGCCGTCTGTTCTCCCCGCTATGTGCCCTGCCCATTGCCACTTGAGGCATGCAATCCTTTGGGCTAAGTCTGTGACCTTAATTCTCCTTCACCTCAGTTCTCTGTCTACACTTTTAACAGAAATTGACTAAGGACAGAAACCTGGTGTACTCCGACTGTAATGTGGCAGGGTCTGATTTAGCCAACAGCTGTTTTAATTAGAGAATCAGAACCGCGGTACATAAGCACATTTCCTGAACCTTTGAGACCACTGCTCCCACTTCCCCTGCCCCATCTCTTCCTGTCCTCTGATTAACATTATTCGTCTGCTTTGAGATCCATTGTTATCATTTTAGTTGCTATATTTATCTATATTTAATCATAATATATACCTATTATGTATGTATTGGTGTATTCATATTTTATTTATGTATTTATATTTAAACCTTCTGTGTAAGTATATAAATATAAAGACTGCACCGCCCTACACCTTCATCAATTGTCCTTTATCTAAAGGTTGCCTGGAAGAGATCGCTCATAATGTTTAAGTTTTCATGCTTTATTTTGAGTGCAATAAAAGTATATTCATTCATTCATTCAAGCCCAATACTCGTGCTTGTGATACTTATTGAAAATCGATATATTATATCGCAAAAACATTGTTTTTAATATATCGTTTTCATGCAACATCCACCATGTTTTTTTATACTGAAAATCCTGAGAATCCTGGATGTGCTTTATTAAGCACACCCAGGATTCTCATTAGGTACTACTCCGACCAGTTATACTACTCCGGTATATTTACCGGAGTAGTATTTCTGACGTGAAAACACCAGAACATTGCTTACAGCTCTATACATAAGTTTGACCCAAATGGCATGCTGCCCATCTTTGGGCTGGATCAAATCTACTTCCTTTATTTATTTATTTAAAAAGTTACACCAACAGCATATATACAAAACACGTAAAAAAATATAAATTAAAGTAATAGTGGTTCTTATATGCCCATTATAGGCGTACACAACATTGACTATTTAACATACTGTACATACTAATTAAATAAGAATTTAGATTAACTTAAATTTGAAATAAATTAAAATAGGAATAATAATGATAATTTAAATTCCTTTTGTGAAGAGGTTTCAGAGGTTTCCGGGCTTTGTGGGTCAGTAATGAAATTGGAAATATAGTTTTATTAAACCTAGATACATTGTGACCTTAACACAACAGTCTACAACCAGTGCGTCCTACCCATTATTTCATACGAACCTGAAACATGGTCAGTGGAAACGTGGTTCACAAGTTTAAAGTCATTCATGTATGCTCGGCGTTTCTCTGCGTGATCTAATCCAACCAAGGTCATCGACCTATCCATCCGGCAATCCGAATCCCTCTCTATTTTCAAGTCCCGAGTTAAAGATCATTTCTTGTCTTTCTAAGCCTTTGTAATTCCTTTCATTGTCTCCTATTTCCCTGGTTACGTATCTATCAATCCAATAAACTGTTAGTATGTATGTTTATTTGTTTTGTAATGTACTAGTATGTATTAGTATTTATAGCTAGTATATATTTATTTAATATAATGTATGTATGTATATAACATACTCGTATTTATACAATGTCTTTTTATTTTATTTTTTTTTCTCTCTTTTTCTGACTTGCACTGCCTTACCCCTTTTCTTAATTCGCTATACTTTTCCTCTACCCTGAGGTTGTCTGGAAGAGATCGCTATTAGCGATAAGACCGCCTACATTGTTTAGTATAATAACTTAGGCTAAGATTTGTAAATTTTGTGCAATAAAGTGTATCTATCTATCTATCTATCGACATAGTTTATGTTGGAAGTTGAAATGGCAGTGCACTGGCCATATCAGCTGCAGAACTGACAACCGCTGAGGTAATGGAGCCCTAGAGAGGAGACCACGTCTCAGTAAACGTAGTACATTACATCATCTCAGGGCGCCCTCAGGCCAGATAGAGAGAAGATCTACGCAAGATGGAGGCTGGCTGGAGCTGGATGCGAATGGAGTGGCGACCATTAGAAGAGGCATATATTCAGCAGTGAACTGCAACAAGCTGGTGATGTTGATGATGACATTGCAGGCACGGAGATTCCCCGGCGACTATAAAAAGGAGGACTTTCAGGAAGTAAGGGAGGACAGGAGGAAAAAAATTAAAAAATACCATCTGGCAACGGTACAGGGCTATGAAAATTTAACGCAATATCCTGTACATTGGTTCTTCAAGCCGAATGTGGTTATTCTATCTTCATCTCACTGCAACTTGTTTTTAAATCAGCATGCCCAGAATATTTGCAGCATTTTCTTCCTATTCTATTTAAAAAAACCAAAACCTTTGAAAGATAAAATTTTCTTCAACACAGAACATTATAAAGAACAAACTCTGATGGAAGCACCTAACTTTGAAGAAAGTATTTCAAACAAAAACTGCACTTGACTGGCTTTTGACACCTACTGACGTAGTTTATATTGATATTATTCCAGAAACCAGGGCCATGTAATCTCGCCGCAGATTTTTTGTTATCAAACCCCATACATACATATAAATTTGTGAGCCTCATTGAGATCTTTTTAGGGTTTTGTGCCTAAAGGGTAAAAACGGAGCGTGTTCTCAGCCGGATCACCCAATTTCAGATACGATCCCGAGAGAAACTCCCAGCATAGCTCTTTACATAGCACACACACACAAATACAAAACCGAGTATAGTACAAAAATGCGCTGTCCTAGAATGAGGTTATTATCTTCCGGAATAGGTGTACGCTTTTCCTCGTATAATGTAAGTACATTTTTGTACTTTGCATGCTTATTTTTGGCTCGTGGCTGCTGTGGCGGTATTTTATTTTTATAGAAGCTAATGTCGTCCAAAAAAGTATATTTAGGAAATTTCGAGCATTTATAAACATATATATTTATAATAATTCACATGGCATGTCAAATAATAAACGGTTTAAAGCCAATGTTAGGTTACTTTTACTTACTATGAGCATGGAGTATTATATAATTAGTCCATGCTCTAGTAATAAAATTCTAGTAAGTAGCAACCGCTACTTTTACTGGTATCCTCGGAAGACCAGCGTTGAAGGTGTCCGCCAAGCACCTTGACTATTAAGCTGAGAGGAGACCTTTTTAGTGTTACCTACTCATAATATTGTCAATATTTTACCTGTTTGTACCATTTTTATTACTTGATTGTACCGTCTTTTGTATGTTTTGTAACACTGATCAAATGCTTTCTTATTATAATTCTTACATTTTAGACAAAATGGATCAAGGTTACACTGTTCAACATGAATGTCTCAACATTATGCAAGCAAGTATCAATAATTAAAGAATCTATTCGAAACTTGCAGGTTTTTCTCATAGTTCTTATTCAGTCATAAAATTAACCGAAGATGCCCAGTTCCAATACGTCTGTGCATCTTTGCAGTCGAATGACTTTATGTTTAAATATAAATAAATAAAAAAATTGGTATCAATTAACTACACTTAAATCATAGGCTCATGGCAGTCAATGTCATATTTCATTCAATTAAAGAATTAATACTCTGCAGTCTGCCACGAGTCTTTGTGCTTATAGTGTTAAAGTAAAACGGAGTATCCCCCCGGCTAGCCACATCTTATCGCTTCGGGGTTCATTCAGTATTTATGCCTGGGAAACATAGAATGTCGATTACGGGCTACCTGGGATTTTCCTCGCCTATATGTGGCAAGGATTTATAGCAAAACTACACAGCACCTCTACCCATTAATATTGTATATAAGTGTACATAACAGAAGGGATTAATCTGCTATTCCTTCAAACGAATCAGCGGCTAACGATGGCGTTTCCGAACAGATACGATCTTAAAATTAAAGTACTAGTAAGAAAATCATTCAAAACTACTCTCACATCTTAAAGGGGTCTATAGCATTAAAGAATATTTTGAAAATGATGATTCTTATGCGTAATTATATATTTTTTTTTATAATAATTCTCACAACATCTCATAGGTTGACCTGATTCCGTACTAAGTAGCTTAAGCACTTGTATTACAGATATCAGACAACAGAGGAACACAAATATATACTTAAATACATATATTACAGCAAGACACTGAACAAACACAAGTGTTCATCGCACGAATGTTTGTCCAGGGTGGGGATCGAACCCACGACCTTTGGCGTAAGAGATAGGGTCACTACCAATTGCGCCATCGGGTCAGTCTTATTAATCGAGTCGGACTCACCCATGAAGGGTTCCGTAGCAGCAAGGTAGATATATGGAAGGTTAATTACGGTTTATGGTTTAAAACGTATTAAAAAAAACTACTCACTACACCTTTGTGCATAATTCAAACCAACTTTCGTTGTTAGTGTTCATGATGATATATATCATATATTGTTTTTAGTTTTATATTTCTTTTATTATAAAAGTTAAAGGGGGGGGGGGGGAGGCATATTTGACCACTTTGTGGGCGTCTCTTGCGCAAAGTATTAAGTTGAGAAAAAAAGTATGTTAGAAACCGCAACATCATTTTTAAAGACCTATCCATAAACACCCCACACATATGGGTTTGGTGAAAAGAAATATTTAGTGTTTCAGTTCTAAGTATGGGTACCCACGAATAAAAATATTTTTACCTATATTTGTGTAAAAATCGTAATGCGGTTAACAAAACACATCTATTTACCAAAGTTCCAATAGTATAGTTCGTATAGTTTCGGAGAAAAGTGGCTGTGGACATACGGAGGGACACACAGACGGACAGACGAACATACATGACGAATCTATAAGGGTTCCGTTTTTTTTCCATTTGGCTACGGAACCCTTAAAAAGTGTTTGTACTTTTAAATGAGGTCAGGGTCGGAAAATGTTGTATGATATTGACTTTTCCGGTGTTTGAGCACAAAAATATAATACATACAAAAAAAACTAAGCTATATGAACATATTATTTTAAAGAGCCTACACATCAATATGTGTATGTAATCATGGCTATGACGTGATATCTTTTAATAAACGGATGAAATAATTTTACGGCTGTTCATATATCAAATTATGTTTTACAAAATATGCGCAAAACCTATTCACACACAGAGGCGGAAGTGGCAAATTGTAATTATATGTGAAGTACCTAATAAAATATATGAGTTATCTAGATGATGTATAGTCAGCATTAGAAATAGGTGTCAAAAATGGCTACATATTTCTTTTTTTTATGTGATAGGTGGCAGATGAGCAGACGAATCACCTGATGGTAAGCGTGTGTCTCCATTAATGTCGCGAGTGTCCATGGACGGCGGCAATCGCTTACCATCAGGTGATCTGTCTGTTCGTCTGCCACCAATGACTTAAAAAAAATATATTTAAAGTTGCTTATTTTGTAACTGCGCAGTCAGAGACGTCAATCAAGCTTTTATTAACTTAATTTTGGAAAGTCTTTAGAAATTATGAGTTTTTTTTTATGTCATAGGTGGCAGACGAGCAGACGGTTCACCTGATGGTAAGCGATTGCCACCGCCCATGGACAACCACTACACCAGTTGAGTCATAAATGCGCTGCCAACCTTCAAACACCCCCTTCCCCAGATTGAGCCTCCGTTACCCTCACTCACACAGCGAAACACAGCACCGTGCTGCTTCACGCCGGTTTTCTGTGAGGCCGTGATATCACTCCGGTCTATTCATGCCTTAGCATGGCTCTACCACGGTAATTAAATAACTGTCAGTCAATTTTTAGGGTTCCGTACCTCAAAAGGAAAAACGGAACCCTTATAGGATCACTTTGTTGTCCGTCTGTCCGTCCGTCCGTCTGTCAAGACCCTTTTCTCAGGAACGCATGGAGGTATGAAGCTGAAATTTATATCAATTACTCACGTCTACTGTCCCTTGATGCTGTGAAAAAATCAAACTTCTCAGCCAAGCCAATCAAAAGATACAGCCGATTATATCGATATTTTCAACAAATTTTCGGCACTCGAAAAGGAATCAAAACCTACAGGGTACTTCCCTTAAACTCAGAATCTTGAAATTTGGCATGAAGCATTGTCATATAATGCTAATATAGGAATTGCGAAAATCTATTTTTTTTAGTTATATAATAAAATAAAAATATTTTAATAAAATGAAACTTACAACCTTATTTCTCACGAACGAATTAAGGCATCAAATTGAAATTTATACCAAATATTTAGGTCTACTGTCACTTTGAGCTGTGAAAAAATCAAACTTCTAAGTTAATGCGATCAAAAGATACAGCTGTTTATACCGACACTTCGATTGTAAACCGCTACGTTTGTACGGCGGAGCCCTCGGTGCGCGAGTCAGACTCGCACTTGGCCGGTTTTTTCTCAAGTAACCATTACAGTTAATTTGACGTCTCTGAGCGCGGCAATAAGAGTATCAAATAAAAAAAATCTCATCTCATATGTCACTACTAACTGTACTAAGTACCACTAAATTTCACATTTCAGATATAGTGGCCCAACGAAACAAAATGATAGAACCAGATCATTAATTAACCAATTTTTAACCGACGAACGTGTCTCTTTAATCACTTGACATTGGCAGAGTTGTTTCATAAGAGCAACCAAAGCAATTGAAGCCTGTAACATACCCCACAGTCGTGGACGGGTAGGTACAGGCTATTGATTGATTGATCGGCATTCGCCTTTTTCGATGTCGACTGTACAATAACTAAACTCATTTTAGTTAATACAAATGTTTTCTATTCACGCTATTTAAAGGTATTCGATATGGCAAGTTTAACGGGTGTGTGTATTTTTGCAAATTTATTTTTTATGTTCAGTATTGTAAGTACCCTGTTTTAGTTTTAATAAATCTGAGCGTGTCATTCCCGGTTGCGTCCAAAGTAATTGCTTCTGAGACTTAAAAGTTATTTTTATGTCAGGTGGCAGACGAGCAGACGGACCACCTGACGGTAAGCTACTGCCGCCGCCCATGGACACCCGCGACACCAGTGGAGTCACAAGTGCGTTGCCAATTTTTAAACCCCCGGGGGATTTGGGCATCCGGTACCATCACTCACGCAGCGAAACACAGCACAAAAAGTTGTGATAACTTTTTCATTTTTGCTCACTCAACTAAGAATGCCTAATTGTGATGTCTAATATGTATTGCCTTGAAGTATTTTTATAAATATTTACTGAAATCATTATTTTATATAATTAATCAATTTTAATAAATTAGGCTCAGCAGCAGTTATTATTGTATACAAATTGATTTCTATTGATTATTCAACAATTGATAAGAGCTAACCATATACTACTCGTATTGTACACCCCGTTCTGCAGTTTATTAGTATGAAGGGAAACTAAGTAGTCATGCTCACTCAAATGTCTCTGAGGTGGTAGCGCTATGTATGATTCCGCCAATGTTACACTCCCTCTAATATGGTTGGGTGAAATGATGGCTGACAAATACGTCATACTTGTGAACAGGCGTCAATCACTCAAATGTCTCTGAGGTGGTAGCGCTATGTATGATTCCGCCAATGTTACATTCCCTCTAATATGGTTGAGTGAATTGATGGCTGAGAAATACGTCATACTTGTGAACAGGTGCCACCTTTGGGGACTGGTACGCTTCGGTTTACTTCATATTTAGCTTTTAATTTTCTTCATTTTATTTTGTGTTGCATTAGACTGTATAACTTGGTATGAGGATAATAAACCATTGTATAAAAATTTGGCGATTAAAAAGAGTAACTGGCAAGTTTCTTGCCGGTTTTTTCGACCAGAAACAACTTTCCGAGCCGGTGGTAGAATCGCAATATGTTTATTTACTTTTTTTAGTATATTTTATGTATCAACATAGATATGTAGTAACATGTAAATAATACATAAGTTATCATAAATAATCTAAAATCATTCAAATGTATGACGATTTGTAAGTGCTTTGTACAAGCCTATGCAAATAAAGAATTATTTGATTTTGATTTTGATTAGCGTATCATAGTTTAAATGAGATTCAAGTACTTCTTGCAACTATGATTCTATAATAAGGATCTTTATAATTGACTTTAAAAAAAAGGAGGTTCTCATTTCGACATGTCATCATCATCAGCAACCCACATTCGTCCACTGCTGGACATAGGTCCCCCCTAATGCACGCCACTGCTCCCGATTTTCGGCCACTCTCATCCAGCCCACACCAGCCAGCCTTCGAATGTCATTATCCCATCTTGTCGCAGGGCGTCCTACACTACGCTTACCGAGTCGCGGTCTCCACTCAAGGACTTTACGGCTCCAACGGCTGTCAGTTCTGCGGCTAATATGACCAGCCTACTGCCACTTCAGTTTGCTAATTCGTAATTAATTTTTAAAATAAAAATATAGTCCAATACCTTATTACTATGGATAAAACATTGTGTTTACAGAGTTTGAAGGTGGTTCCTGAGAGGGTTGAAGTACACTACACTAACAATGAGTATGTAACTGACGTAATAGCTAATGTACGCCGATACAGTAGGAAAGGTGGTTACTACTTCAATTTAGGTGGCGATCTGAAGCATACTTGGGGAAATAATATATCGGTAACTATGCTTTATTACAATAGTTTTTAGCTATTAGTTATAGAGGATGAAAAGGTAACTACTTGTTTCGTTATTATTTATTTATTTTCCAAATTAGCCTGAGCTTGGGAGCCAGAGCTATGAATAATACGTTGTAACTGGACTGAACCTCGAGCATTAGCATTTGCAGCGAGCTGTCATTTTTGACAGTTCAAGAGGGATACACTTCGCATCGATCGATCGGTGGTGCCGGCGCGAGCGCTCCCGATATCGCCGTAACTAAAAACTTTGAAATCGCATCTGGTGCATCATTTATCGTTTTAGAACATTATCTGAGTTCTACATTGTGAAAGTTAATTTGTGTAATCATCGTCTCGAGACCACGCCGTGTCCGGGCCTGGCACACATCATCGCCAGCAGAGCAGAAGATCTACCATGTTAGTGTCCTTCTATGTCCTGCTATTGTTAGGTTCCTGAGGGAAAAAGTCCTCTTACAATATAATACAAATTCGCATACTAATTATTGCGACTATCGTATGTCCTAGGAAAGCCCCATGTGGTAAATTGCCGTCTTGTCACACTGCTAATTGTAAAAATTGGTAAATAGGAAACAAGTACTGCCTTATCAGGATTTGAGTTGTCATGTGTACAGTACGTGCCACCACAAAGTCCCGTGAATAGCGCGCTTGAGTCGCCATTAACATTCAATTTTGAGCTTTATGTTTATAGACACGAGGGATCTCAAATTTTAGTTCCTTGTATTTCTGCGGGACTTCGAGGCGCGAACTCTAGTCACTTAATGGCACCACTGCGCGCACCAATAAGCGAGCAATCTGATTTACCCATCTCTCTTCTTTTGTTGCCATGTACGGTCGAGGAATCTAGCGCTTAACCACCTGAAGAGCAAAAATCGCTCGAGACCATTTTTGTGTCATGCGTGCAAGCGATTTTCGTTTGAAAGTGGTTTGGCGCCAGATTTCCTGGCCTTTGTGTTCTTGTATTATATTTATTTATCATATTTTATACGCAGGAGATCAAGGTCAAAGACAGCCCAAATGAATTGCATGCCTCAAGTGTCAATGGGCAGGGCACATTACGAGGAGATCAGACTACCGATGGGGCAGTAACGTCCTCGAGTGGAGGGCGCGTATAAGAGGCCGAAGCCGTGGCAGGCCCCCCACAAGGTGGACCGACGATTTGGTGAAGGTCGCGGAATCCCTTTGATGCGGGCGGCACAAGACCGATATGTGTGGAGATCGTTGGGGGAGGCTTATGTGCATCAGTGGACGTATATTGGCTGAAATGAAGATGATGATGATGATATCATCTACATCGTTTTTAATTAGAAGTAATTCATTATATTTCTCATACAGTTTGACGTCATTTTATACGAAATGTTGCGTAACGAGTACAAACAAACATTTGTTGAATTTCATTTCGATCAGGCCTGTCAGTTAATAGATACTGACCCGTATATTGGTAAAGCTGTGAACGATGCTCTCAAAAGATTGAGAGTCACGTGCCCAGTGCCTCCGGTAAGTTTTTTTTTTTTATATAAGTATTTTGGGCTAGCTCTAAGTTGTTTAAAATAAAGTTTAAAAACTAAAACCTGTCTACGAAAATATCACGCTCTAAAAATTGTCTCTGCTGAAATTATTATGCCGTATCGCCGTGGTCGTATACCACATTGATTTAATCGTATTATGATAATGAATCTGTTTTGATACAGTAGGTGGCATACGACCACGGCAATACGGCATAGTAAATTCAGCAGAGACAATTTTCTTGTTTCGTACTTTTTGAGCGTATTTTTTGGTGGTCGGGTTGTAGTTTTAAATTTTATTTTGATTTAACATATTTTTAGTTATGTAAACCAAATTACATATTTGAAATGTGCTATAAAAGCACTTTTACACCCAACCTTGATACGCCACACGATGCCGTCAAGCAATTTTTTTTTAGTTCCTTACTCTAAGTCCCCTAGAGGGCGCTGTGATCAATTTAACGTGACGTCATGTCGCCTTTAACCGATAAGACAATCAAGCCTCTTCTAACGACACCTCATTTGTACAAATATGATAACTAGTTTAAAAGTTATGAGGGAACATATGAACAACCATACATACAGGTCAAAATCATAACCCTCCTTTTTGCTTCGCTATAGTCGGGTAAAAATTAGCGTAAGCACATGAAATCGTTTATTGAAATTTGTTTTCCTTTCTTGTTATATATTATTGGTAAAAATACTTTTAATATCTTTTGAAAAGAAATGTTATGTCATAGCTATCAACAAAATGTTATCACAAAGAATACTAACGTAAACGCATTAAAACAAGATAATATTTAGTTTAATCTTTATTATAGTGTTAACACAAATGCACCATAACTTTTAGTCACTACTTGATAACTATATAAGAATTTCATTAATGTGATGTTGTGGTTTCAGGGAAAAATACTACTCAAAAATTTGTCACTACCAATGGACAAGTTTCCTTACGTCTGGCCCTTTGAGAGAGCCAGGGCTCTGGCTTTTATAAGGTGCAACCACAGACAAACGCTCATTGGGAATGGCAGTTTATACTTGCGCTTTGAACAGAAAAAGAAAAATCACTAAAAAAAATTAAACGGGAAAGATATGAGTTTCAAAAATCTTTGTCGATATTTTAAGTTACTGGAATAATATGACCACAAATAATAAGGGTAAATGAATGAAATTGCCTTTTTCTTCTTAGACGCCTACAAGATTATTAATAAGTAAATATCACACATAAAAATTTCATCTCGTGTTCAGGCGGGACTCGAACCCACACCTTCCACAATTCGGGTTGAATGTTCTACCAATTAGACCACTGAACGCGTTAATAAGCCGACGAAATTTGTAAGTGCTTGATTCGACATGAGCTGTCGATAGTCTCATCAATATTGTAGGTATATTTACAATATCCAGTGGAAATGTTATTACAAATATTTGACCACCAGTTAAGATGAGACTGCTAAATCAATAGTTGAAATTTTTTATAGCAATGTTTTGCAATTTATTCTTAAGTAAATAACACACTTAAAAATTTCATCTCGTGTTCAGGCGGGACTCGAACCCACACCTTCCACAATCTCGGTGAATGTTCTACCAATTAGACCACTGAACGCGTTAATAAGCCGACGAAATTTGTAAGTGCTTGATTCGACATGAGCTGTCGATAGTCTCATCAATATTGTACGAGATGAAATTTTTCAGTGTGTTATTTACTTAAGAATAAATTGCAAAAGATTGCTTTTAAAAAATATCAACTAAAGATTATTAATTCCTATAATAACCAAAACTTACTAAAGTATATTTTTATTATGAATATTGACCATATTTCTGAGGTTTGTTATGTGCAGATAGATGGATAGAGATACAAAACTTGAAAGCTAGGTATACAGAGATACAATGTACAATTTAGGCGGTCTTATCGCTGAGAGTGATCTCTACCAGACAACCTTCAGGTAAAGGACATTAGATAGAAGAGGGGAGGATGGTGCAATCCTTTTGATTTTGAACATTGATTAAGTAAATTTATAGTATAAATACATATATCTAGATAATAAATAAACACGTTATCTTACACTAACAATATACGAATGTTACCTAACTATAATACAATATAACCTTCACAAATTATATAGTACAGATCAGATACTGTATCCTTGACGGAGAAAACAAACTCCTTTTTTTGTTTTTGATCATTCATAACTTTTTAAACGAACAATGTTGCGTGAGTGAGGGTACCGGAGGCCCAATCCGGGGGAAAGGGGGTTTAAGGGTTGAGCACACTTTGACTCCACCGGTGTCGCGAGTGTCCATACGAGCAGACGGATCGCTTGATGGCAAGCGATTGCCGCCATCGCTTACCATCAAGCGATCCGTCTGCTTGTCTGCCACCAATGACATAAAAAAAAAAGATTTTTTCTAAAAATCTTTTCTAAATGTACCTTAACGTTGTCTATTAAAGCACAATTAATTATGGGACAGAATCATTCATATTTACTTTGAAATTTTAAAAAATAATATTATTGGAAATATTGAGATATAGTATGGGAGACTCAGGCTTCTCAGAGAATCTCCATACAAATAGGCAATTTCATACTTTAACTCCTAATATAAACATCTTACCTAACACAAGCGAATGTTTAAAAAAGGTGTCATTACTTTTTATTGTTACTCTTTATTATTTCAAATATTTTGATGTTGGTCGAAGAGAATAAAACAGAATTCTACCTATATAATCGAAGGAGTTATATTCAATCCCAACCCGTGTTTCAATGTAGGTATTCTGCAAAGCAATGAAAAAGAACTTCAGCCCAAGGCTGCGTGCGACCTCAAGGCATATTCTTAAGCAAAGCCACCGACCGGCTCCTAAACCTTTTGCGGAGTTCTTTAAGCGTTCACGCCTGTTTCGAGAGCACTTTTACTTTACTCAGACCAACGGTCAATTGACTTTGAAACTAGAATCCGATCGCTCTTTTCAACTTGGAGGGGCTTGAGAGTGTACGTTAGGGGTTTCTTAGAAAAGTTTTGGGGAATCAAGTGGGTAATGGAATTGGAAATGTAGTTTTATTAAACCTAGATACATTGTGTCACCTTAAAACAAAATTCTACAGCCAGTGTGTCCTACCCGTCATGACATACGAAACCAAAACATGGTCACTGGACACTGAAGGCATAGCTGGTACACAACTTTTAAGTCACTCATGTACAGTCGGCGTTACTCTGCGTGATCGAATCCGGAACGAGGTGATCCGGCAGAGAACCAAAGCCAACGACAGAGTTTATCGATTAGCTAGTTGAAATGGCAGTGCTCTGGCCATATCAGCCGCAAAACTGACAACCGCTGGGGTAAAGGAATCTTAGAGTGGAAACCACGTCTACAACGTAGTACACTACCTCATCTGAGGGCGCCCTCAGGCCAGATGGAGAGACGATCTACGCACGATGGCTGGCTAGCTGGAGCTGGATACGAGTAGCCAAAGATCGATCAGAGTGGTGACTATTAGGAGAGGCCTATGTCCAGCAGTAAACTGTAACAGGTTGATGATGATATGATGACATTGCGGGCGGGGGAGGTTCCCGGGTGACTATTGCTGTAATAAAAAATTAAAAACCCGCGACAAAAATTTAAAAAGTCCAAAATTAAATGGAAATTGCTATTAACTGTCCTACGTATGAACATTTTTGGTTAAATATTATCGTGTGGGCCCACATTTTATAGGTGGGTAAGGAGATTATTTATTGATACGCCATTTCATGGGGTCGGCCATCTTGGATTTGAAATTTTTCATTGTGTATGGCATTCTACTGTTCAAACACTTTTATTTGATACCTATATTAATATGTTAATCCAATATTTTGTGGCATCTTACATAGCTAAGAATACTTCCGATCGATTCACCTTTCAAACAAAAAAAAATACAAAATCAAAATCGGTTCATCCGTTTGGGAGCTACGATGCCACGGAGAGTTACATACACACACACAAACAGACACGTCGAACTTATAACACCCCGTCAATGTTTCGTCGGGGGTCAGCAGAACTTTCAGTAGGTGATGGCGAACGGGAGGAAAAAAAATGGAAAAATACCATCTGGCAACCCTCCAGGGCTAAGAAAACTTGACGCATTATCCTGTACATTGGTTCTTCAAGCTAGATAATTATGTTTATTCCATCTTCATCGCACTGTGACTAAACTTGTTTTAAAATTATTATACCTAGCATATTTGATGGATCTCCTTTCTATTCACCTTTTCCGTATTAGACCTGCTTTTCCTTATTTTTAGTCGCCTTAGTGAGTTGAGAGCATTTTGTTGTAAGTTTATGATTTCATGTCCTTTCGGACTTTTGTCATCCACGTGGTTATCCATATGTGCAGTATAAAAATTAAAAATTAATTACGAAAACTTAACTCAAATTTGTTGAGTTAAAATGATTAGATCAGCGCGATTAACATTATATCGAATCTCGAAAGAAGTTTCGGCGATCACTTAAAGTTGTTAAGTCTGTTCAATGATCGGGGTCCTTATCTTAGTCGGCACATCAATATAGACTGACTTTGCCCTCGTGGCCATTACCACTTGCAACTTGGTGGAAGTTGTTAACTTATTCGGTTCGAGCGTGACAGCCGGTATTTATGGCCTTCACACCACTTGAAGTGTCAAGGGAAATTTGTTTAAATGAAAAAGTTAGTTTTCTTTAACTGAAGGGCATTTGTTTAGTGTATTAGTGAAGTATATAAGTAAGATGGAATACTGCTCTCACCTCTGGGCTGGAGCTCCCAAATATCAGCTTCTTCCTCTGGATCGTATCCAGCGAAGGGCGGTCAGAATTGTCGACGACTTTCCGACACACTTGATCCTCTGTCATTGCGTAGAGATGTAGCATCACTGTGCATCTTCTATTGCATTTACAATGGGGAATGTTCCGAGGAGCTGTTCGGCCTTATTCCAGCTGCAATTTTTCACCACCGCACATCACGTTAGATTTATATCGACTACAGTGCGTTTCTCACGTCATTTCCTACCACGCACAGTAAAACTGTGGAACCAGCTGTCATCCGTGGTGTTTCCGAACAGATACGACCTGGTGACCTTCAAGAAAAGGGTGTACTCCTTTCTTAAGAGCCGGCAACGCATATGTGATACCTCAGTGTTGCAGATGTCCATGGGCGGCGGTGATCACTTTCCATCAGGTGTGCCGTCTGCTCGTTTGTCCGCTAAAATGTAAAAAAAAAAGTACTAAATACAAGTAGATTTTTTCTAGAATTCTCAACTCAGCGTGTAATTCCTAGATCCAAAGCTGTCGATTCGGAGCCCGGGGTACGCTTGGGCAGTGATCCAGGATTTAGGAAGTCTGGTAACCACAATGAAGCGACTGCCGTATTTGCAATCTTTGGACAGGGAACCCAGACCAACTGGATCAGTCACATGTTCAGAATCATTGTCTCAAATATTGTAGGTATTCACAATTATGGCAATTTTTATGTTCTAGAATTTTTACTTAGAACCGTGGTAACAAATTCACTGCATTCCTTAATACACATACACACACAGGCGTAAGGTAGCGTGTCTTTCGGTCTTTTACAGGTTGCATTTCGGAGAGTGTGCGAAGGAATTACATGATCTAATTCCACCGGCCCCATTTCATCATCGGGACACAAGACGGAGAAGGGGTTACCACACTTCATCATCAGCAGCCCATTTAAGTCCCCACTGCTGGGGCACGGGCCTCCCTCAATCACATGAGGGGTAATTGTTATACTCACCACGCTTGGCAGACGGGTTGACGAGGGTTTAGATATAAATGCAGAGTTTTCCTTCTCTGGGTGCTGATGATCATGCCAGCAGCTTTACCTTAGTCGCCTTTTACGACACCTCGGTAAGAGTGAGGGTGGCCTATTCTACTCTGCCGGGGACCACACGGCCACACTTATGTAGTAGAAATACCGGCAACACGTACCAAACGGTTTAAAGGTACATTCATGTTGTGTACAGCTAAGAAATGGAACTCTCTGCCGGAAGATGTGTTCCTAGAGAGAGTAGAGATACAGGTAAGTAGAGTGGGACGAGATGCGCTATCTTTTCGCATCTAATCTATGGCAAAAAGTCTGTTTTTCTTCAGGCGATTTGACGAGAAGCGCTGATACTGTAACTGAGGTCCTCGAAACCCTACACTCACTCCTCCCACCAAAAACCGCATTAGACCCCTCAACGAAGATGGAGTTTCTAAGGATGCTTGGAGTTCACTGCGCATTAAAATACAAATTTTCCTTTTGCCGCACCACTGCATTTTCTGCTTGACCTAAAGGCTGACTGGCAGAGAATGCTTCTTGGCATTAAGTTCGCCTCATTGTATCAAAATTGTGCAATAAAGTTTAAATAAATAAATAAGCTCCAAACCTTCGCCAAGAAGGTTAAAAACCGGCCAAGTGCGAGTCGGACTCGCGCACCGAGGGTTCCGTACAAACCTGCAAGGTTAACAAAGTTCTTCATTACGACAATCGAGTCATAACTATGGTATTTTTATTGCAAAATGAAATTCATAACATTACAATGGGGAAAGATGGAGGAGCATAAATTTAAGACAAAGATCTCTTTATTGTTTTAGTAATCCTTTATTTTATATTAACACATATCATTAATCTATAATATAACTGAAACACTTATACTAGCCTTGCAGCAGACTTGCGAAAGTTCTTTTATTAAAGTTATTTATTTACTAAGTTTTTTAGTCACTATTTAGAAATCTGGTTCAAAAATATTAATTAAGTATTAAATTTGAACCAGACCTGTAAATGGTGACTGAAAAAGATATGAACCACATTGAACATTGAAGTTCGAAAAAACGTTATCAATAGTTGTACAACTTCGTGTAGTGCTACTGTTTCAGTTAGGACGCATTTAGATTATACAGCTACATTCACCAAAACATCGGGATTGAATGACGATGAGTGAGGTCGTCTTTGCCGTTTGAAAAATGTTGCCCTCCCCATACATAGACTCGCGGTCATTGCTGTAACTACAATTATGTTTACAATCACAATTTTTTTGGTGTTAACTACTTAAAATTTTAAGCTTTTCGGAATTTTTCTGTTACCTGTGCTGTAAGCTATTGCTTCTTACCAAATTTCGAGATTCTATGTCAACGGGAAGTGGTCTTTAGGTTTCAATTCCCTTGCGTGTAGTTGCGAGTTTCAAAATATGCGGTATCAATTGTTGTACTTTTGCGTTTTGCGATTTTGCGTTGACTTAGAATTTTTTTTTTCACGGGTTAAAGGCAATTAGATCTAAGTATTTGATATGAATTTCAACTTTATAGCTCTACGCGTTCATGAGTAATAAGTTTATATTTATTAAAAAATATATATTTTGTAATGTAACTAAAAATTTTAGGTTTTCGGTATTTTTCCTTAATGTGTGCTATAAAACGTTGCTTCATGCCAAATTTCAAGATTCTAGGTCGACTGGAAGTACCCTTTAGGTTTTGATTCCCTTGCGATTACTTGCGAGTTTCAAAATATGCAGCTTAAATTGCTGTTTCTTTTGATTGCGTTGACATAGAAGTTTGATTTTGTTACAGCTTAAAGGTACTATAGACTTGAGTATTTGGTATGAATTTCAATTTAATACCTTACCTTAGCGGACTACGGCTGTACGGTCCAATCGGTAGCCGGACTTCTATGACGCGGTCGTGGAGGCCACCCCGTTACAGCAGTTTAGGACAACTTACAGCTAGATTTAGGGATACAGTCACAGAAAAAAACATCGAGGGCCAATTACAAGTTTCCACTGATAATCACTAGGTTGTATAACAGAAATGCAAGTGGGTAATGTTAAGAGAGAAAAAAGTTACTAAATAACAAACAAAACGAACAACGTATTTGCCACTCTAAGAAGAAGAAACATTTAAATTAATCACGTCATCTGACATTATCAGGAAAGATAAGGAAAAAAAAACAAAAAGATATTAAATTACATTTGATAATAAATTGAAAATTTAAAAAACCCCCGACACAACTAAAACTCTTTCATTTGATACCTATATTGAAGCAGTTGGATCAACAAAATAGGTTATTCGTCATTTTCTGACGGCGGCCATCTTGTATTTGAAATTTTTGACAATTATTTTGTTCTGCTACTCAAGCCCTTTCATATGATACCCATATTGTGGGAGTTATGTTAATACATAAAATCCAAATCTTTGTGACGGCGGCCATCTTGGATCGATTTTTATCCAACATAACTAAGAACACTCCTTCCTTATTCATCTTTCAAACGAAAAACACAAAATCAAAATCAGTTCATTTGTTCGGGAGCTACGATGCCATAGATAGACGCACAGACACGTCAAACTTATAACACCCCGTCGTTTTTGCGTCGGAGGTTAAAAGGTTATCATTCAGTACACGTTTCAATTTCGAAACTGAAGTATTGAACAAGTCTATGTCGATATATACGACACTACATCCTTGAAACGGTACTACATGGTCTTTTTATCCTTAAATATTATCTCTCTCTCTCTCTCTCTCTTCGGTCGATTCCCTCACTGCTGAGGATCGTGACTTCTTCCAATTTGATCAGCTGTCGCCATTGGCTGCGCTCTACTGCTCGGTGCAGGACAGTGCTTATCGGGATCTTGAGCTGTTTCGCTATCAGGTCTGACCATCGCTGGAGACGAGACTACGGCCTCTCAGTCTTCTCCTTTCCTCTTTTTTTTATATGATAGGTGGCAGACGAGCAGACGGATCACCTGATCGTAAGCAATCCGCCGCCCATGGAAACCCGCAACACCAGTGGAGTCACGAGTGCGCTGCCAACCTTTTCCTCTTCCCCCCATTAGGCCTCCGGTAAGCTCACTCACACGGTGAAACACAGCGCAGGCGCTGCTTCACGCCGGTCTTCTGTGAGGCAGTGGTATCACTCCGGTCGAGCCAGCCCATTCATGCCTAAGCGTGGCTCTCCCACATTTAAAACCTCCTCTTTCCCTGTCACAATCAAGCGCTCTATATTTGTCCCCACTCCTTCGTGCAATGAGTCCAAAATATTGCAAGATATTCGATTTTTAGATATTTGAGAATCGAGACCTTGGTGCGGCGGTCCAGTACACATTAAATCCTAATGTTTATTTAATTGGGTACGTATCAGATGCCAATGTATCTTTACTTTTGTTAGACTTTGAGCCTTATATCTGTGCCACATGTGCTATATTTGAAATGCGCAGCTTTTAGCTGAATTTTATTCAAACATATAATTATAAAAACCGGCCAAGTGTGATTCGGACTCGCCCATGAAGGGTTCCGTAGCAGCAAGTAAGATATATGGAAATCAAATTGCGGTTAACGATTTATAACGTCATATTAAAAAAAAAAACTACTCACTATAGTTCAATCAATTTTCGTTGTTAGTTTCATGATTATGTACCTCATATATTTTTTTAGTTTTATAATTCATTTATTATAGAAGTTAGAGGGGGGGAGGACACACAATTTGCCAGTTTGGGAGCGTCTCTTGCGCAAAATATTGTTTAGAAAAAAACGATGTTAAAAACCTGAACATCATTTTTAAAGACCTATCCATAGACCTTTAGGTTATACGTATAGGTTTGATGAAACAAAAAAATTGAGTTTCAGTTTCAAGTATCGAGACCCTCCTATTTTTTCATTTTTTTTTAAATCGTAATGCGACTGACAAAGTACATCTATTTACCAAGTTTCAATAGTAAAGTTCTTATAGTTTCGGAGAAAAGTGGCTGTGACATACGGACGGACGGACAGACGGACAGATGGACTGACATGACGAATTTACAGGGGTTCCGTTCTTTAAAAAACCGGCCAAGTGCGAGTCGGACTCGCGCACCGAGGGTTCCGTACAAACCTGCAAGGTTTACAAAGTTCGTTCATTACGACAATCGAGTCATAACTATGGTATTTTTATTGCAAAATGAAATTCATAACATTACAATGGGAAAAGATGGAGGAGCATAAATTTAAGACAAAGATTTCTTTATCGTTTAAGCAATCCTTTATTTTATATTAACACATATCATTTATCTATAATATAACTGAAACACTTATACTAGCCTCGCAGCAGACTTGCGAAAGTTCTTTTATTAAGTTTCAAAATATGCGGTATCAATGGTTGTACTTTTGCGTTTTGCGTTTTTGCGTTGACTTAGAATTTTTTTTTCACGGGTTAAAGGCAATTAGATCTAGGTATTTGATATGAATTTCAACTTGATAGCTCTACGCGTTCATGAGGAAAAAAGTAATAAGTTTATATTTATTAAAAAACATATATTTTGTAATGTAACTGAAAATTTAAGGTTTTCGGAATTTTTCCTTTATGTGTGCTATAAAACGTTGCTTCATGCCAAATTTCAAGATTCTAGGTCGACTGGAAGTACCCTTTAGGTTTTGATTCCCTTGCGAGTACTTGCGAGTTTCAAAATATGCAGCTTAAATTGCTGTTTCTTTTGATTGCGTTGACATAGAAGTTTGATTTTGTTACAGCTTAAAGGTATTATAGACTTAGTATTTGTTATGAATTTAATTTAATACCTCTACGCGTTTTATAGTAATGTGTAGTACGTTTAAAATATAAAAAAAATCATATGATGTGATGTAACTAAAAATTTATGGTTTTCGTAATTTTTCCTTTATCTATGCTATAAGACTTGCTTGTCTTACAAAATTTCAAGATTCTAGGTCGACCTGGAAGTACCCTTTAGGTTTGATCCCTTGCCGAGTACTGGCGCGTGTTCAAAATATGCAGCTAAATTGCTGTTTCTTTTGATTGCGTTTGACAAGAATTTGATTTTGTTACAGCTTAAAGGTATTATATGACCTGAGTATTTGTTATGAATTTAATTTATACTCTACGCGTTTATGAGGAAAATGGGTAGTAACGTTTAAAATTATAAAAAAAATATATATTATGTGATGTAACTAAATTTATGGTTTTCCCGTAATTTTTCTTATCTATGCTATAAGCCGTTGCTTCGTACCAATTTTCAAGATTCTGAGTTCACGGGAAGCACCCTGTAGGTTTTGATTCCCTTGCAAGTGTCGAAAATATGCGGCATAAACGGCTGTATCTTTTGATTGCGTTGGCTTAGAAGTTTGATTTTTCACAGCTTCAAGGGACAGTAGACCTGAGTAATTGATATAAATTTCAGTTTCATACCTCCACGCGTTCTTGAGAAAAAGGGTCTTGACAGACAGATAAAAAAGTGATCCTATAAGGGTTCCGTTTTTTCCTTTTGAGGTACGGAACCCTAAAAAGGAAAAAGGGAAAGATTGGTATTTTTGTAACGGATATACTTTAAAACTATTTAACATATTAAACACTCTTTCACTAGTGATAACGAACGAAAAAGAATACCTAACAAATTAGGGCCGCCCAACTTTTCAAACAACGGTAATCACATTTTAACCGTACTTTAACAATTCTAAATAATGGTTAAAGCACGCTTAATGTGTGATTTTAATGTTGGTAAACTCGGCCCTAGTCTACACATGCCTCAGAAAGAATGTTTTTAAGCTGCTCTATATTTAGACTTAACCTCAAAAGAATTCCACTGAAGCAACCTGAACTGTAAAAAACGAGGCAGTAAACGTTTGGGTCTGAACTTCATTTGAAATTTCAATAGTCAAAGCTGAAAACCGAAGCTCACGTTCATTGAGACCTTTGTGAAAGCGTGAGCAATACAATGCTGGCGTCAAAAGACTGACAAAGTTGGCTTTGTGCTGTATGCATCGTTGGGCAAAGAGAGAAATGTATGAGTAGAAAATGTATGGGTGTTACCCATACATTTCCTCTGTTTGCCCAACAAGAACTACCCATTTTTTTCTTTTTTTTTATGTATTAGGTAGGCAGACGAACAGACGGTTCACCTGATGGTAAGCAATCGCCGCCGCCCATGGACACCCGCGACAACAGTGGAGTCACAAGTGAGCTGCTAACCTTTAAACCCCCCTATCCCCCGGTAGCCTCCGGTACCCTCACTCACGCAGCGAAACACAGCACAGTGCTGCTTCACGCCGGTTTTCTGTGAGGTCGTGGTATCACTCCGGTCGAGCCGGCCCATTCATGCCGAAGCTTGGCTCTCCCACGGTAATTTGGGTACTTTTTTTGTTTAAATCTCCACGCAATGAGAAGCATTATTGATATTTACTAATTATACAATTTACTGCTTCGGTGATGCAGTGCATAGAGTAAACTTGTATACTGAGATAGAGGCATCAGTCGGCTAGCCATTGCTAGCGCCATCTACCGGAAACCGACCAATACATAACGTCTATGTAAAACGGCCACGTTCGAGAATCAGCCAGGTATATATATATATATATATATATATATATATATATATATATATATATATATATATATATATATATATATATATATATATATTCGGAGCCCGAAGATTATTATCCAGTGATTTTTTTTTATGAGAAAGGGTACAGCCACAACAGAGGGAGTGGAGAACACATCTCCACTCCCTTCGGCCTTTTAGGAAGGTATAGGCTCGTTCCTTAAAGATCTGAATATCATACCGGTACGGCATTACCGCTGCGGGATCCACAATGAGGTGCGTGGCAAAAAATGACGTGTAAAGTGCACGGTGGTGGACCTCCATCCATCTAGATGGTACGGGTGAAATCCTAGTTTACGGTTTAGTAATAATAAATTAATAAGCCACCCCAACCACAGCCTCATTGAAAACCACTTCAGAGCGGGTGCTGCTTTTTCGCCTAGTGAGTGAGGGTACGGGAATTTAAAAGTTGACACCGCACGTCTGACCTGTGTACAATCCATGGGCGGTGACAATCACCTACCATTAGGCCACCCATCTGCTTGTATGTTGCCTATCTTTAAGAACAGTAGGAGAGTTGGCAGTTCAACAGGAAAGATAGATTTATTAATACAGTGGTATGAAATAAGTAGGATGAAAATCCGCTTAAAAGATGGTGCGAACTGTAGATGATATCTTTTTTAGATAACCAAGAAGATCGACATGCAAGATACAATACATCTGATACATATGCCTGACACAAAATCTTACTTTATGTTGGTTATAACGGCATGCAATATTGACAACAGTAAGATCAGTGCTGAAGAAACTATTAGTTGCAAATTAATCTACAACTTAAATCTATTTAATTGTAAAAATTAAGTATAAAAACTAAAACCCGACTACCAAAAAACACGCTCTAAAAGGTACGAAACAAGAAAATTGTCTCTGCTAAAATTATTATGCCATATCGCCGTGGTCGTATCAGCAGAGACAATTTTCTTGTTTCGTACCTTTTAGACCGTGTTTTATGGTAGTAGGATTTTAGTTTTAAACTTAATTTTTAATTGACATCTTATCTTATCTGTTAGGGGGTCATTTTCATGGGGCACGTCGACCCTAAGGGATTTTTTGTACCTCCCCTATCTTTTGCGCTCCTACTCACGAAAGATTCGTTTCATCAGCGTCACGTTGTCTTTCGGATTGAAGTGCTTGTAGTCTCCTGGTTTAGGATAAGCGTTATCTAGAAGACACATTCTGCCTCTGGCTAGTGAGTCGCATTCACATAAAAGATGTTCTATGGTTTCCGTCTCGTCCTTGCATGCTCTGCAGTCGATGTTCGATGTTATGTTCATCTTCATCAGCAATTTGTTCGTTGCATTATGCAACGAACAAATTGCTGATGAAGATGACGATGAATGCCCTGTTAACGCTCCTAAGAGCATCCTTGTCTGTTGTCTATTGCCGCTGAGAAGATATTCTTTCCATCTTCGTATTGTCTCCTATGAAGGCCGTTGAATGTTTCATTCCTAGTTATTTTTTAATTGCCAAAGTTTTAGTTATATAAATAAAATACATATATTTTGAAATAAGCTAAAAAAGCTCTTTTATTTGACACTCCACACGGCATCATCAAGCAAATTTTTTTTAGTACCTTACTCTACACTACGCTGCCCTGTCCTACGCTCTGCGATAAAATGGGATGATGACATTCGAAGGTTGGCTGGTGTGGGCTGGATGACAGTGG
Organism: Marasmia exigua; assembly: GCA_019059595.1. Classification (NCBI taxonomy): domain Eukaryota; kingdom Metazoa; phylum Arthropoda; class Insecta; order Lepidoptera; family Crambidae; genus Marasmia; species Marasmia exigua. The sequence goes on from CM032476.1 coordinate 5,571,957, forward strand.
ACAAAAATCGGGAGCAGTGGCGTGCATTAGGGGAGACCTATGTCCAGCAGTGGACGAGTGTGGGTTGCTGATGAGACCTTACTCTTAATCCCCTAGAGGGCGCTGTAGTCAATTTAAAGTAACTTCATAGTGCCTATAACAAGAAGCCAATTAAGATGCTTCTAACGACACCTCATTTGTTCAAATATGATAACTAGTTTAGAAGTTATGAGGGAACAGATGAACAACAATACATACATACATACATACATACATACTTACAGGTCAAAATCATAACCCTCCTTTTTGCTCCGCCGTAGTCGGGTAATAAAGTAATATGTTCACCTCACATTTTATTACACTTTTTGGGAAGATTGTTTTTTGTTTCCAACAAAATGATGACGAACGATTGAAAGGACGAATCCACTTATCTAAGTACCTCCATGAAGCTTTTAGTATTCATATTAAGAAAGGTAACATTAAAAGTTCATAAAAAAAAGCATTTGTATAGCAGCGAAAAAGAATCACGTATAGACAGATGATGCGTGGTATCACTCCGGTTGAGCCGGCACATTCATGCCAAAGCGCGGCTCTCCCACGGCAATTACATTTTCCTTTATCGCGGAAGAATAAAACAAAAGAACCAGTTTTTTATTTATTCGCTAAGGCTAATCTAGTAGGAAACCTTTAGCCGTGACCTCTAAAGACGATTAAAATATCCAGAACTTTAGGTGTGAAAGGGTTTGGAAGCAGGTAACAAATGAAATTAACATTTCAAAGGATTTTCTTGGATCAACAGATCCTAGAACTGTTTATTTTATTGTAATAACTTATTGGTATTTTGCCATCGTCCTACACAGTGGACCGTTTCAAGATAAAAGTTAATTATTAAAAATAAAGTTTCAAAACTACAAACGACTACCAAAAAAAAACACGATCTAAAAAATACGAAACACCAAAATGGTCTCTGCTAAAATTATATAACTGTAGTCGTTTGCCACATTAATTTTATTTTATTATTATAATGAATCTGTTTTGCTACAGTAGATGGCATACGACCACGACAATACGGCATAATAATTTCAGCAAAGTAAAATAGAAATAGATAGAAATAGAAATAGATATTGTTTATTTAGCACACAAAGAATAAAACAAAATGCTTAAAACTAGACTTATAAGTACAACTTAAATGTGCTAAAAAGGTTCCCACTCAGCATAATGTCGTGGTTACCGGAGCAGGCAACCTCGACGCTGATTTTCAGTGGTCACCATGAAGAACAAATTTTATACATTAAACTAAAACATATTAGGTATGGCACAGCGATGGTATATTAAGTATTTATAATTAATATTACAAAAATAATGAAAACTGCAATAAACTGACAGACACAAACTAAAACAAACAACACTCCTATACACAGAGTAACAAAACCCATGCAACATTCATCATCATCATCATCATCATCAGCCCATTTAAGTCCCCACTGCTGGGGCACGGGCCTCCCTCAATCACATGAGGGGTAATTGCCATACTCACCACGCTTGGTTAACGGGTTTGCGAGGGTTTAGATATAAATGCAGAGTTTTACTTCTCTGGGTGCTGATGATCATGCCAGCAGATTTACCATAGTCGCCTTTTACGACACCTCGGTAAGAGTGAGGGTGGCCTATTCTACTCTGCGGGGGACCACACGGCAATGCAAGATTAACAATAAATTATAATACAATAGCAAGACACGCAAGTAATTTACGTTTAATAAATTATTTATTATTATAAATGAAATAAGGAGGGAGCAACATACAGCACATTAATTTTTTTTGTAATTCTAGAAGATAAGCTTTAAAATTAATCTTGAAACAATGCTTAGATTAAAACCAAAGTTTTTGTAATTGCTAAATGTAGCCACTTTAGAAAATATTAAGAAATACGGTTACTCGCACTGAAGATAATATTACAAGATTATGTACATCTCAAAAAATATTAATACTTCCCTTTATGTTATTTAATAATATGAAATTATATTTCAAGTTTCTGCCTCCTTTTGACTGCCTCGGTGGCGCAGTGGGTCGCACTTTAATTTGTACCTGAGCTAATAAATAACTTAATTTTTATTTTAGTCTAATAAGTTCTACAAGATCTTTGTTTTCTGGTAAATATGTGGGTAACTAAGTGTCGAGTATAAAATACCAAAAATCACACCTCTCCTATTTGTATTTATTACAATGGGGTCCTCTCTTGCCTTTGTTATTTCTACCATTAACTGTAATGAAGATAAAGATAAAGACTTTTATTTGTAAATAATTATACCTGTGACTCTTTTGACTTGACAGGCCCATGAGCGGCGGTAATCGCTTACCATCAGGTCATACGTCTGATCGTCTGCCCCCAATATCATAAAAAAAACATCGGAGAACATCGTAAGGAAGCCTGCACGTCTCAGATAGTTTCTCAATATAGTGGATACTACGTGGACGAGGTGGCAATGTCGCCTGCCTGGCAGACGTCGGCGCCGGTGGTCGGCGCTACCTTATGCACACATAGGAGACGGACGGATCGCCTGATGGTATGCAATTTCCGACGTCCATAGACACCCGCGACACCAGTGGAGTCACAAGTGCGCTGCCAACCTTTAAACCCTCGAATTGGGCCTCCGGTACCCTCACTTACGCAGCGAAACATAGCACAGTGCTGCATCACTATCACTCCGGTCGAGCCGGCCCTTCATGCGTGGCTCTCCCACGATCAAAAGTGGTAAATGATTTCCGTCATCCTTGGACATCCGTATAACATGTCGTCGCCAATCTTACTAACTGGCGCAACTGACTTTTACAGGACAAGCTATTTACAGTTTAAAGATGAGTCCAAAATGACAGATATGTTTGTTAGTCAGATTAGGGACGATGTGTGAGTTACAAGTGCGCTGGCAGCGCTTAGAGCTTGTTCAGATGACGCGTGTTACTCGCGCGTTTTACATTATTCAAGAACAAATGAAAGTAAACCAAAGTCTAATAGGCTATTTGACAGTACAAAAAATAAAGATTTATTTATAGTCATCCGTGTAGGTTACAGCTTTAAAAAGGAATTAACAATAAAACACATAAAAATATAGAACATTTTCACCAAAAAACCCAAAAAAAAAAATTTTTTTTTGTGCGGAACCACGAGACTATTAACGGTTTCGATTGACTTTCTTTACTGTGACGTCAGCCTTTTGTAAGCAAAACAAGTGAGACTCGACGCCATTGGGTTCTATCTATGCGGGACGCTAATCATCTATCAAACTTATCGTGTGCTAACGAATTTCCTACCTGTTTACAAAAGTTGACATCACTCGAATGATTTTACGCCATATTGCTGAACGAAGCGTTTTTGACAGATTAAATAATCCTTATATTTTGTAATGATCTTCTAAACGAAATAATCATAATAAATGAAAATAAATATTAATTTTTAGGGTTCATATACACCAATAAATAATATGTATTTTGTGCTAAAAGTGACTTCTTTCAAGTGCCCAAATATTTTTGGTAGGTTTGTCCAGCTGAATAAGATAATTAAACGCTCTTCTACGAAAACCAAATTAGCCTAATGACAACTGAATCTCCCAATATTAGACTTTACAAGAATCTTTGACAAACTCTTTGTACTTACTTTATTATCAGATTTTAATGGAAACGTCTTTAAGAGGAATTAATTTTACAACTTCTTTGAATAGCTTTACTTTCCATTTCTTACGCCTCCATATCTGAAAGGAAACTTTCATTGATACTTCCATTCACTTTTCATAACTTACAATGTTTATAAGTGATATTGAAAAGGTAATTTTGTAAATGGAATGTTTTGCATTTGTTAAAGTTATTTCTACGTTTAAGTCCAGGATCTTATTAAGTAAAGTGTTTATTTTCGGCGCGAGTTCTTGAAGATTTTAGCAGTGATATTCTGTAAATGAAAGTTGGTATAATAGTAGATAATGAGTTACCAAAATAATGGTAGCTGAGTGGATAAGAACGATCGTTCAATACGGTAAGTCGAGGTACCAATCCAAGCATGTACCTCTAGAGATTACAAATCTATGTATTACAAATTCAAATATATGAATTCATTTTGTAAAATATATATATTAGACGCTGCCTCTGGTACAAGGGTTGCGGGTTCGATCCCCGCACAGTACAAATATTTGTGTGCATGAACATGTCTGATTTGTATTGGTCTGGGTGTTAACTATGTATTAAAAGTATGTATTTATAAAAGAAAAGTATTAAATGTATATATTTGTAATCCCACTATTAATTCTGCTATCCGTAACACAGGTGCTTGAGTTACCTATCTCGGAGTCAGATCAATGTATTTGATGTTGTGAAATATTTATTTACATATTTTATTTTTTTCTATTCTGACTTGCAATATTCAATTCGCTTTACTTTTCTTCTACCCTGAGGTTGTCTGGAAGATATCGCTATTAGCAATGAGACCTACCTGCATTGTACTAGTATGATACCGTAGACTAAGATCTGTGAATTTTTGTGCAATAAACTGTATCTATCTATCTATGTATGTGTGTTTATCTGCTATTAGCTCTGTCACAGTAGATAAATACGCTAAAGCAGTATCGACACTCCGCCATTTTGGACAGAAAGCTATCTACCGTATAGGGTTGTCCTCTTATTTTTGTAAAATATTATTCTTACCTTGGGACTACTGGTTTAAGTACCGGGCCGTGATCGCGGGGTCCAAGGTGCAACAAAGATCATCTGGTGCGTGTTAATTTGAACTAACGATATTTCTAAAGAAATAAGCAAAATACTAGCATACAATATTCGTACACAAAGGTACTCAAAATGATTCCTAAAGTTGCAAAAAGCTACGCAAAGATACATAAAATTAGACATCGTTAGTTCAAATTAACACGCACCAGATGATTTTTGTTGCACCTAGGACCCCGCGATCACGGCCCGGTACTTAAACCAGTAGTCAAAAGGTAAGAATAATATTTTACAAAAATAAGAGGACAACCCTACACGGTAGGTAACTTTCTGTCCTCCTCAGGACAGGAGATACCTTGGCAGTATTCTAAACGCCCTTAGCCACAGGGCACAACGATAACAAAAGACCTCATCCAACTTGTAAACCGGCACACACCACTACACGACAAACGCTCTATTTTTTTGGCATTCCAAAATACGAGCTTATCCCGACCATATATTTCCTGGATATTTCTCGCAAAAATAATCTCCGGAAAAGCGCTGACGATGTTACACGCAACATTTTACTTGAAGGTTTGGCTGACACTTCATTTTCAGTCAATTTGTGTGCCCATTCTTTATGGACCCTCTCTAATCTTATTCATTGGTTTTATGTCATTTCCTTTGAAGAATATTTTGTGGGCGTTTGGACAACAAACGCGAAGGAGTTTTGGTGAAAACAAGCAGAAAATAGACTCTTCGATGGCATGGCAATGTCGCTGGTTTACGATAGTTTTTTTATGGGATATCTGAAATAGTGTTGGAGATTATTGCAAGTTTTCGATTATTTCAATATACATGCTGTATGCAGTACTGCTGTCACCTCTGGGACGGATCTGCCCGGTATCAGTAAGATGCTTTCAACTCAATAGAGCGACATCGATGATGACGCACTTTCCGTAGATGGCCTGCAGAGCCTGGACCACCGTCGACGAGTAGCATGCCTCTCGGTTTTCTACCGGATTCATTTTGGGAAGTGTGCGGAGGTTTTACATAATTTGATCCCCCTCAGCCCATTCCATCACCGGACGATAAGGCGCGGCGAGGGCTATCATCCTTATGTGGTAGAAATACCCCTTACCCACACGAAGCGATTTGCTTCCACATTTATAATGCGGACAGCTAAGGAATGGAACTCTCTGCCTAGGTCTGTTTTTCCTGACCACTATAATCTGGGCATCTTTAACACAAGTGCTTAAGCTACTTAGCACGGAATCAGGTCAACGTATGAGATGTTGTGAGAATTATTATTTAATAATCATGCACAAAGGTTTGGTCTGTTTATGTACTCGAAACTTTGATTCACGCTGAAAGTGGCCGCTTTTGGCGTTAAAGAAAGTATCAAGTACAAAAACAGACCAAAAAGTAGTGAAAAGGTACAGTTTAGTTGCTAAAAACCAATTGGCGTCAGTGTGCCTTGCTTTAAGCAACCTACAAAACAACAAATACAGGATGTTGCAGCCGAAACTAAGCGAAATGTAATAGAGGGCGGGCGTGTGGCCGCAAGCCAAGTAACGCCGGCTGCGATGTATTTCTTTATGCGTTATGCCAAACAAAATTTATTGTAAATGATGCTAAAGTTGAATTCGAGTTCGAGGTAATAATCTTGCTGCTTTTACGCGGAGCATGTAAAGACTAGGCTTAGGCTTAGCTAGCAAAATAAAATAATCAATATCTTTATTGCGACCATAGTTAGGTGATATAAATTAACATTATAGCAACCACTATAGCCTCTTTAAGGGTATTGCAATATGAGAGAGGGTTTTGATTTCACATAGTAAATAGATAGAACATATTATTATTTAATTTGCTTAGTTTGTAAGTATATGTTATAATTACATGTAGCTGTGCAAGTTTTAAGTATATATGAATGTATATATTAATTTTAATCTATTTATAATAGATATTTTCATAGATACGAGCATTAACATCAGCCTTACCAACTTATTCATAAACGCTTTGTGATACCATGTTAATTCGATTACAAATTAAATTACAAATATCTATTTATAGGAAAAATATTTTTGTGTTTTATTACGGTAAATGTATAAATAATATAAAATTTATAAGTATGTTTATTTTTATAGATACATATAAGTAGGTATATTTTATAGTAGGTTTAATGCATATTATAATACTTAATCACTAATTTTAATTTTTATTTAAATAGTATCGATCACGCCAATCAAAACGAACTAGATCAAACACAGAGGTAAGGCCTAGATTAGAATCTGAAAACTGAAAAATGGCTGCCCTACACAAACCTCATGAAAATAGCTTAAAAGCTAGTAACGCATCCGTGATACCTCAGGTGTTGCAGTGTCAATGGGCGGCGGTAATCAGTTACCATCAGGTGACCCGTCTAAACAGACGGGTCAACTAAACATTTATTCGCTATAACGTAAAAAAAAAACTTAGCGCCGTCGGCTTAGAGCGACGTAAGGCACGAAACTCAAAACCAGCCGTATGGAATGATGACATAAGAATAAGAATAGTTTATTTGCTTTTGAACAGGGTGTACAGAAAACGATGTTATGATAAAATTTACATGATGATGATGATGGAGGTACAGAGGACGGCGGAAAAAGAGATGGATGGATTGTGTGAAGAATGACATGATGGAAAAAGAGGTGGATGATTCGATGACGAATGACAGGGACGTATGGAAAAGGAAAACATACTGCGCCGACCCCAGATAACCTGATAAAGGGCAGGAGGATGATGATCATGATGATAGTACTGTTGACGCCCAATACCTGAATTTACATTCAGTCAAGTAAGTCATGAGCCTTGGCAAGAAGTAAGTAAATGTGGGAGAGCCACGCTTAGGCATGAATGGGCTGGCTCGAGCGGAGTGATACCACTGCCTCACAGAAGATCGGCATGAAGCAGCGCCTGCGCTGTGTGAGTGAGGTTACCGGAGGCCCAATGGGGGGAAGGGGAAAAGGTTGGCAGCGCACTTGTGACTCCACTGGTGTTGCGGGTGTGCATGGGCGGCGGAATTGCTTACCATCAGGTGATCCGTCTGCTCGTCTGCCACCTCTCATATAAAAAAAACGCCAAGTAAGATTTGACAGATATGGTACAAGAAATGGTACTCGCAACCCACGATTGCGAGTATAGACGCAAATAGTGTGCGAGCGAGAAGTGAATAGATGCGCCGCCATTTCTGATCCTATTCTTTATCCGCACAGGTTGTAATTACATTCAACCCGATGTGGTCTCGCCTTCACAGACCTAAGACAGGTACCAGATGTCCAGACCTACTGGATCATTGGGATACACTAAATTGAGAATTAGACCTATCGAACCGAACCGTTTAGGTTTTACATATTATAATAATTGAAAGATTTGAATACCATAGTGCTAGTCAATTTTACGCTACGTTCACAGTGATAAGACCTTTAAGGTGACGGGTAGGGCACACTAGCGACGCCAATCGATTTTAATTTTTAGCTACTAAATCGGATCAATTTTAAATAATTTAGGGATTACAATCTCCCGACAAACATTTATAGTATTTATTAAATAACCATGCACAAATGTTGGTTCCAACGCGTACGCGAAAAATTTAGTCACGCCAAAAGTGGCCGCTTAAGGCGTGATTTTTTTTTTAAATAGATGCGGTTTAGTAGCTAAAAATTAAAATCGATTGGCGTCGCTAGTGTGCCCTACCCGACACCTTAAAGATCATTGTATATTGTATATCTGTATACATAGAGTATCTCATCATCATGATCAGCCCATTTAAGTCCCCACTGCTGGAGCACGGGCCTCCCTCAATCACATGAGGGGTAATTGCCATACTCACCACGCTTGGCAGACGGGTTGGCGAGGGATTTGAAATGCAGAGTTTTCCTTCTCTGGGTGCTAATGATCATGCCAGCAGCTTTACCTTAGTCGCCTTTTACGACACCTCGGTAAGAGTGAGGGTGGCCTATTCTACTCTGCCGGGGACCACACAGCTAACAAAGAGTATCTATCTATGACTAACCCAAAACGGGGCAAGTTTTATTCACAGGGCTACAACCTCTCATACGTTGGTTAAGTTGGATCAACTTTGCTTTTAGCGTATTTAATAACGTGATATTGTAGTATACTTAACAGTCAACTGAAGCCCAACTAGGTTGCATACTGTATCGGCAAAGTTAGCGTGGAAATACGGGTGCACTGGCTATCATCTATCCACTTGCTCTTCACCTCGGTTGCAGTGAAATTGGAAAGTCGAGAGATGTAGAAAATTACCTACTTCAATGGTCACCTGATCTAGTCATGTTCCCAGTTGCCTCCAAAACTGTCGCTTCGGAGCCCGAGGTACGCGTGAACCAAGATTCAGGATTACAATGAAGCTACTGACCTTCGGAACCCTTAGGCAGACCAGACCAACTGGATCACGGTATGTTCAGAATCGTATTAAATATTGTAGGTATCCAATTTTACCATGACTGCCTCGGTGGCGCAGTGGTTAGTGGGTCGCACTTTAAAGCGACGGCTGCGCAAGAGGTCCCGGGTTCGATCCCCGGGTCGGGCCAATAAATTGTACCTAAGTTTTCGGTAAGAAATTCTTAGTGGCAGCCCGGAGTCTGGAAATTGGCGGTCTTGTACCCCCGTGCCTCGGAGAGCACGTTAAGCCGTTGGTCCTGCGCCCAATCCCTCTCTGGTCGTGTCACAGTAGTGTCCCATCGGAATATGAGGGTAAGGGAATAGAGAGTACACTTGTGTTTGCGCACACACTTGAGCACTATAATATATCCTGCGTACGTGGCTGATCGTTGAGATTGGCCGCCGTAGCCGTAATCGGTTGGAGGATCCAATTTTGAGAAACTGTCCGAGACGTGCAGGTTTCCTCATGATGTTTTATCGCACCGTTGATCTTCAGTTGAGTTTGAGGAATTAATTATGATTATGAGCTTAAAATAACGCTTGAAAATAAGTATTTTTGACGATGTGATCTCGATAATATATTTTATTCTACTGCCTAATACCTACTTCAATTTTGAAATTTTGGTTTTGTTTTTTTTAGAATTTCCAAAAAAAGCTATTATAGTAAGAAACAATAGACGTCTACTGCTGCACAAAGGCGTCCCCACAATGTTCTCCACAAAGATCGGTCCCATGCCGCCCGCATCCAATAGATTCCCGCGACCTTCACCAGATCTTCGGTCCACTTACTTCCTGTACGTGGCCTCCACTGGAGTACCTTTTCGCCCGTTCTAAATTCAAATTCAAAACGTTAGTACTGGAAACACCCTGACGCCCTGTTGGTCTATCGGCTAAGAAACCCTGTTGGTATAGTGGTTTAAGTACCGGGCCGCGATCTGACCCAGGACCCTGGTCCTGGGTTCGATTCCCAGGTCGAGCAAAAAGTATGTTTCGAACTTTTCGAACATACTTTGGGTTTGTGATCATCCAATCCGCATTAGGCAAGCGTTGTGATTAAGCCTAATCCCACCATAGTAGCGATAACTTGATTTCTATGATGGGGGCCTTCGCCCTGCAGTGGGACAGTTTACAGGCTGATACTACTACTACTTCTATTAAAACACAACTTTTGCCATATAAAACGCAAATTTTATAGTTAATACTTGCAACGTCACATTATCTCTAAACTTTATTATAACAACAGATATTGGCTTGCGTAGTTAAGTTTCAATGTTGCAGGCGTTAAAAGTGCAAAATCTTGCCATGGAAAGGGTTAATGGTAGTTGTATGTACCTAATGGCGTCGGTAAAAAATATATTATGTACATACTAAGCTGAGGTCATAGTTTGCATGACGTAAAAAGATCGCCTGCAGTGTTTACTTGTATGGAATCCAATGGCTTTTACAAAGTTTGAAGATTTTTATCAATTTTTTTGTGATTTGAATTCCTACTATGCTGGTAATAATATAATATCCTCCAACCGATTTCGGCTAAGGCGGCTAATCTCAATCTACGATCTGCCACTTTACGCAAGATTATAGTGCTCAAGTGTTTGCGCACACACTTGAGCACTATAATCTTGCGTGCACACTCTATTCCCTTGCCCTCATATTCCGATGGGACACGAGTGTGACACGATCGGAGAGGACCGAACACGGCCAACGGGCAGGACCAACGGCTTAACGTGCTTTCCGAGGCACGGGGGTACAAGACCGTCAACTCCCAGACTCCGGGCTGACACTGAGAATTTCTTAACAGAAAATCTCAGGTTACACAATGTTGGCCCGACCCGGGGATCGAACCCCAAACGCAGCCGTCGCTTTCAAGTGCGACGGTCTACCCACTGCGCCGACGAGGCAGTTAAAAACTATGCTGGTAACAAAGTAGTCGAGCCTCCTTTTAAGGTCTGGCTGGTATATAAGATGATGAATATCTTGAAGTCAAGATTGAACAGGCAAACACGAAATATTTTAGACATCATCGTCGCCTTCCATTAGGCGTGAATATACTCAAGCCTAAGCCTTTATAATAAAAATAAATAAATAAAATCAATTCTGGAAAATGTAACGAGTATTTTGTATTTTCATTTAATAAATCAGTTAATATTCCATCCTCAAAACCGCTGCAAAGTAAAACTTAGGCCAGTCAACAGAACTACCAACCGCAGGCACATTAAACTAAACTTTACTTCCAGTCCAAATTAGAATAATAAAAATTAATTCCCAGCAATAACTATTATGATTATGCATTCAAGTCACAGGGCATGGCTTCATGAGATAATACCTTCAGTGGCGCCCCTCAGCGGATGCCAGACGTGGTCGATTAGCGTAATCGGCTCGCCGGACGACACTCGCTCACTCGAGGGACTCTCGCACGCAGCATAAAGTGAATATGTGAATGAGCCTACAGCACATGGCTTAGTGCTGTATCAGAGAATTCTAGTACTTGATCCAAAGGGACAGATTTGGTTAAATACGAAACAATGCGCCTTTGAATAGTAATATACAATATGGATTCCTTCATCTATTGAGGAATATTTGACTAACCGGATGGCGCAATTGGTAATGACCCTGCCTCTTACGCCAAAGGTCGTGGGTTCGATCCCCACCCTGGACAAACATTCGTGCGATGAACACTTGTGTTTGTTCGGTGTCTGGGTGTAATATATGTATTTAAGTATATATTTGTGTTCCTCTGTTGTCTGATATCTGTAACATAAGTGCTTAAGCTACTTAGTACGGAATCAGGTCAACGTAAGAGATGTTGTGAGAATTATTATTATTATTATATTTCAGACTTCGCATCTTTCTCCAACCTTAAAAAGGGGGGTAAAACTTCCTATGGCGCGGACCTCAGTCAAGCGTCATAGTGTTAAGGGTTGTGGATCCTGATGATAAAAACTTATTATTATTATTATTTAGTAAAAGTTTCTCGGCTTGACAGCCGGTACCTTTGAAACATTATTATTATTATTAAAACAAAGTTTAAGGAAATAAACTAGATTTATAATGTAGTGTGTAGATAAGTATAATAATAAGTTTCGTTAAGCTTACTGAAGTCTAATTTTATAAACGAAGCGTGAAGAAGCATCTCGCGGGCCAGTATGGGCGGTGCCAACGGAGGTGATGCCTTGACATCGCTTCCGTTGTAATTGCAACTTGGGCTCTTCTATTGCGTACCATCAGGCTGAGGAGAGCCAATATACTGAATCTTTATTAAAAAAATGTGTGTGTATGCATGTCTGAACATGTGTAGGAATGTGTGTGTGTTTATGTATTATAAGTGTGAATGTCTTTTTTTATGTGATAGGTCACAGACGAGCAGGCGGATCACATAATTGAAAGCACCTAATTCAAACTAACAACGCCGTAATGTAAAACATCAACTCTCCCCAAGAGACAGGATTAGCTAGTTTGGTGGCTACCTGTACTCTATAATATTTGTAAACTTTTGCAAAATAAAGATCTCTTATTATTTATTATTATTAAAGCGATTGCCGCCGCTCACGGGCGACACCAGTAAAGTCACAAGAGCGCTGCCAATTTTTAAGCCCCCCTTTCTCCCGGATTGGGCCTCATGCACCCTCATCCACGCAGCGAAATAGCACAGTGTTGTTTCACACGGTTTTCTGTGAGGCCGTCCTATCACTCCGGTCGAGCCGACCCACTCATGCCGAAGCGTGGCTCTCCCACAGTAGCCAGTGTGTCTTTGTGTGTTAAGATATGTGTATATTAGGAGTTCAGGTGTGCGTCTCAGCGAAAAATTTGTGTGATTTGAGTATGAACAGTGGCGGACAGTTCAAGCTATACAAAACTGTCAAATTTCCTCAATCGATTTCGAACTCAATGTGTAACAATATAAGGTTTATAATCGAATGAAGAAATTTGACATTTTTGTATAGCTTGATGTGTCCGCCACTGTACCTATTCTCATAAATTAGCAAAAATAGTCTCATCGGACGACACTCGCCAACTCCGGGACTCTCGCTCACTGATAAACGAGCCTACACTTCTAAGCCTGAATCCAGTAGTAGGTCTGGCTGATGTCTCAGTGGAGATTTGTTAGTTACTAAACAACACTGTATAATATTTTTTTTAATTTTCGCGTTGCATTATAACTATAATTAATCTAGACGGGATTTAACACGACATTTATTATGTGATGCACAATGTTTTGTGTACTCACATATTTTATTCGACGTTTCGGCTGCTGCTGCTAAATCTCGTCTTGATTAATTATATTAACACTGTATAATAATCTCAAGGTGTATTGGTTAACAAAGTTTAACCAGGCAGTTAACCATATGGAACCACCAAATCTAAAACTTTGAGCTGATTAAAAAAATAAGATTGAAAACCAATGAAACAAATGATATCTAGTTGCCTGGTTAAGGTGACGGGTAGGGCACACTAGCGACGCCAATAAATTTTAGTTTTTAGCTACTAAACCGGATCTATTTAAAATGCGGATCCAACACTTGTACGCGAAAAATTTATTCGCGCTAAAAGTGGCCGCTTTTGGCGGTAATCAATTATTCGCGTACAAAAACGGACCCAACATTTGTGCATGGTAATTTAATAAATAGTATAAGTGTTTGCCGAGAGGTTGTAACCCCAAGATTGTTTAAAATAGATCTGGTTTAGTGTCTAACTATTAAAAACGAATGGTATCGCTAGTTAGGGCTACAAGTCGCCTTTAGGGTTAATTACAACCTTTCATTATCCTCGTCCAGCTACTATTTTGAACAACCTTTCTTTCACCACTTTTAGAAATTTGCATTAAAAAAACCACTTTTCATAGGTCCAAAGTCCGTCACGCTTGTTATGTATTTGTGGGCGCCTCTCGGCGATCAGACGTGGTCGATTTACCTTAATCGGCTTTGGAGAACTCGCCCCTTTTCAGATTCACTTGCTCTCAAAATACCCTGTAAAGTGTATCCATAAGCCTACAGGACTAAGATCTGAGGAAGTCCTAACAACAACACGTGTTTGTATTAATTTATTCATTGCGTTAGTGCGACTATGTGTATGTGTGGTGTTTGGGAATCTTAATAGTTATGTGATGCTGTATAATCTAGGTGATATACAACAATAGTCCTGGAGTACCACGTTCGACCACCGGCTCGAAGGACCATGTCTTTAATATGCTCAGGAAGATTTATAAATTAAAAGCGGACTGTATACATTTCAATAGTTATATTGATAAATCCATGAGAAAATAAAATACTGTAATGTAATAACAATAAAATACGGGCTCTGCGGGAATCGTCGCCTCGGTCCTTTCCGAACCCACGCGAGCATCTCGCTCTCACTACACTATACTTGTTTATATCCCACTATAATATTAATTTGTATCTTATTGTATGTTTATTTGCACACCATTAAACAGAACATTATATTTAATTTATTTATAAACTATTTATGTACTTACATATATAAACTATTTATGTACCTATATATATCGTCCTTGCGTCACATTAGGGCTCACATAAAACCAGCGCCATGGCCTGAACGTATTCCTACCTAAAGCCATTGCCGAAGCTGAGTGAGCTACTTTTCACTGACAATCACGACATACCTTACACACACACACACACGCACACTTGTACGCAAATGCTTATTACTTTTTTTTTTCTCTTTTAATTTTTTTTGTTTGTCACTTTTTATATTTGCAATGTTTTGTTTGCTGATTTAGTTTGAATTTGTTTCTTTTTCTCTTTGTTTAAATATTATATAAGTATACTTGTTGCGTCCTTTCTTATCTGTAAAATGTGGTGTGTTGTATTTTCAGTGAATAAATGTTTCTATCTGTCTAAATTTAAATTAACAAATGCGAGTGTCACGTAAACCGCTGAATAGTGCAGCGTGGGCGGCCAGCGCTGGGTGCCTGCCCCGAGCCCGCTCACGTCGCTAGTCACGTCAGGCCGGCCGCAGCCGTGCATGTAGTCGATGCGTGGACATCACCCTAACGCGCCTACATTTTGTAAGCCAGTCAGTTCCGACATGTTTTTCAAGCAGACCTGTATTTTGCGCTTTTATTCAGCTCCTTCCTCGACAAGGACGCACAAGAGTGCATTCTAGAACATTTACGCAAATGAAAGATCAGCAGTAGGCGCTAGGATTTTAGGTCTATTTTTCGTTTTCTTCCTACGCATCCATACCTATATATGGCGCTGATCACTTATTCTACTAGCGATTGAACAATAAAACTAATGCCAAAGTGCTGGATTAGTTCGTAGACCAGCTAAAGACTTTAAAGTCCGCACAATGTAAGTTTAAGTTTCAGTTTAAATGGATAAAATTTTTAAATTTCGAGATCAGAGCCACAGTCGTAGTAATATCAGTAAACCAAATCAACTTCAGCGTGTTCTAGCGTTCTACCGGTTACCCTAATATGCCACGGCGCTGGCGTCACCATATCGTTAAAGTCATCCGTCATTATCGTTAAAGGAGATGTTTTGTAGCAGACAAAATATATGAGTCGAATTGAAAACCTCTTCTTTTTTTTCAAGTCGGTTAAAAACAGACGTCAGGTGACATGTTGACCTAAGGACTGCAGTAAACAAAGCCTGAAAAGTACCCATCATTACCCATTTTTAAACCCCGAGTCAAAACTCACTTTTTGAAAATTTAGCAATCCCTTTAAAATTATTATGATTATTATATAATTTATATAAATGTATACCTAGTCTTTTATATTATCTTATCTAGGCATAACATATTTATTTATTAGTATAATATTGTGCTTATTTATGTACATATCGGGGGACCATCAGACGATCCGTCTGCTCGTCTGCCACCTATCAAATTAAAAAATTAATCCGATGGGACACTACGGAAATTGGACACAGGATAGAAAGACGGGGCTTTTAGCTATATTATCAGTTGTCATCATCATCATCATCAGCCCATTTAAGTCCCCGCTGCTAGGGCACGGGCCTCCCTCAATCACATGAGGGGTAATTGCCATACTCACCACGCTTGGCACACGGGTTGGCGAGGGTTTTGATATAAATGCAGAGATTTCCTTCTCTAGGTGCTGATGATCATGCCAGCAGCTTTACCTTAGTCGCTTTTTACGACACCTCGGTAAGAGTGAGGGTGGCCTATTCTACTCTGCTGGGGACCACACGGCATCGCTTACTTTTCGTTACTTTACTATTCTAGCTATACTGTGTCAAAGTTTAGCCGGCCATTCTATCACAAGTTCGTAATGTGCTCTAACGGTTACACTTCGTAAACTGAACTCGATATTGGCTTAGTAAGTAGGTCGTCCCAACGCAAATGGGTTCTGCAAACAAAAACTTGTGGAAGATTGTAAATTAATAAGGGTTTTGCTTGCTACATTAAAGTCGATTTGGTTTGTTGTGTTCGCTAAATTTGTCTAGTAATGGAATAGTTGATGAAACTAAATGTTTAATAACTCGACATATTTTACAAAAATATTTACTAATTCCAATTTATTGATTTATCAAAAAACATGACTCATAGTTGTTAGTAATGTTTATGAACATCGCATTCAAACAAAGAAGAGATACCTACCACGGAGCGTGTGAAAAGGAGGGGAATTTTGATTCAGTAACATCCAGTTTTTAGGCCGTGCGCTGCGTTAAGGTGACGGTTAGGGCACACTAGCGACGTCAATCGATTTTAATTTTTAGCTACTAAACCGGATCCGCCAAAAGCGGCCACTTTTAGCGTGAATCAATTTTTTGCGTACAAAAACGGACCCAACATTTGTGCATGGTTATTTAATAAATAACCATGCACAAATTAATAAGTGGCAGGCCCCCCACAAGGTGGGCCGACGAACTGGTGAAGATCGCGGGAATCCATTGGATGCGGGCGGCACAGGACCGATCTGTGTGGAGAACATGGGGGAGGCCTATGTCCAGCAGTGGACGTCTATTAGCTGAATGATGATTTAATAAATAGTAGAGGTTGTAACCCCGAAATTGTTTAAAATAGATCCGCGCTTAAGGTGACAGGTAGGGCACACTAGCGACGCCAATTGATTTTAATTTTTAGCTACTAAACCGGATCTATTTTAAACAATTTCGGGGTTACAACCTCTCGGCAGACACTTATACTATTTATTAAATAATCATGCACAATTATTGGGTCCGGGCACAAACGCGAAAAATTTATTCACGCCTAAAGTGGCCACTTTTGGCGATATTCAATTATTCGCGTACAAAAACGGACCCAACATTTTGTGCATGGTTACTTAATAAATCCCGAAATTATTTAAAATAGATCCGGTTTAGTAGCTAACAATTAAAATCGATTGGCATCGCTAGTGTGCCCCACCCGTCACCTTATCGCAGCGCATGATCTTAGGCACTCTGGTTCACAACATCATTGTAGCTTCACACCCATTATTTTGGCAAAGCTAAATCCCGCACCCGCTTATAAGTTGCTTTTGCTAAGTTAGCTTTATAGTTATGGCTCGACGTTCGCTACCCGATTTATATGTTTCCTCCGCGATATAATTAACTAAAACCATTATTCCGAGTAAAATAAAAATAATATCCTACAACTGATTACGGCTACGGCGGTCAATCTCAACGATCAGCGACGTACGCATGATTTAATATAGTGCTCAAGTGTGTGCGCAAGCACAAGTGCACTCTCTATTCTCTTACCTCTCATATTCCACTGGAACACCAGCGAGACCCGACCAGAGATGGACTGGGCGCAGGACCACTTAATGTGTTTTCCGAGGCACGGGGGTACAAGACCGCCACCTTCCAGACTCCGGGCTGACACACAGATTTTTTTACCGATGACTTAGGTATACATTTTTGGCTTGCTTGGGGATCGAACCTTTTAATAGTGCGTGCGACCCACTAAGCACTATCCTACCGAGGCAGGTTATTCCAAGTTATCTTCATCTGTATCGATTACCTACTCTTGATTTCATTCAAACAATTACTTTTACCATTTAAAATATTACACGAAACATAGGTGAGCAACCGAAGGTATTACATACATTTATCGTATTAGATTGTAATAAATTGCAACCCGCATAGCCGTGTGGTCCCGGCAGAGTAGAATAGGCCACCCTCACTCTTACCGAGAAGTCGTAAAAGGCGACTAAGGTAAAGCTGCTGTCATGATCATTAGCACCCAGAGAAGGAAAACTCTGCATTTATATCAAAACCCTCGCCAACCCGTCTACCAAGCGTGGTGTGTATGGCAATTACCCCTCATGTGAATGAGGGAGGCCCGTGCCCCAGCAGTGGGGACTTAAATGGGCTGATGATGATGATGATGATGAAATTGCAAAGTTATGGTTTTATGGTATATTGTAAGAACAGATACCAATAATAGTGTAGGTAGCTACAACCAATTTTGCAACCTCAAATTTGCCCCAATTTTTTTCCTATTTTTTCCTTAAAAACTTTCATAAATGATTTTTATGATGAATGCCATTGTCCTTTCTTTTTAGCTCGATGGAACATAATGGCACAAAAAGATTGATTAATTTTTCTAATATTTTGGGCAAATTGGAAGGTTACTTAGTTGATTGAATAGGTTCAAATGCGTTATTAAACGTCCAGCACATAAGGTTCTCTAATAGTTACTTGGAAAAATTGTAATAAAACGTTTTACTTTTTAGTAAACAAGTTCTCTGGAGTAACAGGCGTCTACAAGCTGCAGAGTCGTGTACCATCAGGTGAGCCGCACGCTTGTTTGTCACCGACTTTGTTTGTGTTTTTTTGTGTCTGTCTGTTTGTCCGTCTTTCTCCGCAAAACAGAACGATGGACTGACATGATTTTAGTAGAAATAGTTGAAGAGATGGAGAGTAACATAGGCCACGTCTCTCATTCTGTCTCTTTTTAATGCGAGCGAAGCCGCGGGCCAAATAATAGTAGTCGTACCTTTAAAACTCATTAAGTTTGACATTGCAACCCATGAAGCCGCAAAGTCCCGAATTTGGTTGGAGTAACTTGATTTCCGAAGTTTGTAATGCGAATTCTTCTGCGCGTAGTTTTGTTTATCAGCTGGAGCAACATTGTTACGGAAAATAGTATAATAGTGTTGTGAAATGCATAGTCTTCATTTAGATATCCGTAACAAAAGTTTTGACTTTCGTATGGAGCGATGGTAGCTCTGTGAGTGATATCATTTGCCTTTTGTTTGGACGTAGGTCTGATTACGAGCGCGACTATATATCACTTACGAAGTTTACGAGGCATTCCATTTATGAGCATTCCATCACCGGACAACAAGGCGCGGCGAGGGGTTTCATCCATACACTAGTATTATAATATCTGTGTCCATATGTTGTTGGCCCTTATTACGAAGCGATTTGCTTCCACGTTCATTATGCGAACAGCTAAGGAATGGAACTCCTTGCCAAAGTCTGTTTTTCCGGACAACTACAATCTGGACATCTTTAAGTCAAGAGTGAACAGACATCATCTAGGCGTTACATTCTAGACCTCATCGTCACTTTCCATCAGGTGAGATTGTGGTCATGCATTAGCCTATAGTTAATAAAAAAAAACGTTTTTTTTATTCCATGTGCGCGCATGTTTTTTAATCCATCTACCATTAGCTTGATAGTGGTATCCCTCAATCGTGAAAGACAGTGCAAGATTCGGATAGTTTGTCACATCGTAGATACCCCCAATTTTTGAGATAAGTTCTGAACGTGTAATCATGGAGCTAGTTGGTCAGTTTCCCCGATAAAGTCATTTGAAGGTCAGATAACTGTATTTTAATCGTAATTAGTAGACTTTAAGTATTGGATCAAGTTTCAAGTATACCCGGGCTTCAAAGCAATGACTTTGTACGCAACTGGGATTCATATAAACTGAGATTAGGTGACAGAAGAATACAATGTTGCCGATTGTCAAAAACAATTGATACCCGCGTGTACATTTGGTAGTGACCCTGTCTCGTTCAATCTCCAACTTGGATTAATATTCGTGTGATGAACACTTGTGATTATTTAAAGTCTGGTATCCATAAATCATACGGAACCCGATAAATATTTATGAGATGTATGAATTTATTTATCGACAATTTATCACCTGTAACGCAGTTACATCCCTATGACTTAAGTAAGGCTGAATAATGAGAAAACTTTGCTTTGATACAGCAATGTGCCCCGATGTCGCGTTGCCTGTCCTCTGAGTGCAGGCTTATTCGCTAATAAACGGAAAATTGCTGCAAAACTTTCAGTTTGCTTTTCCGGTCTACTGAACACAGCCATTGATTTTCTTTACTGTACATAGTGACCTTTTGAATAGGCGTGGAACTTCTCGAAGGCATTATCCTAATGAACACAAACATGTTTCCTCAAGGAACATAGGATGTTATCTAAAAAAACAGCTTCTCATACAAAACGTGAAATACTGACCGTGGGAGAGCCATGCTTCGGCATGAATGGGCCGGCTCTGGAGTCCCAATCCGGGGGAAAGTGGGGTTTAAAGGTTGGTAGCGCACACACCAATGACTTCCACTTGTGGATCCATTGGTGTTGCCGCCTGTCTATGGGCGGCGGCAATCACTTAGCATTATCACCTAATGCTAACCGATTGCCGCCGCCCATAGACGGGTGTCTATGGGCGGCGGCAACACAAATGGATCCACAAGTGCGCTACCAACCTTTAACCCCACTTCCCCCGGATTGGGCCTCCGGTAAACACAGCACCGGTTTTCTGTAAGACCGTGGTGGTATCACTCCAGAGCCAGCCCATTCACCGTTTGCTCGTCTGCCACCTCATCATTTCAGCCAATAGACGTCCACTGCTGGACATAGGCCTCCCCCAATGTTCTCCACACAGATCGGTCCTGTGCCTCCCGCATCCAATGGATTCCCGCGATCTTCAATCCTCCCTCCTCCTGTGGACTTAAGGACTTAAACGGGCTGATGATGATGATGATACAACAACAGCAACAGATAGTACAATAAGGCGGTCTTATCGCTTGTAGCGATTTCTTCCAGACAACCTTTGGATAGAGGAAATAAATATCGTATTCGTCATAAGGGAAGGCAGTGCAAAGTAATTCAACAAATGAAATTGAGAATGGCAGAAATATACATATTTTATATATTAATAATATTATTATAACATAAATAATAATAAACAATACATACATACCCAATAATAAATACATAGATAATTTATAACAAAAATTAAGCTAAACATTTAAAGAAAAAAAATTTAGAGTAACTTTTTTACATTGCAATTTTTCCCCGCTATACAAAACCACGTTTTACTATCGCGTTAATCCAGCAGAGCTAACTTTAGTGAACTAACTGGTGGATGTCAGATGCAACTATGGTTGTAACTATATCGATGGTGCATCATAAATCATAAAATCATTTATTGCCCAAAATGTGGTGCAGTAGGTGGAAACATTAACAATGGCTCTCACAATTTGCCAAAGTTATAATGGCATGCAATAGAAAATATAAATGCAATAATTAATAATATAAAACAACAAATTAGTACATTTTACGTGTCGTTACGTACATCGCATTTGTAATTCTGCAAAAAATCGAAATAATTAAAGAAAGCCGCTTTCAATAACCACTAACTAAAACGTGTAAAATATAACATTTTACATCAGTACTCGAGAAAATATGTTATCGCTGTTAAAATAAATCACCTTGCTTCACAAATTGCATCAGCTGATTACTTTTTTATGTGATAGGTGGCAGAGGATCGCGGGAATCCATTGGATGCGGGAGGCACAGGAGGAGGGAGGATTGAAGATCGCGGGAATCCATTGGATGCGGGAGGCACAGGACCATGTCCAGCAGTGGACGTCTATTGGCTGAAATGATGAGGTGGCAGACGAGCAAACGGTGAATGGGCTGGCTCTGGAGTGATACCACCACGGTCTTACAGAAAACCGGTGCTGTGTTTACCGGAGGCCCAATCCGGGGGAAGTGGGGTTAAAGGTTGGTAGCGCACTTGTGGATCCATTTGTGTTGCCGCCTGTTTATGGGCGGCGGCGGCCACAAGTGCGCTACCAACCTTTAACCCCACTTCCCCCGGATTGGGCCTCCGGTAAACACAGCACCGGTTTTCTGTAAGACCGTGGTGGTATCACTCCAGAGCCAGCCCATTCACCGTTTGCTCGTCTGCCACCTCATCATTTCAGCCAATAGACGTCCACTGCTGGACATGGTCCTGTGCCTCCCGCATCCAATGGATTCCCGCGATCTTCAATCCTCCCTCCTCCTGTGCCTCCCGCATCCAATGGATTCCCGCGATCGTCTGCCACCTATCACATAAAAAAGTAATCAGCTGATGCAATTTGTGAAGCAAGGTGATTTATTTTAACAGCGATAACATATTTTCTCGAGTACTGATGTAAAATGTTATATTTTACACGTTTTAGTTAGTGGTTATTGAAAGCGGCTTTCTTTAATTATTTCGATTTTTTGCAGAATTACAAATGCGATGTACGTAACGACACGTAAAATGTACTAATTTGTTGTTTTATATTATGAATTATTGCATTTATATTTTCTATTGCATGCCATTATAACTTTGGCAAATTGTGAGAGCCATTGTTAATGTTTCCACCTACTGCACCACATTTTGGGCAATAAATGATTTTATGATTTATGATGCACCATCGATATAGTTACAACCATAGTTGCATCTGACATCCACCAGTTAGTTCACTAAAGTTAGCTCTGCTGGATTAACGCGATAGTAAAACGTGGTTTTGTATAGCGGGGAAAAATTGCAATGTAAAAAAGTTACTCTAAATTTTTTTTCTTTAAATGTTTAGATTAATTTTTGTTATAAATTACCTAAGTATTTATTATTGGGTATGTATGTATTGTTTATTATTATTTATGTTATAATAATATTATTAATATATAAAATAAGTATATTTCTACCATTCTCAATTTCATTTGTTAAACTACTTTGCACTGCCTTCCCTTATTACGAATACGATATTTCATTCCTCTATCCAAAGGTTGTCTGGAAGAAATCGCTACAAGCGGTAAGACCGCTTATTGTACTGTCTGTTGCTGTTGTTGTATTATCATCATCATCAGCCCATTTAAATCCCCACTGCTGGTGCACGGGCCTCCCTCAACACATGAGGGGTAATTGCCATACTCACCACGCTTGGCAGACGGGTTGGCGAGGGTTTTGATATAAATGCAGAGTTTTCCTTCTCTGGGTGCTGATGATCATGCCAGCAGCTTAACCTTAGTCGCCTTTTACGACACCTCGGTAAGAGTGAGGGTGGCCTATTCTACTCTGCCGGGACCACACGGCAAATGTTGTATCATGCTTGTATTTTATTTTTGTGCAATACCTAAAGAATATCTATCTATCTATCTATCTTATTCGACACCCCCGAGAGCATTATCTTCTGAAAATTAATAAATCACCACGAAGTGACCATTAGTATCCATTTTGTTGCGGTGTGTCGCCGAGAGCGATAAACTGTGAACGACTAGCGCTTCGGCTTAAAGCGAACTTTTCTCATTAATTCATGATGCGCTTTGGTCACATTGCGCTAAACTGGGTGTAACTGTAATAATTAAATAAAGTACCTAATTTAAATATGCGAGTTAAAAGGTAGTTACGAGGATAAAACACTGAAAGGATAATACATCGAATCAAAGCACGCAACTCTTGGTTTATCAAATCTATGAGCGTATTTATACTAAGTATTCGCTAGGCAATGAGGGAAAACATCTTGAGGAAACCTGAACGTTATGGATAGTTTCTTAATTAGTGAGATTTTTTTTCTGTAACTTGAATCATGATCCAGTTGATCTGGATTGGCAGTCGCTCAATTGTAATTTCAAGACTCTAAATGGATCATGTTCTAAGCTTATTCCGCGCACCGAAGTAACAGATTTGATCTGCTGAGATGATGATCATAAATGAAATGTTGTTATCTATCAAAGTATAATGCAACCTAAGTTTAGTAGATACCTTTTGTGTAGTTTTAGTTGTATGTACATCTTTTTAGCGATGTGTTTCTTAGGCGCATCGTGAATAATGACAAAAGTTTGGTTGACGTTTTAAAGCTGGACTATAGTGTATACCATTATTGCTATCATATTCACTTTTTAGCAATTTCAATATCCACGAAAAGAAAACCGATATCGAAACTGTATGTATTAAAGCTATAAACAATGAAAATGATCTAGTTCCTATTAGCTTGCTGCCCCAATTTGGTTGGTTAAAAAAGGAGATTTCTTTTCGCTATTTCGGTGGCTTCATGACCACCAAAATAGCAAAAAGAAACCTTCCTTTTTAGCAGCGCGGATTATCAAGAAAAAACAATTAATTTTAACTTACGTCGTCTGACGGACCTTGCATGACCATGAATTCATGAGAATTTTATTTAAAATCAATTTATTATACACCGTATTTTTTGGAATAGCCGAGAAACTTCTCGAAGGCATCAAATTAATTAAAAGTATCATTTTCCCCCAAGGGAATGATAGTTTTTATGCTGTTTTAGTTATTTTGATGCCAAATATTGTATTACAGCAAAGTAGCTTCACATTCATAGATAAAAATAATTTAAATCTTTTTGCAAAGAGTAAAGTTAATTGAAATAATTAAAACGCAAACAAAAAATACTTTGACGCTACGTTACGTATCGCGTCGTCACCGCTTGCTATTAAGGTTAAGGTTTTATTTTTTAGCTACTAAACCGGATATATTTTAAACAATTCCGGGACTACAACCTCTCGGCAAACACTTATACTATTTATTAAATAACCATCCAAAAATTTTGGATCCAACGCGTACGCAAAAAATTGCAATTGCAACACGCAATATTTCGCGTACAAAAACGGACCCAAAATTTGTGCATGGTTATTTAATAATTAGTATAAGTGTTTACCGAGAGGTTGTAATCCCGAATTGTTTACTATAGATGCAGTTTAATAACTTTTTTTTATTATTATTTCCTTTATTTTATTTTGTGTAACAATTAAACTGTATGGCTTGGTATGATGATGACACAACATTGTATGAAAGTTTGGCGATTAAAAAGAGTAAATGGCGAGTTTTTTTCCGGATCTTCTCGACCAGAAACCACTTTCCGAGCCGGTGGTAGAATCGCATTGTCTTTATTTATTTCTTTAGTATATTTTATGTATCAATATATATATGCTTGAACATGTAAATTATACATAAATACTTATAAATAGTTTTAAGTCATTCAAATGTATGACGATTTGTAAGGGCCGTGTACAAGCCTATGCAAATAAAGAATTATTTGATTGATTGATTGAAAAAACTAAAAATTAAAATCGATTGGCGTCGCTAGTGTGCCCGTACAAAGGTGTTTAGATGATGTATGAATGTTCTTTTTTCGTTAATCTGGTAATTTACCAACATTGAAGCAATGGCCATAATGGCCTTCGTAGCCAATAGGAGAACCAGACCATGTGAATTGCATGTTCAGAGTAATCGTAACAATGTTTTTTCGCAGAAATTCTGAAAAACCATTGGTGCATTCATGGACCCAATGTTTTAAATTCGTGTATAAAGAGACAATTAAAAAACTATATATGGCATTATGCTATGGGGGAATAGCACATATATTGAAAATCTCTTTCTGATGCAGAAAAAACTGATAAGAATAATAGCCCAAATAGATAACACCCAATCTTGTAAACCATTTTTCATAAAACTCAATATACATACCTTACCATGTTTATACATCTATGATATTTGCATATTCACTTTTAAAAATGAAGACAATTTCATCAAAGTACAAGACACTCACAATAGAAACACTAGACATAAAAACAGATTTTATCTACCACCATACAGAATAAAAATGCTCAATAGCAGCCCTTACTACATGGCAGTGAAAATATTTAATAAACTCCCTTCACATATAAAGGATGAAAGTGAATTTAAAGCATTCGTGAAAAGTTAAGATCCTTTCTTTTAGGGAATATTTAACACCAAACAGATAGTACTAAATTCTCATTATTACCAAAATATTACTTGTATCATAATTATTACTACAACATTCACTGATTCATTATATTCAGTTAAATTATTTAATAGATGTCATATATTGTATTGAATAATCAGATTATCTATTATTATAGTATAAATAATTAGAAATAAGAACATTTGATAAATATAATAAATGTTAATATAAATTGCAATACCTGCAAAAGGTCATTGAGTGTAAGCTACATTGTACATAAATTTTGACGACCCATTTGGAACAGTGGTAGTGAACGCTGCCTCTGGTCCAAGGGTTGCGGGTTCGATCCCCGCACAGTACAAACATTTGTGTGCATGAACATGTCTGTTTGTATTGGTCTGGGTGTAATCTATATATTATAAGTATGTATTTACAAAAGAAAAGTATTATATGTATGTATTTGTAATCCCACTGTTGATTCTGATATCCGTAACACAGGTGCTTGAGCTACCTATCTCGGAGTCAGATCAATGTATGTGATGTTGTGAAATATTTATTATTTATTTAAATTTAAGATCTTGTACTACTCAATCTGGCAATAAATTTCTGATTCTGATTTTGAACTAAAACACCTTTTTGGAAAGAACAAGACTCTAAACCTAAGTTTAATAGGTCGCACGTGACTAATAGCATATTCTGACTAGCGCTAAAGCGCAACTCGAATTATTAAGAGAAAAGTTCACTTTGACGGTATGTCACGTAGCGCCGTCACCGTCCGCAATTAAGCACAAAAGGAATAGCAAATGGTCATTGTATGAATGTGCCTTCATTATGACGATGGTTGTGAATAGTCATTGGAGCTGTGAACTGATTTGGTATCTTATACGCCGTATTCTATTTATGCAATTTTGTCATAACTAATGGTAAAATTGTAAAAACGCCGTGTGGTCCCGGCAGAGTAGAATAGGCCACCCTCACTCTTACCGAGGTGTCGTAAAAGGCGACTTAGGTAAAGCTGCTAGCATGATCATCAGCACCCAGAGAAGGAAAACTCTGCATTTACATCAAAACCCTCACCAACCCGTCTGCCAAGCGTGGTGAGTATGGCAATTACCCCTCATGTGATTGAGGGAGGCCCGTGCCCCAGCAGTGGGGACCTAAATGGGCTGATGATGATGAATGGTAAAATTCCTATAAGATAGTGATTTTGAAAGCAAGATCGATGGTAGCTCAGTGGTTCAGAACGCACCTTCTTTAAAGGGGGTCGGGATTCAAATTCGAGCATGCACCTCTGGATTTATCAAACCCATGGGTGTAGGTCTACCATTTGTTCGACGGTGAGGGAAAACATCGTGAGGAAACCTCCAGGTTTCGGATAGTTTCTGAAACGTGTAACCATGATTCAGTTAGTCTTGTTCCCCTGTTAAAAGGGTTGCGAAGGTCAGAAGGAAGTCGATTTATTGTAATTATCAGAGTCCCCCATCAAAAATCATGATCCAAGCTTACCCTGATCTCCAGAGTGATAGCTTTGGATGCAACCAGGAATCACACGCTAAGATGATAGTGTTTTTTTAGATTTCATTTGTAGGAAAATATGATGAAATCATGTTTATTTTCAGCAGTATAACGCCTTTTACCCTCAAAATGCTAACAAACGATTAGAAGCAAAAAAGTGACGTGAGTGTGACGAATGTAAGTGACGTCACTTTTTTTATACTGGGCATGCTCGGACATAACACAGATCTTAAGAATCTTAAGAGTGAACAAGCATCTTTTAGGCGAACGCGTATCATCCTAGACCTCATCGTCGCTTTCCATCAGGTGCGATTTTAGTCAAGCGTTAGCCTATTGACCAAAAAAATATCTTTATTTAGTATTTGGCAAGTAGCATTGAACCGTTTAGACCCTTGTAATACTTAAACTGAGAAACCAAACCGTGTCAATCACAGTTACTCATTCAGAACAATCTAAACAATATTTATCCTAACAAAAAGTTTACATAACTTTAAGCTGAACTTTGACCATTGCATAAAGCTAACAAGTAGGTATTCGTAATACTTGTTTAGCAAAATATAACTAAGCAAACCAACATTCAGATTAACATCAATTCAGTACGTTGTCTCATATGACAAGATCAACGGTTAGCCGGTGGTACGTCCATCATTGGTGTTCCTTCGTCATCATTTCAGCCTATAGATGCCCACTGCTGGACAAAGGTCTCCCCAATGTTCTCCACGCAATCGATTCTGTGCCGCCCACATCCATTGGATTTCCACGACTCCTCGCAATGTAAAAAGAGATGTTTATAGAGACTCAGTATATTGGCTCTCCTCAGCCTGATGGTAGGCAAGAGAAGAGGCCAAGTTGCAAGTTGAAGCGTCGTTGTCAAGGCATCACCTCCGTTAGCACCGCCATACCTACTGTCCCGCGAGATACTTCTTCACGCTTCGTTTGAAGGAATCCATATGGATTCCTTCAAACGAAGGTGGAAATACATGCGCCGGCAACGAGTTCCATTTCTTTATGGTGCGGCTAAAATAGGAACTGCCAAATTTCTGTAATGCCTTGTACCTAAGTTGTGTATTTTGTGCAATAAAATATATCTATTTATGTATCTATCTACTCTGCCGGGGACCACACGGCCTCCCTCATATGCCACCCTCACTCTTACCGAGGTGTCGTAAAAGGCGACTAGGGTAAAGCTGCTAGCATGATCATTAGCACCCAGAGAAAGAAAACTCTGCATTTATATCAAAACCCTCGCCAACCCGTCTGCCAAGCGTGGTGAGTACGGCAACTACCCCTCATGTGATGGAAGGAGGCCCGTGCCCCAGCAGTGGGGACTTAAATGGGTTGACGATGATGATGATGATGTATCTATCATAGTCGTTCCTTTCTGACATGTGGCGAACAATGTGAAGTGTAACTCTAATCCTAACCAAACCCCCTGGGGAGGCCATTTCAGCGCAATCGCGGTCAAACACCCCACAGCCAGGACTGAACTGTACCATCATTACCAAAACCCCTGGAAATGTCCAACTCAGCGCAGTCGATGTCAGATACCAATGGAGAACAAGACTAAGATAAAGACAACGATCTAACATAACATAGCATGTTATACACCTCAGTTACCGTGCGAGAGCCACGCTTCGGCGTGTATGGGCCGGCTCGTCCTGAGTCATACCACGGCCTCACAGAAAACATGAAGCAGCACTGTGCTGTGTTTCGCTGCGTCAGTGAGGGTACCGGAGGCCCATTCCGGGGAAAGAGGGCTAAAAGGTTGGCAGCGTACTTGTGGCTCCACTAGAGTCGCGGGTGTCCATGGGCGGCGGCAATTGCCTACCATCACGTGATCCGTCTGCTCGTCTGCCACCTATTACATCAAAAAAGTTCTGTTATCCGCCGCAATACAGGCATTTTATGAAAAAATCCTCAGGACAAAATGGGTAAAAGCCGACCCAGAGGATATTATTTCCTTCTCAGTATTTGAGACTGGTCTCGCCCCCGACGTTGGCTCTCCGCCACACGTACAGATCGCGATTACATTCGGCTTAAACCTGACTTAGTAATAGCCCAGACTGCCTCGGTGGCGCAGTGGTTAGTGGGTCGCACTTTAAAGCGACGGCTGCGCTTGGGGTCCCGGGTTCGATCCCCGGGTCGGGCCAAAATTTGTACCTGAATGTTTCTGTTAAGAAAATCTGTGACAGGCTGGAGTTGGCGGTCTTGTACCCCCGTGCCTCGGAAAGCATGTTAAGTCCTTCGCCTGATCCCTCTTCGGACGTGTCACAGTGGTGTCCCATCGAAATATGAGGATAAGGGAATAGAGAGTGCACTTGCGTCTGCGCAAACACTTGTGCACTATAATATGTCATGAGTCGATGGCCGATCTCTGAGATTGGCCGCCATGACCGAAACATCGGTTTGGATGACATTATTAATAGCTGATTTTATTTAACACTTTCTAAATTTAGATGTACCTCTCTCTCTCTGATTTAAGAGCGACGCTCTTGTCGGTGCAGTAATCTCCATTCCTCTCTTGACTATGCCAGTACATTTAATTCCTTGTACGAAATGACATTTGCTTTTTCGAGATTTCTACCATGTACTTTATTTTTGAGTTTCCGATATTTAGGCACTGTTGCAAGCGCCATGGTCACGGAGTAACTGAAGTTTTGCGGGTTAGATGTCACTGGCAGACAAAACGGTCTACCCTCCTTCGCAGTCTTTTACTACGCGCACCTGTGGTACCACTGTTCACTAACTCACTATTTTCTCGCACCTGTTCTCGACACACAACACTCACAGTATCTGGCCGCGAAATTACTCTATGATTAGTTACGGTACTTGTTACTTGTTTAGGTACGGTTATTACATTT
Organism: Marasmia exigua; assembly: GCA_019059595.1. NCBI lineage: Eukaryota > Metazoa > Arthropoda > Insecta > Lepidoptera > Crambidae > Marasmia > Marasmia exigua. The sequence goes on from CM032476.1 coordinate 5,602,380, forward strand.
TCGAATCACTGAATTTTTGTACTTTGTAATTTCAATCGCTTCCCTGACCAGTCTTGGTATATAGTGGCGTTCTGTCGAAATTATCTGAGGGTTATAAAACTCTATCCCGTGATTTGGTCCCGATTCCAACAAATGTTCTGCGATTGCTGATTAATTCTCGTAAAAATAAATAACTATTGTAAAGTTAGTGCTCATGAAAGTTTAAAACAATATATTTGCTCTCTTTTTTTCCTCTATTCCTTCCATTATTATTTTTATGAACATATCATGTCGCACTTGGTGTCCCATTATATTGTAGATGTACCTACTAAAAATGAAATCATTGCCAGCGTCTTAAGTTTAAAAAAATCTGTTTTCTTAACACATCCACTGGGCAATAACTATGTGTGGTAAAGCACCACACAATTCCATACATTACCTAACAATACCTAAAACGTCACAATAGTACTTCTATAGGTTTTAACGATGGTAGCTCAGAACAAGCCTCCCAGATCGTGGTTCGAATGCGAGCATGCACCCCTGGATTTTTCAAATATATGTGCATAGTTCTACAATTAGCTCAGCGGTGAGGAAAAATATCGTGAGGAAACCTGAACGTTTCGGGTAGTTTCTGAAAAGTGTAAGCATGATTCAGTTGGTCTGGTTCCCCTGTAAAAGGGTTGCAGAGGTCAGACGGCAGTCGTTTTATTGTAATCAGTGGCGCCACGGACGGACAATTTCCAAACTCTGGCCCAACCCGGGGATCGAATCTGGGACCTCAAGCGCAACCGTCGCTTTAAAGTGCGAGGCACTATGCACTGCGCCAACGAAGCAGTCAAATACAATAGCAATAAGTTCTGTAACCATTTGTGCAATAAAGAATATTTATGTATCCATTGTTCGATTGGCATAGTAACACTTTTATGGGGTACTAGCTTATTATCTTAATCTATGACACTAGCTGACGATAGTAAGCAAGTAAGTAAATAAATGGATTTTTGACACAAATTATTACATGACATTGACCAAAAAAAATAGAAATAGGTAGGTATAGTTATTTTTTGTTATAGTTGGCTGACGAGCAGACGGACCACCTGATGGTAAGCGAAAACCATACAAAACAACTGGCCAAGTGCGAGTTGGACTCGCCCATGAAGGGTTCCATAGCAGCAAGTACGATATCACTTGATTGTAAAATAATTGATTTGACTAAATGGAAGGTAAATAAATGGTTTACGGTGTATAACGTATTAAAAAAATCTACTTACTAGATCTAGTTCAAACCAATTTTCGTTGTTAGTTTTCATAGTAATGTATATCATATATATTTTTTAGCTTTAAAATTGTTTTATTTTAGAAGTTACAGGGGGAAGGGGGGCACATTTAACCACTTTGGGAGCGTCTCATGTGCCAAGTATTTTGTTTAGAAAAAAAAATATTAGAAAGCTTAACATCATTTTAAAGACATATCCATAAATATCCCACACGTATGGGTTTTTTAAAATAAAATAATTTCATTTTTTGAGTGTGGGGATTGTTTTTTATTTTCCTATTTTTTTGTAAAAATCGTAATGCGGTTAAGAAAATACATCTATTTACCAAATTTCAATAGAACAGTTCTTATAGTTTCGGAAAACAGTGGCTATGACAGACAGACATGACGAATCCATAAGGGTTCCGTTTTCTGTCATTTCGCTATGGAGCCCTGAAAACAATGTTTTTGCGATATATATAGTATGATGACAAAATATCTCGTCAAGAAAATTAAGCACCTGGAATGAAATCCGACACCCTCCACTCTTGAGCTCAGAGTTGCAATTTGTTTCTACTGTTCTTTAGTGAGGAAATACAACATTTAATATTTTGTTATAATATTTCATCCAGAAAATTATCCTCTATCTACACAGGCTTATCTAGACTTGTCCTAGTTTGTAAGGCATCCGGGATTAAAATAAGCCAAACGTCCAGTAAAATCTCCGCCTTTTGCTTTTGCTTTGCTGTTATGAAACTAAAATATTGTTATTACAATGTATCAAGACGGCAATTAACACGATATTTATTATGTGATACAACATTGTGTACTCACATATTTGGCTCGACGTTTCGGCTACGTTACAGTAGCAGTGGTCATGAGCGGACTAATACATCGAGGTTATAATGCAACGCGAAAATCTAAAAAACTAAATAATTTGTTGTTAGATGAGATATCAATTTTCTCAAAATTTATAGTACAGTCAAAGAACAAAAAGGTTCGTCAGTTTTCAAATTGATTCTTTTAATATGCTATGAGCACTTATTACCTTTCGTAAATTTGTCAGAGTAATAGCTGTTGCACAAAAAAATATGCTTAACTGTTAAATCCGAAAGTTCAGATTTTCTTGTAGCAACATACCTCCATCCTTTTGATGTAAAAATGTAGAAAATTTAAAGAAGGTTGGCAGATTTTTTTAACACGGTATGTTGGTATAACTGATTCTTGCCGTGCAAGCGAAAATTTACCTTAAGGTGACGAACCTTTTTATTCTGTGTACCGTCCTTACAATCCTCCTCATCTTTGCGCGCAATGCCAATTGCGTCTAAAGCTGTCGCTTTGGAGCCCGGGGTAGGTGGGGACATCAGGTAATTACAACTAAACAAATGCCGACTGACCTTCGCAACCAGACTGAATTATGGTTTGAGAAACTATCCGAAACGTGCAGATTTCCTCATTTATAAATAGTACAAATCACACAATACTTATAATTAATCAAGACGGGAACTAACACGATATTTATTATGTCATACAACATTGTGTGCTCACATATTTTACTCGACGTTTTGGCTACGTTACAGCAGCCGTGGTCACGAGCGGACTGAGTCCGCTCGTAGTTATAATGCAACGTGAAAATTTAAAAAACACAATACTTATTAACAAATACGAAACACTTTACGTGATTTCGAATACCAATCGATAAATAGATACTCTTTATTTCACAACATACAAGACTTTTAAGCTAGTTATAATATAGAGATAGAATTATTGAATATTTGACCAATGCCCTTTAGTTCACGGAAATGCCCAGTGCACCTACCAAAACTAGTTCCATTAAAACCTGCCAATTGCCTCAGAATTCCATAACCACTATTAATTAACACTTAACGTATACTTTCGCTTAGCATACGGAAATTCAAACTGCAAGTGTGTTGTATTTTGCCAATCGCCCAAATTCCATAACCACTATTTGGCTTACACCTAAGGTGTACTTTCGCTTAGCAGATGGAGATTCAAAATGCAAGTGTATTGTGTAACGGATTACGCGATGCCTTCCGTCTGGCCGGTATTGACATTGGCCTGTTGTACAACTTTCTCCAATACGTGGAGCGTTTATAGTTAACGTAATTATTGGTAATGCGAGTTTGTGACGTAGTTTTTAGTTGTTGGACATCCTGTTGTTGTGAATCTGGATTTTTATGCATATCAACTCAGGAGCTCCATTCTCGTGATGTGATATTTTGTCACAGAATATAGACAAGTCTGTCACCATACGATATTTATCGCAAAAACAAAATAGTTTTTTTGTTAGAGGGGTCTTGAATGAAGGAATGATCTTTATTGTTCTACACTGAATGATCTTTATTGGCTTACAATAATTACAAATGCACTAATTCCCGCTCTAGATTCTCTGTGTCGCGGGATCCGTGTTTTACATTCAATATACAAAATTCAGATTATGGAAAATAACAAAAGTTACTACAAACAAAGGCAAAAAGAAAAATCATAAATTAGATAAAAATAAGAGATAATAATAAATATAGAATATGAAAATGTGTGTATAAGCTTCTATGTGTGTAAGTGTGTGTGCATGAATGATTTGTTAGTGTGTTGGTTGCGCATTTTTGGATGATTAGTATTGTATGGGTTTTTATTATAAAAGTAATTTACGATATAAAATAGAAAACTGTTTTCTATTTTAGTATAGTTAACATTTAAGAATTGAGAGCCACACTTGCTGAGAACACTTTTGGATTTATATCTAGTAAGTAGAGCTACATCTAATACATTATTAATTTCGGCCTATAAATAGAGAAGATATTATTCCGAATTCCAATCTACATTTCTTCTGCTTCCATTTTAATCTTCTTGGAAACCTCTGGCTTATTTTTATGTTATCTAGAGCAATTCGGTGGAATTTAAGCGTATCAGCAATAATGAATAATTGACGTACTCTCATCATCATACCAGACTCTTTGTAGAAAAAAATCAGTACCGTACCAACTTTTCTTTCTTCACTCTTGAACTCGCTTACCCCAGTGGTGGTCAGTTCCTAGCCGAGTAATGCATATAGGTGTGTTCTATGCCCGATTGATCAGGTAATTAGGTTGAATTGATTGCCGCTCGAGCCTGCGTAAGTATGCAATTTCCTCAACGAATCCAAAGTAATTAGGTCTATTGCAGATTGCCTAGATGGCATTGCACAGCGTTGCCAAAGAATCAAGTGTCTGTGATTTGCCTGGTTACATAGCCTGAAAATTGGAACAGTAATGCAAGCATGGGTACACGGTTCATTAACTGGCGAAATGTACTCATCCAAACGTACCTGTTTCTTTGGTGTGCCACAAACATACTCGTTAGGTATCTAAATTTGTTTTTCACGCATACTTTGGAGCAGGTAGAGGCTAAAATTATGTTTGTTTAATTTTTTTTTAGGACAACCACCAAAGCATTACACCTTACAACATTTTATTTATAAATTACATTAGTTACTTATTGTTGGGGTACTTAAAGGATGCCACGGCATGCACTTGATCAATTAATCGGTAATCTACTGTTGGTAATTGCAGTAACTTATGTAGTCTGTAATATCATATGTTTCGACTGTCACTGACAAAATTTTGTTCTTAATTTCCCTTAGAAATTAATAACAAAAAAGAATTACAATTGGTACCTAGCCATATATGTATCATTAACATACAAATTATAATATTTAAGTATTAAAATTTAAAAATATTATGTCATTATAGCAATTTAACTGTGCTAATAATATTAAAATTGTAAAACTAATTACCAAGAAATAAAGCGACAAAAATAATAGTCTTATTTTTTTTTATCAGTGACTGCTACTGGTGTTGCCCGTGGCGAACACATAATAACTCTGCCAGTGTCGAGTGATTAGAGAGACACGTTATTTTTATGGTTATTGACCGGTGTGGCGAGTTTAAATCCTTTTAATATTTATTTTAATTGAGTTTTGCACCAAACACCATCTAAAACCAAGACAGAACAAAACATACACAAAGACACAATATTAAAGGGAGATTCTCATGTAAAATTATTAGTCTATTTATAACTGTCTGTTTAACCTCTGCTTACTAAATCAATTTTATAAAGCAGATTTCATTTTTTTTTCGAAAATGTTGTGAAACATGCTCTACATATAATACCATTTTAGCTAACAAAGGTTTATTGAACAATTATGAATAAAAGCCCTTTGTTTTGTAAAAGTAACTGTGCCTATAACCTTTGATAATCATGAACAATACGACAAAAAAATATTAGCATTTTTATACGCTTTCCAAATAAAAAAAGAGAAAAAAGATGACCCATATTTTCTTGTTATAATTAAATATGTGTATTTATTGACACATTTATTTTTTAAATTATTAATTGCCGTAAGTGACGTAGTCCTGAGACTCAACGTATCGTGATGTCGTTGCTATACGTCCAATAAAAAAATTTGGTGACTTTAAGTTACTTACTGTCACACTGTCATCATTTTGTCTTGTCATTTTATGAACAGAAATTTTACTTTTTTTTGCTTTAATCAACATGAACAAAAGTCATGCCGAGTGATGACGTCACATGATAATTTTTACATTTTTTTTTCCATTAATATCTGTTTAAAAATTCTGAATTTATTTTTCTTAAATTTCTATGAGTCTAATCTAGAAATGGTATGTTACATTTCAGAAAATGTTTTTTGTCGTATTGTCCATTGGTGGTCGTACAGACGGAAATAGGTGAATGTAACGTATTTCTATTTTTTAAAACCCGTTTAATTAAATTTTGATTGAGGAAACTGGACAACTAGGCTGGCTGCTTATAGATATTTATTTTTCATGTTAAAAATCTAATTTAAGGTGAGTAGGTTAATCTACCAACTTTTATTTTCCTGCCTACCAATTTCTATCCACTTTTAGCACTTTTTTGACGATGGACTGTATATCAATCTGCCTGTGAGATGCTCACAAAAATTATTGATATTAGCAAAACAATGTATTTTCCCGTTCATAAGACATGAGACATTACGACAAAAAAGAAAATAATAATATATCAAAATTAGTAAAAAAAAAAGTATAAAAACATAAACAATATAAAAGAGACTGGTCCAGCCGTCGATCCTCAACACACTTCATCTATCAAATTTCAGATTTTAAAGTTGACAAATTTACTAGACTGTGGTAGGTGCTTCATCAAATTTGTTTTTTTTTTAATTCCATTATCTTTATTAACGTCTTGTTTGTAATAATAACATGTTGTATACACCATTCTTTAATTATATTTTATTTATTTATTTCTTGCACCATATATATACAATATACAAGTTACATAAATATCATACATAACTATCGCAATACATGGACCCTGTAATGTAAGGGTATGGCAAGAGTTTTATTTTTTTTTTTTTTTATTTTTTTTTTATTTATTTATTAGGTCTATCAACTATTGTTACAATGTCTCTTAAGTCTAGCGGACACATGTTTGTAGGAATCAAGTTATTGCACAATAGATTTACAGATAAACACAGCATGCACAGTAACAATTCGTACGAATACAGATAATAAATATTAAAAAAAACACTTATACATACACAAAAAAATAATTAAATGTTTAAAAACCAACAGTTTTTTTAAAATAAACCGTACCTATTACATTTTTGTTTTAATTTAAACAATTTTACTCAAGGAGATTTTCATTAATGCACAACCTACTTATCAAGATCATGGTTCTGATCTCAGAGATCTTAATTTTTTTCTAAATTGAAAGATTGAGTCCCAGTGGATATCCAAAAAGTCACATTTGTTGTACAGTTTACAAAGACGTGGAATAGGGGAGCTAGCACCGAAAAGTGTTCGACGTTGTGGCGGGCATAATACCATATTTATTTTGTTGCGAGGATATCGGAAAGGAATTTTTAATTTAAACTTACTTAAGAGTTGAGGGCAATCGATCATATTTCTGAAAATTTTGAATAAAAAAGTTAGGTCTAGAATGTCTCTACGCTCATCCAAGCCAACCATCCTGAATTCGGACAGTCTGTCACTGTAGGATCTAATGCTTTTGGCTTTACCTTCCGCGAAACATAAATGCCACATAAATCTTTTCTGGATTCGCTCCAATCTAAGCGTGTGACTTGCGTAGTGTGGTCGCCATACAACAGAACAATATTCTAATATACTACGTACCAAGCAATTGTATAATAGCACTTTAGTTTTGTAATTTTTGAAAGCCTTTGCGTTGCGAAGCACAAATCCAAGCGTTTTAGAAGCCTTAGTGACTATTTTGTCGATATGTGGAACAAATGTTAATTTTTTATCGAGTAGAACACCCAAATCTCGTATCGAATCTACTTCAGATAGGGGAGAGTTGCCGATCGCGTACTGATAATCGTTTGTACCATTGACTTTTCGAGTAAAGTTTATGATAAAACATTTACTAGTATTGAGGTACATGCTATTAAATCGGCACCAAGTGGCAAGGCTGTCAAGATCAGCCTGAAGCAAAGCCGAGTCTGTAGCCGTGTCAACAACCTTGAGAATCTTTAAGTCATCAGCGTACATGTATGGTTTCGAGTATTTGATTTGCTCCGGGATGTCATTTACGAAAATGTTGAAAAGGATAGGGCCTAAATGAGATCCCTGAGGAACGCCTGAGGTAACGCTGTATCTTTTTGATTGGTAACCGTTTGCTACGACGAAAAATGACCTATTCTCAAGATAGGACTTTAACCAATTGAAAAGCGATCCAGCAAAGACATATGATGCGAGTTTTGAAAGTAGAACATCGTGAGAAACTGTGTCGAATGCTTTACGGAAGTCAGTGTATATTACGTGAACTTGTTTGCCTTTATCCATGGCGTCAATAATATCCTCGATAAAAGTCACAAGATTTGTAGAAGTTGATCTGGCCTGGACAAAACCGTGTTGGTGGTCTGTAATAAATTGCTTGAAGTAGCCTTGGATAGCAGAACAGACAATGGATTCTAATATTTTGCCAAAGGTGCTAAGAATGGAGATTGGTCTGTAATTTTTAACGTTCCTGCTGTCACCACTTTTAAAAATTGGGACCACTTTTGCCACTTTCCATTGCTCAGGAAATACGCCAGAGTTCAAAGAGGAATTAAAAATAGTCAGCAGGGGAAACATCAAGGATTCTGAGCAGTTTCTTATGAAAAGTGGTGGTATCCCATCGGGCCCAGCTCCCTTGTTAGTATCTAAACTCTCCAGCCTCTGCGACAGTTGATCGTGGGTTATTTCTAAATTTACAAATGTTTCTGTACCTATGCTACTGACGATAGTCTCAGCGCTAGAGCTAGAGCTGGAGCTTTTATCATGGCTGACCGAGGAGAAAAAGCTACCAAACATATCACAGATCGAGGTTCCTTCGCCTGAAGATCCACTGACGTCTGTCATTGTAGCCGGCAAGCAGTTATGTGCGTTTTTCTTCGATTTCATGTAAGTCCAAAAATACTTTGGATTGCGTTTAACTTGATACTCTATATTTTCGATATATTTGTTATAACATTGTAACAGTAGTACATCGCATCGTTTCTTTAATATTTTCAATTCCAAGACATCCAAAGGGTTATTATACTTCTTAACTTTATTCCTAATATTTTCCTTTTCCTTTAGCCTGCGAATTAAGTTACGAGTGTACCAAGGAGGGAACGATGAATGTTTTTTTAGTGATTGTGGCACGTTATTGGATATGATTACATCAAGGTTATCTTGGAAGCTATTAACCATCTGGTTTACGTTCATGCAATTGTCGAACAATGATTTCCAATCTACTTTACCTAGGGCTTCATTGATTTTTGTGTAGTTAGCCCTGTGGAAATTCAAGATTTTATTATTGGGATTATTATGTAGATATGGCGTACAATTAAGTGGTAAAGTTATAACTAACGGGGGATGAAGAGGATCTATTTTACTCAGTCTCGTGTGACTCTCCATAACTTTGCAATCTATCACATTCGTAAACACCAAATCGAGAACTCTGTTACAGTTATTAGTAATGCGGTTTAATTGTTGAAGGCCATTTACATAATGAAAATCGACCAAAACTTGTGCCAACCCCGGTAGGCTGCTAGACGACTCACTCACCAAATTCCAGTCAATGCATCCCAGATTGAAATCGCCCACTATGAATTTCTGGGCATCACACTGTTCAAAGACTCCATTACAATTATCTAGGAAGGTTTCTACTAAAACTCTAGTCACAGGGGGTGGTAGATAGACGGCACATAGCAAGTACGTTTGGGTAGATTTGTTATGCTTAACATCAAATGCTATCCATAAGTCCTCAGCTGAGCTTTCATAAGAAATAATTCTTTTCGGGTAAAGTGACTTGCAAGCAGCCACCAAAACACCTCCCCCATTTTTTTTTGAGATGAACCCCCGGTTACTCTATCCCTCCTGAATGTAGAATACCGTTGGTCGAACAATTCTGTATCAAGTATGCTATCGTTCAACCAAGTCTCGGCCAAAACAATGATATCAAAATTACTATTGCAAAGATTTCTATAAAATTCTAGCGTTTTTGTCCGTAATCCCCTCACATTCTGATAATATACTTTGAGAGATTTGAACTTAGAAAACAAAAGACAAGATTACATGCAGCAAAATAAAATTAAAAATAATTAACACTTCATACAATTTTGTTTAAAGAGTCCGTATCTCTTATAATGATAAAGTCTCTATCGTCGTCCTTTCGTACAAATACTTTGCCGTTTCTGATCCATACGTATTTGTATTTCTTTTCCTTTGCTCTTAGTCTAGCGGCGGCGTGCAAGATCTTGTTACTTGGTGTAAGGTGCTCACTAACAAAAATAGGCGGGTGCCTATTTTTGTTAGTGACTATACTCAATACTACCGACATTGACTCTCTCACTCAGACCAATGTCGGTAGTATTGAGTTTATCTACCGGTGCTTTTTTTGATCTGTTATAATTTTTCACCGCTGCTAGAACTTGGTCGCGAGTATGTGAGGAGTTCAATTGCACCACAATAGAACGAGGACGCGAGCTTGTGGAGTCAATCTTGGCAATACGAGTGCACTTGATGATATTTTCAGGTTTAACGTCGCAACCGACGACCTTACACAATGAAGTCATCATATGTATGAGATTTTCTGATTTTTTCTCCGGCACACACTGAAGTTCAATATTGCTGGCTCTAGCTTGTTGTTCTAATTGGTCGACTCTGCCACTCAAGTTGGATATAGTAGAGCGAAGAGTAGTGTTTTCTTCGCGTAATTCTACCATTGATTTTAGTGTAGATTGGTGCTGATTCTTAATATCCTCATATTGAAGACCAATAAAGTTCAGAGACTCCTTCATCTCCGTCATCTCCTCCTTAAGTCCTTTTAACTGATTTCTCACGAGGGCGGCAAAGTTGTTGTTCATTTGTGACATTAATACTGCCATTTGAGAATTGAAGACGTCCATTACGATTTCGCGAACGTCGTTTCGCGTCACCGATGACCTTTCCTGAATAGGAGATGAGATTGCCTGGCGTTTGGTTGAACGTTTCGTGATGTTCTTCTCACTCGTGCCTGCAAGAGTCTCTGTGGGGGTGTGGATCAAGGTATCTTCCTGGTAAGTCTTTCTTCCTGTGCATTTGGGGCATTTCCATCTTCTATCGGTGACGGGTCCCTGTAGTCCAAGGCAATCCGGATGGTGAGCCAAGCCACATTCAGTACAGATGACACTTGTATCCCCCTCATTATTTGTGCAGCAGCCACATTGTGGTTTAGCTTTAGACGACATTTTCAAACGCCTATAACAACAGCCAAGACAGTAGGTATCCCACAAGAGAGATTGCTAAACGTAAGTCGCAGGCGCGTGCCTAATAAAGCCCCTTTCGCAAGTCTCCAAATTATGTAAGCAACGAGAAATAGGAAAAAAGTGTTTAATTTATTCGTAGTTGCTGCACGATAAGTAAAAAAAAAAATTTTTTTTTTTTCGACGTAGTCTCGAACCTGAATCTTTGAAGTACAAGATCGCACCAAAAACCAAAAAGCCAATTTGGCTACTGTGACATGTGCCAAATTTATTGTATATTGTAGAACCTGCGACAGTTGATCTATCAAGAGCGGGTACTTTTATTATTTTGTTACAATATTAAAGTTCGATGACGATGAATAGCACTAAACTTGTGTCACTGAGTTTATAAAACTAAGACTTTCACTTTCACTTAATTGGGTTTTTGATAAATTTATCCAGTCATTATGTAGCACTGCTTCTTCAGCATCACATGTTTATAAGTTCCAAAGTAAATTGTTAGGTTTATCACTGGGTTATGATTTAAATAGACGGAAAAGAAACAAACGTATCTGCACTGTACGACGTCAGACTGATTTTGGAGTCAGAGTTAAGTATTAGTTACAATACATTTTATGACAGATTACTACAACTACTTACTATCTATTATTAATACAATATTTTATTTATCCTAATACCTACAAGTGCTAATTTTACATCGAATAATTAAATTCAGACATGTTTTGTATTTATATAATGCAAATCTTTTTGTCATTGAAAAATTCTTCGACACTGTAGTATAATTTTCTTAAAAGTAATAGTTTAAGTGTTTTGCTGAATGAATTTATGTTTTCTTGGCATTTCAAATTGTTCGGTAGTTTATTGTATATTTTTATACATCTGTATTGTGGACTATTTCTGAACATTTCCATTTTGGGTATTGGAAGAGCTAAATTATATTTGCGTTAAGCATTATATTACCGTCTAGATAGCACTTTCATTAATTATGAACATTTTGCATGTATGGCAGTAATCTGTAATAATTAAATAAATTGTATAATTTTGGCATTTTTTAAATTTTGGACAGTTTTCTTTTAATTTAGATAGATAATATGCCTATGTATATATAAATCACCATTAGTCAGGGCGACATACTTAATAATTAGATGTAATGGAGATAATTACAGCTAAAGTCATCAGATCGTTTCTGAAAATAGGCGTAAATTACAAATTAGTAAGTAATAAATAGATAACGACGTTGCCATGTTTAAGGTGACGGGTGGCCCTAACTAGCCACGACAATCAATTTGAGTTGATAGCAACTGAACCGGATATCTTTTTAACAATTTGGAAGTTCGAGCGTTTCGGAAAGAATATACTATTTATTTAAAACTTATAATTAACTTTTTGATTTGTTTTTGAACTCAAAATTTGGATTAACGCTATAAGTGGCCGTTTTTGGCGGTAATTCATATTTCGAGTAGGAAGACCAACAAGTTAATCATAAGTATTGGATAAATAGTATAAGTTCTTTTCGAGATGCTCGAACTTCGAAATTATTAAAAAGATATCCGGTTTAAATGCTCACAATTTAAATCAAATGGCGTCGCTAGTGTCTTACCTGTCACCTTAAGGTGACGAGTAGGACACACTAGCGACGAAAATCGATTTAAATATTTTGCTACTAAACGGGATCTATTTTAAACAATTTCGGGGTTACAACCTCTCGGCAAACACTTATGCTATTTATTAAATAACCATGCACAAATGTTGGGTCCAACGCGTACGCTAACAATTGATTTACGCCAAAAGCGGTCACTTTTGGCATGATCAATTTTTTGAGTACAAAAAAATATATATATACATGTCGAATTGAGAACCTCCCTTTTTTGAAGTCGGTTAAAAACAGATCCAACATTTGTGCATGGTTATATAATCAATAGTATTAGTGTTTGCCTAGAGATTGTAACCCCGAAATTGTTGAAAATAGATCCGGTTTAGTAGCTAAAAATTGAAATCGATTGGCGTCGCTAGTGAGCGCTACCCGTCACCTTAAGGTGATACTGCAATTTCACTAGTATTAATTGTGACGAATATAGGATATAGTTGCAAAAAACGGGCAATGAGATTCTAAAAAAAGTATTTGTGATTCTTCAAGATATATATGGCACAAAATATCATAATTGCTAAAAGTGACCACTTTAGGGGGAAATAAAAAATTAAATTACATGTAGGGGGATAATTTGTGCCAGATATAACTTGAAAAATCACAAATTCTTTTTTTAGAATCTCATTGCCCATTGTTTGCAACAATATCCTATATTCGTCACAATTAATACAAATCGATAGGCGGCGCTAGTGAGATCGCGGTATCGCCTTAACTGCAGTTTTTCTCCGACCATATCACAGTTGTCAGCGACGTAACAAGCACACCCTACACTCACTTAGCGGTGGGACGCGTGGTCACCTGCCAGTGTTGAGTCTAAACCGCCTCCGTCCAGTCCAGTTTGCTCGCAGTGACTGTTTCGCGGTAGGTCAGTTTTGTAGTTGAACTGTGGTCTCGATTTGCGGATTTTCGGCTCGCAAAAGTAGTGTAGAGTTGCGATTAAGTTTTGTGTTTTGAGTGTGTGCGTTAAGTTGGAGTCTTGTTTTGTGTAATGGTATTTGATCGGTCTTAAATTTTGTAATCTATTATGTGTGTTAATTAAATTCAACATTTTGTAACAGAGAATTATGTGTGTACTCATATTTTAATAGGATTAGATGCTGAGTATTAGTGGAAATTGAACAAAGCACAGCAATGAATAGTTTGGTAAAACCACATCAGTATATGAAGATATTTTCTTTAAGGGTGACTTTGCAGGTCTTATTAACACGGTAATCATATTTACTAATGAAGGTTATGATAATAATAGTAATACATTTCTTTATATAAGTAACTAGGACTGACAAAATAAAATCTTAAAATCTAATTTAGCACATTTAAATCAATTACATTTTTTTTTAATTAAAACTGAGTACATGACTCACTTCCACTTCACTCCATAGGCCGTGGCGCCAGCAATGACTCACGTACACACAGTCTAGCCGACTGGCAATCATGGCCAGGATGCCGTTGCCACTGTCCCGCACCCTGCGCACCAGGGATGTGCATTGTCATGAAGAAACAATTCACCCTGGCCTCATTTCATTTTGGTCATTCAAAGTAACACGTACGAATAACGAGTCCATTAAGTTATTTCGGCTCTGTGCGTATTCTAACATTAGATCGGCGTAAAGCAAACCTGCATATTGAAATAGTTTCACAAACTGTGGATACCCGGAAGATATTATTGTAAATGATTCTGAACTTCTAACCAAGATTCAGTTGATTCGCTATCTCAGTCTAAGGCTTGCGAAGGCTATTACGGCCTGACTCTTGTTTATTTTATTTTCTTTATTGAGGAAACAAACATCTTAAACACCAATCCCCTAATTTCAACACGCGGTCTAAGAAGAAATCCGGAACTAAACACATGCCCACCCCTTTTGACAATGCGTATTATAACAGGACGGCTTGAACATTAGATCGCGATTTATTAATACATTTAGACTTATTAATATCTATCCAACCACCAAATCTTAGTTCAACGAACATAAGTGTTTTTTTATGATATAGGGGGCGGACGAGCAGACGTATCACCTGACGATAAGCGATTGCCGTCGCCCATGATTGATGAAATAATTGATTAACGTGGATAAAGCTTTGCGTAGTACGTACACAAGGTCAGTCCGTTCGATTCTTGCTAACAACAAGATTTTGTATAAGGACGTTACGTTATTTTTATCGCAGTGGTTTGAGTGCTGTTTAAAATGCAAGAGACGCTGGTTCGATTTTCTTTTATAAACCCATTTTTAAGTATTGCTGGTATAGCCCAAGTTTTCCTTATGAAAAGCAAGGATGACAACTCATTTACATAAATATCACATACTGTCAGGTGAGATTGTGGCCAAATGTCTGGCTATTCTAATAGAAAAGAAACCTTTTACACTGATTCAAGAACTCGACCTAAAATTACTAGATTTTGATCAATATTGTGTCAAAGAGGTCATCAGCTACCATTTATCAACACTTTTAGTACCTACAACATCAGGCTTACATATATTTTTTTTAATTCATGGCAAAAATAAAAATAAATAAATATTTTACAACGTCACATATATTGATCCGATTTCGAGATAGGTAGCCCAAGCACCTGTGTTACGGATATCATAATCAACAGTGGGATTACAAATACATATATACATATAATACTTTTCTTTTGTATTATAATACATGGAAAACACCCAGACCAATTCAAACAGACATGTTCATGCACACAAATGTTTGTACTGTGTTATTGAAATATTTTATTTTACTTTCAACATTTATTGCTAACCTCGTTTGCATAAATCTCTTAACGTTCGTACAAATTAAAGTTTTTTTTTTGGTTCCCAATTAGCAGGTTAAATGCTATCAAAGCATTTTTAATTCTGCGTTTGTCTTTAATGCAACCTGTAACAAAAGAGTCTACAGCAAACATAACGATAATTTTATCTTATTATGTTATAAAACATATATGTATATCAGATACAGCCGCAAAATAAAAAAAAAAAAAACGTTTTTCTTTAAGGATGTTTTTTTCATACATAAGGTTTGAAAGATTCTGAATTTCTTAATGAAAATGATCATTAAATTCAAAATTTTTTTTGTAACGTACTAAAGAATTTTTACTTTACGTTATTTTGGCTATCAATGTGACAAATGTATTTTTCATAAAGCTAATTATACGGAAGCGAGTACATTTTGAACAGAATTAACTATATTTATCATGAGCTGATATAAAACAATCTCACGAAAAGAATTACAAAAAAGGCTCTCAAACAAAGCAATTTGGGCGTAATTAATTTACTGGCCTAATTGCAACGATTAAACTGGGATTAATTTGCAAATCAAATTATTAAGTGATCCTTCTAATTTGTTATGTTACGCTAACGTTGAAAATGTATTTAGATAGTAAAGTATCAGCCTATATACTGTCCTACTGCAGAGCAATGGCCTCGCCATCATAGAAATAAAGTTATCGCTACTATGATGGGATTTGGCTTAATTGGAGCAATGTTCAAAAAATCGAAATGTAGTCGTTTTTTTAGGGTTCCGTAGCCAAATGGCAAAAAACGGAAACCTTATAGATTCGTCATGTCTCTCCGTCTGTCCGTCCGTCCGTATGTCACAGCCATTTTAATAAGAAGAAAATAAAAAAGAAAAAATTGGGGGGTTCCATACTTAAAACTGAAACTCAATTTTTTTTTCATCAAACCTATACCTATGGGGTATCTATGGATAGGTTTTTAACATCATTTTCTTCTAAACACAATACTTTGCTCAATCGAAGGAAGAAAAGGTAAGTAAATAAGGTCATCCACCTTTGGTCGGGCCTTGGGAAAAAATAATAGCGTTCTTATTTCTGTGATACGATAATGAAGTTTTACTTTTGAAGAAAGCTACAATTACTTTTTTTATGTGATGGGTGGCAGACGAGCTGACGCATCACCTGATGACCTGATTGTCACCGCTCATAGACACCCGCGACTCTAGTGGTGTCAGAAGTGCGCTGTCAACCTTTAAACCCCTTTCCCCCGAATTGGGCCTCCGGTACCCTCACTCTATCAGCGAAGCACAGCACAGTGCTGCTTCACGCTGGTTTTCTGTGAGGCCGTAGTATAACTCCGGTTGAGCCGGCAGATATATGCCCAAGCGTGGCTCTCCCACATTCAAAATTACTTCAGAAACCCAAGGGATTATTTTCATTTGCTTTTTGTTTTTTTGTTTTAGTTAAAAGGAAAAAAAATAAGTTAAAAGGCAAGTCTGGAGTGGACGCGTCTTTTTGCTAAACGTCTATACCGGCAGGAGGATAGGTAATATTCCTGGTCCTTTTTTAGTCAAATTATAGAAGTAACTACCTACACAACATCATTTCAGCCCAGAGAATCCATATTAGATCGCTCGCCTGAACTATAAAAACTCGGTATACAGTGTAAAAAAGTTGGTCATAGATAGATAGATACACTTTATTGCACAAAATTTACAGATGTTAGCCTAAGTTATTATACTAAAACAATGTAGGTGGTCTTATTGCTAATAACGATCTCTTCCAGATAACCTCAGGGTAGAGGAAAAGTATATCGAATTAAGAAAAGGGGTAAGGCAGTGCAAGACAGAAAAAAAGAGAAAAATAAAAAAGACATTGTATAAATACGAGTATGGTATATACATACATACATATATTATTTGTCATATGTTATTTGATAAATTGAAAAGCTGTTCTTACTCACATGTCAGACAAAGTTATCACCGTTTTACTGTGGAAAACATCCCATTGCAGACTTACCACAAAAAAAATGGAACTCTTTGCCAGGGCATGTCTTCCTCCGTTCTTCAATATCGATTGCTTTAAAGCAGCATCTCGCGGGCCAGTATGGCAGTGTCAGCGGATCTTAACCATGTTAGTCTATACTATTTATAAAGAGGTAAATCCTTCAAACAGCGACAACTTATAGGTAACCCGAAAACACGAAAGGCTTGCGCGATGTTATCGGCTCCTAGCGCCATCTGTTAGTATAAAGTGGGGCTTATGTCCCGAAACAAAGTGAGGTTGGGCCACTAGTAATTTATAGTTAACTTAGACCTACGAACATTGCGCATATGCCACATAAGACGGCAGACGTCACTATAGAAAAAAAAACTTTATTTTCTATAACTAAGCCAGATAATAATTAGTGAACAATTTTGCAGCAAGAATGGTCCCCGTCTCAGCATACATATGCTGACGCTGATTTTCAGATGGCGGCCTTAGAGTTTGTCCGCGCAAGGCCAGGTGTTACAAATTTCGATCATCATCTGGAGTCTCTGGAACTCTTTACCC